>CM054123.1:152076449-152393949 GCA_028751855.1 Ambrosia trifida
AAGCATATAGTTTAAGTATAAAACTTTAGCAATTCATATGTCTATCGTAAGTTTATGTCTACATGAATAAGCATAATATGTTGAATCGACATAATCAAACCTCCGACTAGTTTAGGTCCATCCCGTCATCTACGGTTCACCTTAGTAATATGTTGGAACGATAACAATCACCCACGCTACCTATGTAGGAGATACACGTATCCGGGTGGGGTTGTCAATCCAATAGATCTATTATTGAGTATCGCCGGCTTGGCCATAGCTAATGATTATGTAATGTTGAAACTCGTTGAAACTGTTGTTGACTAATTCATGAGGCAATAAAATTTACAACTAGACATGCATGTTGAATTGCTTAAATAAAATGTTGCAAGTATAAAGAATCGCATAAACATGATTACGTAAACTCACCTTGGTATAGTATTAGGTATTGAGGAATAGTATGAGTGTAGCCCAATAGATTGCCAAGTATTACCCTATGTATAAGGCAACTAATAAATCTAAGTCTATCTAGTTGTGACATCCATCACCCTCGTCTTTTGTCAAATTGACAATAATAATCCTTTAAATATTCCATTTTAGTCCCTAAAAGTTTCGACGTTTTCAAAATTTAATTCTAAAGCGAATAAAATTTTTTTATCAGTTATATTTATAAAAAGTGCGTAGGTGAAACGTATTCATAAACGGCTTTATAAAAAAATTTCCAAGTTTTATAAAGTTTTATGAAGTTTAAAGCTTCTAAGTTAAGTTAAGTTAACTTAGTTAACTTTTTATAAAGAAAACCATAATCAAACTAACAAGGTTAAACTAGAGGGACTAGTTTTGCCAAATATGAAAGTTTTAAAAATTAAACACTCCCTCCTCTCCTTGTTCCCTGCTACCACGTTTTTCCGGCGGATTGTTTCCGGCCGGCGATTAGAATTCCGGCGAGTACAAAAAACGTGTTTTTAATCATTTTAAGGATTGTAACAGCTTTCTCCATCAATGTATGACCCGCTACAAAGTTTATAACGGATATTTAACATGCTTTGAATAAGTTTAATCGAGTTCTTGTTCGTAACCGATCGGGATATTAAAAAAACGATCAAAACGTACAAAATTCGTTAACCACTTTATAAAATGATCATTGCTTTACGTTACCCGACCTACACGCATTCTAAACCCACAACAAACAGGGTAAAATCGAGTACAAGAAGCTGGAAATCGGTCTCTTTAATATCGGGATAATCATCTTCAAGTTCGTCCCTTATTACATCTTGTAAGCTCAATATTTTTATGTCTTTTCGTTCCCTATCAAGTTCCGAACAAAAGCCCTTTATCACAGGTCATTAATCATGTCTTGTTCGGGTCAATTGATTTTAAGGTTAGGGTTAGGGTTCTAAGCCATTTGGGGAAGAAGATGAACCTTAGGAATGTTTTAAATACATTAATGTTTCAACCATATCATCAATATCATACTTTGGAGGAGTGGTTATTGTGGTGGGATGTGTAGAAGGGTACCTGGGTTCGAGCCTTGGCTGCCCTTGCACTTTTGGTTTACATTTCTTTTTTTTTTTGCTTTTTATTCTATTAATGCATTTATTTCATTAAATTATATATATAATACATATAAACTTAGAATATTCATAACTAATTCATTTTTGATCCAAAATTCATAAAAATTTCGGTGAAGCTTCTTGACACCCCATACAAAATTATCATATTTTTGTTTTCTGAAAAATTTATTATTTTCATATTTTTGTTGAATTTATTTGTTTTAATCATATTTAATTGATTAAAAATTCATTTTTAAAGATTTTAATCTCAAACTTTTTGAGAAATTATTTCTCAACATTATGAACTGAAATAAAAATTATTAGTCCAGAAAACACTTATTTTTATTAATTTTCCTATTTTTAATCATTTAAACATGATTTAATCTCGTTAAATCAGTTTTAAATATGAATAAGTTTATAAAAATTATGGGAAAATTATCTTTATTAATTTACATCAGAAAATATCCATTTTCTATAAAAATAGCATTTTTGGATCATGTCTTGAATTATTAGTCTTATTTATGTTTAATTAGACATAATTAATTATTTATTTATTTATACTAATAAATAGCTATTTTATAAATAATTTTCTTATAAAATAGAAATATTCTTACGTTTGAAAGTCTTTATTATCATTTTTTGGATCATTATGTAACTCCTAATTATTATTTATACATTTATGATTATTATATTTATTTTAATTTAGTTAAAGTAATTAACTAAATTATTTTGCTTTAATTATTCCAAAACATATTTTTATCTAAATATTCAATTGGTAATAATTATATTACCTAAAACACATTACACACTTTGATATATTATTTTGACATAAAACTTTCTCATTAATTTGATTTATCATAAAAACTCTAATTCCCCAAATCGACTTAACAAACCCTAATGCCTTAGACCCTAGATACCTTAGACTTTTTAGACAATTTCCTTATTAGTATTCTTACACATTATAGGTTGAATTCCTCGGAATTCCCATTACTTAGCTCACGACTGCTTAAGTGGATTTTGGTCGTTTTCGCAAACTGTGAGTATATCTTTCCCCTTTTTACTGTTTTACTACTTTGGGGTGACTCATGTACCTATATATTAATCAAGTTTCAATTTCTTATACTTAATGCAATTCTCATGTGTGTTTGCTTTATGTTAATTGGTGTGTCTATGACTTGTCAAAATCATTAACCGCTGGGCGGCCTAGCTTTTCAATGAATAGTACTATGGTATACCCCCTTGAGACTCTGTTGAGAGAATCTTGGTCATTGTCTTGTTAATTCATTATTCAGTTGGTTAGTCATGTGTTAGTCATTATTCTCAGGTTTGGTTTTGAACGGATATTACTTATTACATAATTGCAAATGGTACCGCACATGAATTGCTAAACACTTTTCTACTATATTTATTTAAACAGGGTATGCTCACCAATACATTTTTGCATTGACATATACTATTTTCGTACATGTTTCAGGTTATTTTGAGACGCTTCTTTTAAGCTTTTGGATTTATAATTAAGCTTTGACTTTATTGTATTTTAGTTAGACTTGATGCTTTAGAATCATTGTATCGTTGTATTTCATTTCAATGTAATAAACTATTTAATCAATGTATCCAAATTACACTTTTAGTCCATGAGCTATTGAACAATCGTCACTACGTGACACCTCGATGTTTCCGCCATCGGTTGGGGTGTTACACTAGTCTACAAGTATAATCTAGGGTTTCGATTTGGGGATATCCATTTATTGAATTATAATAAAATGTTTTAATAAATAAAGGGAAATTTGATAATTAAATAAATGAAAGTCTTTTTATAAAGTTTGAATTTAGGATGTTCACAATAATGTGTTTGAAGTATAAAAATAATTTTTATAAAATTATTTTCTTTAAAATAGAATATTAATTCTATTTATTACAAATTGTCAAAATTTAACTTTAATATAAAAAAAACTAAAATTAAAGAATTAATAGTTTAAAATTTATATTTCTGTTCTAAATATTCAGAAATAAATTGTATAAAATTTTGGTGCAAAAATATCAAAAATTGAATTTATTATGATTTAATTATGATTAAAACTAACAAAAATTGATTAAAAATACTAAATAAATGATTTTTCAGAATTAAAAATCATTTCAGAAAAGTTTATCATTGTACAAACTCAGGATAATTTTTGTGGAAATTTATAAATTTTTTTTTGATATTTTAATGGAATTTTATAAATATAATAGAATAAAACTAATTTAATTATTATATATATTAAATAAATTAATTTTTGAAAACTAAAAATTGTAGGTGGAACATTTATATCAGATTAACTAAAAGTAATTTTTTTAGAATTTATAAAAGGGTTTTAATAATTAAAAACGAATTTATAAGATTATATGTAATATATATAATTAAATGGGGTTTGTTTGTTTTAAAAATGAAAAAGGAAAAAAAAGGAACGCCACTGCCGGGACTCGAACCCGGGTGGCTCAGGAGGCAAGCATCAGTCACAACCACTTGGTCCAGACCAGTGGTTGTGATCTTTTCTGTTCGATTAAAAATAAATGTATTATACAAATCAAGTTTATCCCCAAATTAAACATTCGAAGCCCTAGATTCTGCAATTGTTTGATTCACACATCAATAGCCCAATTAACCATAGGGCTATTGATGTGTGAATGCCGAAGGTTATACCCCACTAAAAACATTACACTTACAATGCAGATTCGAGCTCGATTGATTGGTCAAACCAAATAGTCAAAAACACGATCGCAAATCAAGATCAGAGTGTTTATGTGAAGAATTGGAGGTTAAGAGAGGAGTATTGGCGAGTTGTGAATGCTCGTGAACGTTCAATTTATAGTATAAAGTCCTGGGTGATCGAATTGGAAACCATTGACCCATCATTGAATGATATACGCGTATAAGGTAATTTTGGTATCAATTGATTGTAATTAAACGTGTTGCTGAGTCATAATGGACCGGTAATCATGTAGGGATGCCAAGAATATGCAAATCACGAGTTATTGTGATTGATTATGGCAAGTCGCGTGACACAGTTGACTTTCCAAGTCAACTGTGACGACTTTGGACAAGTGATATAATAATAGAATCCCAGGTTTGAAACAGATATGTTGGCTAGCTCAGCTGGTAGTGTGTGTGTGTGTTGTTGGGCCGGTCTTGGGCGCGGGTTCAATTCTCGGCCCAAGCACCTATTTTTTTTTATAATTATCCATGATATATCCATATACACATATATTATATATAGTATTAGGGTTTCCAAAATGCAACAAAAATAATTAAATACCCACATAAATATTGAAACTTGACGTTTTTATTAATAATGCTCGAGTAACGTACAAGTATAAATGCGTAATGTTACATGAACCAACCCCTTTTTATGTAGACATTATTACACATCACACATTACTCTCCCTGGTCTGGTTAACCCCTCATTGTCGTGTCCGTTTATGGTCATGGAGCACTATCCTGGTTCTGCGAGAGCTCTAGGAATTGCCCCCCCCCCCACAATTCCATTTGAAGCGACCCCACTTCTCTCTCTCTAACATAGGTGATTTTACCAAAATCATTAAAAGCCGTATGCTTAACCTCCTTTGACATCACTGATTGTTTAAGGATGGACTAGGAAGTGTGCAACTCCCTTTGTGTCTTGGGGTACTCCCCCACAGTGATCTTAGTTCGTACAGTTAGGTGGTCCTATTGAGCCTAGATCATGGGATCTCCAATCTTCTAGGATAGGTTTTCCGTTGTACAAACTTACTCCACGGGCTTTAGTCCCATTCCTTTCGACGACTTGTGCACTGCCTCTCTGCTTAAGCCTTTTGTTAGCGGATCCGCAATGTTATCCTTTGACTTCACATAGTCAATTGTGATGACTCCTGTTGAGAGCAGTTGTCGTATCGTATTATGCCTACGTCGTATGTGCCTTGATTTACCATTATACATTGCACTTTTAGCTCTACCAATTGCCGAATGGCAATCGCAATGTATGCAAATAGCCGTCACAGGTTTAGGCCATCTTGGAATATATTCCAAAAACTGACGTATCCATTCTGCCTCTTCTCCAGCTTTATCTGAAGCAATAAATTCAGATTCCATCGTGGACCTAGCTATAAGAGTTTTCTTGGAATATTTCCAAGCTATAGCTGCTCCTCCAAGGGTAAACACATAACCACTTGTGGATTTAGAATCTTTCATATCTGATATCCAGTTGGCATCACTGTATCCTTCCGCAACAGCTGGATCTTGGCCATAATGCAGTCCATAATTCCTCGTGTATCTCAAATACCTTAACAATCTTGTCATGCTCTTCCAATGTTCAGCACTGGGATTACTGGTATATCTACTTAGCCCGCTCACAGCATATGCTAAGTCTGGCCTGGTACATGACATGAGATACATCAAACTGCCAATGATCCTTGAATACTCCAATTGAGCAACACCCTCTCCTCTATTCTTTGACAAATGTTGAGAGGTATCAATCGGAGTTTGAGCCACACTTATGTCTTCCGAATTGAACTTCTCAAGGATCTTATCCACATAATGAGATTGACTTAACACAAGACCAGTTTGGGTTCTAATAATCTTCACTCCAAGAATTACATCAGCTAGACCCATGTCTTTCATGTCAAATCTCGCTTTCAACATGTCTTTAGTAGATCTGATCATCTTGTCATCACTCCCAATGATAAGCATGTGATCCACATAAAGACACAAGAATACATAACCTTTAGAAGTGTCCTTCACTTAGACACACTTGTCACATTCATTTATTTTGAAACCACTGTTAAGCATAACTTGGTCAAACTTTTGATGCCATTGTTTTGGAGCCTGCTTTAAGCCATATAGTGACTTGACAAGTTTACATACTTTGCCTTCTTGGCCAGGAGCAGAGAAACCCTCAGGTTTCTCCATGTAAATCTATTCCTCTAATTCCCCATTCAGAAAAGCAGTTTTTACATCCATTTGATGTATTTCCAAATTTCTCAAAGCTGCAATTGCAAGCACCAATCTTATAGAAGTTATTCTAGTCACAGGCGAGTATGTGTCAAAGTAGTCGAGACCTTCCTTTTGTCTATACCCTTTAATTACGAGCCTTGCTTTTTACTTGTCAACAGAGCCATCAACTTTCATTTTTCTCTTGAATATCCATCGCTATCCAAGTGGCTTGCACCCTGGTGGAAGATCAACTAACTCCCAAGTATGATTATGCAAAATAGAATCAATCTCACTTTTGATGACTTCTTTCCATTGAGGTCCATCTGAAGAGGTGACTGCTTCTCGATAGGTTTGAGGCTCACTCTCAACCATGTAAGTAAGAAAATCAGGCCCAAAAGATTTTTCAATCTTTTGCCTTTTGCTTCTTCTTGGCTCAACCTCTTCAGCCTCTGATTGTTCATGGGTCTCATTTTGAACAACCCTATCAACCATTGTTGACGAACTCGCATGAGTTTGTACTAACATTGGAAACTCCTCTTCAAAATAAGTTGCATTTCCTGGCCTTGTTTCTAATATGGAGTTCTTATGAACATCAGGATTTTTGGACTCATGCACAAGAAAACGATGTGAAGTCCCATTTTTGGCATATCCAATAAATATGCAATCAACAGTTTTAGGCCCTATTCTAAGAGCCTTGGGAGGTGTAACAATTACCTTGGCCAGGCACCCCCACACTTTCAAGTATTTATAGGATGATTTCTGCCCCCACCATAACTCATATGGTGTTACATCCTTATTCTTGAAAGGAACTTTGTTCAACAAAAAATTGGCCGACAAAATGGCCTCCCCCACATGTCCTGGCTCATCCCAGAACTTATCAACATGGCATTCATCATTTCTTTTAGTGTACGATTTTTTCGTTCCGCAATACCATTTGATTGGGGTGTATAGGGAGGGGTACACTCGTGTATTATGCCACTTTTGGCACATTCATCCCCAAATGGCAAAACATATTCACCTCCCCTGTCACTTCTCACACGTTTTATTTTCTTATTAAGTTGGTTTTCAACTTCAGCTTTAAACAAGATAAACTTGTCAATTGCTTCATCTTTACTCTTAAGTAAATACACATAACAATACCGCGTACTGTCGTCAATAAAAGTAATAAAATACTTATTGCCACCTCTAGTGGGAATTGATTTCAAATCACACACATTAGTGTGAATCAAGTCAAGGGGCTCAGTTATTCGATTAACTGATTTAAATGATGATCTTGTTTGTTTGGCTTCAACACATGTTTTACATTTTGATTTAGAGTCTATGGCAAAAGTTGGTATGTAATCTAATTTAATTAAACGACGCATCGAATTAAAATTAAAATGACCAAGACGACCATGCCAAACATTAGGAGACTCAACCAAGTAAGCAGAAGTAGTAGCGTTCTTATTCATGTTCTTAGTAACAACCATTACATTGAGTTTGAACATACCATTCTGGGCATAGCCCTTACCAACAAACACACCACGCTTACTTAAAACAAACTTGTCACTCTCAAAAAGCAAACGAAAACCAAACTTTTTAAGCAACCATCCCGACACAAGACTTTTACGCAAGTTGGGAACATAAAGCACATTGCTTAAAGTGAGCTATTTTCCAGAAGTCCACTTCAAGATCACATCACCCTCTCCCTTGATATCTGCTGTAGCAGCATTCCCCATGTACAACTTCTCATCTCCCACAACCTCTTTAAACGTACTAAAGAGGGTCTTGTCTGGGCAAACATGATGAGTAGCCCCAGTGTCCACCCACCACCCTTTTGGGTTGTTAGTCACCAAATTAACCTCCTCCATCATGGCAGTGAGGTCTGAAATCATGGCCACTAAAGACACATCATCATTAACAACCATAAGCGCCTTCTCACGTTTAGGTGCTTTGCATTGATCAGCTTTGTGACCAGCTTCATTACAGTTGTAACATTTCCCTTTGAAGGAACTAACCTTCTTTTTCACACCACCTTTTCTAGGCCCAAGGTCCCGACCCTTACCTTTTGATTTTTCACCAAATTTGTGACCTTTGTTGCCCTTATTCCCCCTTGAAGACTGACTATGCTCAACAATGTTAGCTTTTGCAGTACCTTCAACTTGAGTTCCTTTTAGAGACACTCTGTTATCTTCCTCAATATGCAAGCGAACCACAAGGTCTTCAATGGTCATTTCCTTTTGCTTATGCTTAAGGTAATTCTTGAAATCCGTCCAACTTGGAGGAAGTTTCTCAACCATTGCAGCCACTTGGAATGTTTCACTAAGATTCATTCCTTCAGACAGAATGTCACTAAGGATCACTTGCAATTCTCGGACTTGGCTAATAATAGTTTTGGAATCCACCATTTTATAGTCCAAGAACCGAGCCACAACAAACTTTTTAGTACCGGCATCTTTAGTTTTGTACTTACGCTCCAAAGATTCCCAAAGTTCTTTGGCAGTTGTTATCTTGCAGTACACATTATACAATGGATCAGCAAGTCCATTCAACACATAGTTTTTGCATAGGTACTCAGAATGCTTCCAAGCATCAAGTGCGCTCACAGATTGAACGTCAGAGTTCCCTTCACCAAGTTGAGGGGGGGACTCAATCAAGAATCTCGTGTTGGGTTTAGTTGAGACCACAGTTACCAGAATGAAGACTTTTGATAGTTTATTAAGTATTATGTAAGTTAAGGGACTGAATATGTAATTATGTAATAGTTATTAAGAAAACCCTAGAGGCTGCGTACTTAGACACGGGCCCTGCGCACTTAGCTTAAGTGCGCAGGCCCATCAGCCCCTCTATAAATAGAATGTTATGTTGCAGCTCTAGGGTTAGGGTTTTTGGTTATCTTTGTAGCACAAGATTGATTCGGTGCGTACTTGTATGTATTTCATGGTGTTTCAATGACAAATCAGTAATGAAATCGTGTTCTTATTCATCTTGTGTGTCGGTTTTTATCATATTCATCTAGTTTCTTTGTTGTAGAAGATTAATCACTTAAAACACCTAATCCATAGGTGTTTCTAAGTGATAACAATCTCTTGCACTTAACAAGATCTAGTATTTGGGACTTACAATTTGGTATCAGAGCCTTTGTGCTCTAGATTGTATCTATTTTAAGATACCAAATCCCTCATCTTGTTAGTTTTTATTATCAAGATTATATTTTTTGTGAACTTTTAAATTTAGGTGTTTTTCTTATATTTTTTGCTTCAAATTTCGTGGAAATTGTGTTTCTGAAAGCTAAAAGTGGTTCATTTTAAGTAGAAATTTAATCCAAGCACTTCAGAATGGAATGAAAAAGTTTTGGATAGAATTCAGCTGAGTTTTTGTGTTTTTCACAGCCCGTTTTGCGCACTTATTTCATATGTTGAGCACTTATTTCATACGTTGAGTACTTATTTCTTGGTGTGAGTACTTAGCTCATAAACTGCATACTTGTGCTTATCTGAGTACTTAGACCTTTTATTTTAGTACGCAACCACGTCTGTGCGTACTTATTGCTTTTCATTGTCTTGAGCACTTAACTAGGGTTTCTGCGCACTTAAACAGAAATCTTGGTTTTGTGCACACTTATTGAGAGGTGTAGTTTTGAGTACTTGGCTAGGGTTTCTGCGCACTTAAATCTTAAACGAGAGTTTAAGTGTCTGCGTACCTCATTTAGTACGCAGACTGATCAGTCAAGACTGAGCACTTACCATGCCCAAGTGCTGACTGATCTGCGCACTTATCAAGAAACAACAGCTATACGTGTACTTGCAAGACTGCGCACTTATCAAAAGACACACATCTTGACAAGGATGTTTACATTGTTACAGGCTGCTGCGTACTTGATCTGGACAACTGCATACTTAGCTGCGCACTTAAGGACTTTGGACAATTTTCTGGACTGTTGACTATAAAATCTGAAAAACCAAACTCTTAAAATTAACTTAAATCATGGCCAGTAACGATAACCACTCAACTGTAAATCCTATCACTCAACAAGAACTTGAAACTGGAACAACAACTAGAGTTCCTAAGTTAAAAGGTGTAGAAGATTATGGAACTTGGAAGAATCGAATGAGGTCGTTCTTCTATGTCACAGACTTCACCCAATGGACTTCTATCCAGCTAGGTCCACACATTCCAATGAGAAACACTGCCACAGGAGAAGAGTTTAACCCTGATCCAACCACCTACACTGATGTCGATAAACAGCCACTTCAGAGAGACCATAAGGCTTATGGTGCCCTTACCATGGCCTTATCAAACGATGTTTATAACATGTTTGAGGAATATGGCACTGCGCACGATCTGTGGTTTGCGTTAAACGAGTACTATGAAGGTAATGAAGAAATGCGCCAATATAAGCAAGATATGGTGCAGAAAGAATATGACATGTTCGGTAGCATTCGTGGTGAAAGCTTGAGCTCGCATATCGAAAGATTCATGAGTATGTTAACCAAGATGAAGAAGGCAGGAATTCCCGTCAACAACCGAAATTCCATCAAGAAACTGCTCGACTCCCTACCCAAAGAATGGAGCATACAGTGCATGTTGATCAGAAAAGAGTATCTAGATGCTCAATCTACATTGGCTGATCTCATTAACACTCTAAAGTCTTTCGAAATGGACATCACGAAAAGAGAGATGAACCAGACTGTTCCAAAAGTCGTTCCCACCACTGCTATGAAGAATCTGGCATTAATGACTCCCATAGGTAACATGGGTTCGAACTCGTCACATGCATATGTGGATGCAATAGGTGGTGGTAGTTCAAGTTCGGGAAAGACAGTCTCATACTCTGACATAGCTGCAAAGACACTTAACCCACAGCTTACAAAGCTTGCAAACGAACATGTTGAACTCTTCAACACTTTCATGTCTAGCTTTGAGGCTTTGAAGACAGGTTAAATTAAGAGTGAGATGATGAATCCTGAAGACATGTATCAGGTTGACCCGGATGATATGGAGGAAATGGATTTGAAATGGCAGATGGCCATGATTACTCTGAGGGTGAAGAGGTTTCAAGATAGAACTGGTCGAAGAGTTGGTATGGGAAAAGCAGGTTTTGATAAGTCTAAGATTAGATGCTACAACTGCAAGACTCTTGGGCACTTCAAGTATGAGTGCCCCACTCTAAGTCAAGCAGAAATCAAGCCGGCAAAAAGGATGGTGGCCATAACTGATGGAAGGGAAGCGAATCAACAGAAGGCGTTGGTGGTTGAGGACTTTGATTAGGGAGAGGAGGCTGCTGCGGTTGAAGCTGATGTGAACAAGGCTTTGATGGCCAAAATCTGCACCAAATCCACACACGGCGTGAACTCTCTGGAAGGGTCGTCGGCGGAGATGCCAAAGGGTGGAACGCTGGAGAATGCAGGTCTGAAAGGAGTACTAGTGGCCGATAAAGGAAAAGAAGCCGCGTCTGAGGAAGCCCTTGTAACTGAGAAGACCTCCACCAGCAAAGCAAATGAGAAGCTGCAGAACGCGCCCAAGACAGTTGAGGAAAGAGATCTCGTAAGTATTCCTCTTGAAATAAAATCAAAGTTGTGCTCACCAAGGTGTGTTACAGCTGTTGCTTACTGTTTGTCCCACAATAGGAAAATTTTAAGAGAAATGGATGACATCCGAAAAATCAACACTGAAATGAAAGAAAATGAGTTAGCATATCAGCGAAAGTTAAATGCAACTATAGCTGAAATGCAAACTCTAAAAGAATTTGTTCTGAGAAAAGATTTTTTAATAAACGACTTAACAGAAAAACTAGAAAAATCTAAAAATGAAACAAATCATCTCCAAATTGTTGTGGACAAATGGAATGTAAGCAAGCATGCTCATACAGATATCCTTGATTGTTCAAGGAAATCATTCGTCAAAGATGGAATTGGGTATAAGGATAAAAAGGGAATTGTAAAATCTCTATTTTTACCTTTGAGCAAAAGTGAATATATACCCATTCCAAAACCACATCTAAAAAATGATCTTTTTGAAAAAGAATGTGTCAAATCTGAGTCAAACTCTAATATAAGTAAAAGCAGTGCAGATGTGACCCAACAGGATCAGGTGGACGATGATGAGAGTTGTGGTGGACAAACGATGGGGTTAGGTCACCCAGGTGCCAATTACTCTACAGTAAATTGGTTCATCTGGAGTAATGACAAGTCTAAAACTATTTTGAATTCGGATGAATGTAATAACTTAACTAAACTGGATGATTGTAATAGTTTGTCTAGGATGGATAACTGTAATAGTTTATCTAGGCCGAATGACTGTACTACATTAACTTCTAACCTTGATTTAAAGGGCGTTGTGGACCCTGATGATAGGAAGAATCCTATCAAACGCTCAGATATTTGTGTTGACAATGTTATGCCAGTTTGTGTTGATCTTAATGATGCATTCTCTGATAATGAAAATGTATATAGACCATCTCCGTTTGTACCAGAACTAAAAAGAAATAGGCTCGGGAAATTTCTTACTGAAGAAATTCCAGAGTTTACTCCATCATCAACAGATATGTCATGTTTTGAAGAATCACAAAGTGAAACAGATAACTTAATTCTTGAAGAATCACAGAGTGATACAGAAAGCGACATCAGCGATCCAGACTGCAACACAAATGAGGAATCAAGCAACAACAACATTGATGAACCATGTTCCAGTGAAAGCTCATGCTCATGCAAGATCAAGAAAAGAGCATCACAACCATCATCATCCAGACCCTCTCCAAAGATCAAGCCAAAGCACTCAAAATGCTTTAGATGTGGAAATGAGGGTCATGTGGTTAAAACATGTCATTTAAAATTCAGTGACATCAAAGCACTAAACTGTCTTTCTGATCAGATTAAAAACCTTCAAGAAACAGTAATTTTTTTTGATAAAACCACAAAAATTTTGAAAAGACAAGAGTCAGTTTTGGGTGAAAATCACGACAGATCAAAACTAAACCAGACCTGGATTCCCAAAGTCAATTAAGTAAAGGTTTGAGTCGTGATTGTACATAGAGTTTCTTGTATTTATATGTGTATTTCTTGTGTTTTCTTTTGTATTTCAGAATAAGTTACAGAAATGGTTGATCGCACTCATGAGATATCTATGGCATGTTGATAGCGGGGCTTCTAGACACATGACTGGTCTAAAGGAACTCCTCAAGAACTATAGATTTATTGATGGAGAGTTCGTTGCCTTCGCCAGAAATGAAAAGGGCGGGAAGATGGTAGGAATAGGAGATGTGGTCTCTGACGCACTGACTTTAGAAGATGTGAACTATGTTCCAGAATTGTGCTACAACCTTTTGAGCGTATCACAAGTTATCGACAAAGGAATATCAGTGTTATTCAATGACATGGAGTGCATCTTTCTAAAGCCTGGATTCATACCGCCCACCAATATGATCATGCTAAAAGCTCCTAGACAGAATAACGCATATGTGATAAATATGAAAGATGCTAAGTTAGAGTGTCAAATGACATGCTTACTTTCGAAGGCATTCGAGTCAGAGTCACTGTTATGGCACAGGGGATTAGGACATGTTAACTTTAAAAACATTAACAAACTTTCAAAATTAAATCTTGTCAGAGGTCTTCCTTCCAAAGAATTCCCCTTTTCTGAAAAATGTTTAGCATGTGCCAAAGGAAAACAACACAAGAAATCGCACAAGTCCAAAACAGTGAACTCTATAGACTCACCTCTTCAATTATTGCATATGGATCTTTTCGGTCCTATTAGTGTTAAAAGTTTAGCTAAAAAATCTTATTGTTTGGTGATAACAGATGACTTTTCTCGTTTTACATGGGTGTACTTCTTAGAATACAAAAGTGAAGCTGCCAAGATATTGATGCTGTTTGTTCCTCTCATTGAGAACATAGTGAAGACAAAAGTTAGATCAATCAGAAGCGATCACGGAACTGAATTCAAAAATCAAAGCTTCGTGACTTTCTGCAACAACAAAGGAATTCATCTTCAGTACAGTGCTACGAGAACTCCTCAACAGAACGAAGTTGCTGAAAGGAAGAATCGTACACTTATTGAAGCGTCCAGAACTATGCTAATCGACTCCAAGTTGCCGATCATCTTCTGGGCTGAAGCTGTGAATACCGCCTGTTATGTTCTTAACAGAATCTTAATTGTAAAGGCGCGCGGGAAAACAGGTTATGAATTGCTTTTTAAAAGAAAACCTCTGATTGACTACTTCAGGTCGTTTGGATGCTCATGCACTCTGCTAAACAACTATGAGAACATAATGAAGTTAGATGTAGTTGGAGATGAGTGCTTCTTTGTTGGATACTCTTCAAGTCAAAAAGCTTATAGAGTATACAACAACCGCACCAAAATGGTTCTCGAATCTTTCTATGTTGATTGGCAGGAATCCAACTCTACTAACACAGGAGCCGGTCCTGACTGGTTCTTTGACGTGGATGTCGTTTTCAACAATTTCAGTATCATTGAAGAACAATCATCTGAAAATCTAGCAGCCGATCCCTC
Source organism: Ambrosia trifida (assembly GCA_028751855.1). NCBI lineage: Eukaryota > Viridiplantae > Streptophyta > Magnoliopsida > Asterales > Asteraceae > Ambrosia > Ambrosia trifida. The sequence continues at coordinate 152,091,423 of CM054123.1, forward strand.
TCCTCTCGAAGATACCCTTTACTCTTCTGATGACGATGCTGCACCTTTCACCACCCGATTTTCTCCACTAGTGGCTGATCCAATTGTTCCTATTCAATCCACAAATGGTGATGCGACTGTCGAGACTACACCATCTCCTGAAAGTACTCCAGTTTCAGAAGAAACATCTTCAGCACAACAGTCTGCAAATGATCCATCCAGCTCATCAATCCCTGTCGATCACCTTTCAAATCTGCCTTCCCAAGTTCAAGAAGAACCAAACATGGGATTTAAATCATCTAAGGATCATCCTGTTGAGAACATCATTGGACCATTATCTAAGGGTGTTCTCACTAGAAATCAGACAGATAAGCTCAATATTGCACTCTCGGCATTCTTATCTCAGGCGGTACCCTTCAGCATTGAAGATGCTGTCAGAGATGCAATCTGGGTTGAAGCCATGCAGGATGAGCTGTCTCAGTTTAGAAAGCTCAATGTTTGGGAGCTAGTGGATCTACCTGAAGGGAAGTATCCTATCGGAACAAGATGGGTTTTTCGAAACAAAATGGATGAACGTGGTGTGGTGATCAAGAACAAGGCTCGTCTGGTAGTTCAGGGGTTTCGTCAGCAGGAAGGTATTGATTATGAGGAAGTGTTCGCTCCAGTTGCTCGACTTGAAGCCATCCGTATCTTCTTGGCATACGCCTCATACAAGAACTTCAAAGTCTTTCAAATGGATGTGAAAAGTGCATTCCTGTACGGGAAAATCAAGGAAGAAGTCTACGTCTGTCAACCGCCGGGCTTTGAAGACCTTCATCATCCCAGCAAATACTACAAATTGGATAAGGCTCTCTATGGACTTCATCAAGCTCCTCGAGTTTGGTATGAGACCTTATCTTCATACTTGCTGCAAAATGGATACACCAGAGGGAAGATTGACATGACTCTGTTCACCAAAGAAGTCAACAAACATTCTATCCTTGTTCAAATTTATGTTGATGATATTATCTTTGGCTCCACTGATGAGAATTTGTGCAGGGAATTCGAAAGCATTATGAAGTCTCAGTTTGAAATGAGCATGATGGGAGAATTTTCATTTTTCTTAGGCTTGGAAGTTCAGCAAAAAGAAGACGGAATTCTCATCCATCAAGCCAAGTATACAAGAGACATTCTGGCAAAATACAACATGACCGACTGCAAGCCGTCCAACACTCCTTTTGCGGCCCAAACAACACTTGTACCAGATCTTCAAGGCCTCTTAGTGAATCCTCACACCTATCGATCAATGATTGGCTCACTGATGTATCTAACAGCCAACAGACCAGATATTATGTTGGCAGTTGGATGCTGCGCATGCTTTCAATCAAATCCCAAGCATGTTTACATATATATATATATATATATATATATATATATATATATATATAGAGCTCCATCGTTTATTCATCCGATTAATGTTTACAGTATCTTTACCATCCATTTTGTTAATTTTTTTTTGTTTAAATAATGACTTATAATCAATATTAAATTGGATTGTATTAAAAATTCTGATTTAAAAACGTTAAAAAAATGTTTGCCTGTGCCAGGATTCGAACCCGAGTCCCTGGCGGGCTAAACCTTAACCACACCACACAAACCACTACACCATTTGGTGTTTTGTGATGTTAATTAAAACCAATTAAACTTAAACCCTTTCAAGGTCCCTTAGTCAAACCTGAAAAGTCAAACGTAGTCTCCTAGTCAAGTCAAGTCAAGGTGTTAGTAAATATGGTCTCCTAGTCAAGTCAAAGTGTTAGTAAATATGGTCTTCTAGTCAAGTTAAAGTTGTTCCTAAATTCTAGCCTAGTCAAAGTAGTCATTAATTACAACTCCAAATTATACACTATAAATACTATAGCCTACCATTCAACTCTTTATACCATTCAATAAAAAAAAAAACATTATTATCCCATCTCCCATATACTAAAGTTTTCATCCATCATTATCTCCTCTAGCTAGTTCCGAGTTTTCCAAGGCATTATTACTAAGTGTTTGCACGCTCAATAAAATGCACGAACTCATTATGTACCTAAGGTGAGTTTACATAGCCCCTTTTTCTGTTTTACATTTTTGGGTGAAACATGTTTAAACATTTTATATACTATCATTTACTCATTCTTACATTGTTGAAACTTGTGATTCAATTACACTATCATTTACTCATTCTATCATTTGACTGTAACAAAAAGACACAGTACAATCATTAACATTGATCAAGCCGCCTGTTTAGATTATAGCGCTATAGGTCTGACAAACCCATCCCCCCCCCCGCATAAATTCAGGGATGATCGATAACAGTTACACTTTTACTAACTTGCGAGTTAGGTCTCAGTCGACACAAGGTTTGATTGTACAAAAGACGCATTGTTACATGTCGGACTCGTATTCTATCATTACTCATTATTATGCTTCAAATATGATTGTTACACAACATATTGTTTTCAACTATATGCAAAACCTATGTAATTCTCACCAACTTTTGTTGACCCAAAATATTTTCAAACTTAACATGTTTCAGGTTATAGCTTGTTCGAAGATTTGAGTTAATGCTTGAAGATGCGTAGCTAGTATTTTTCATTTTGATGTACAAATTCTTAGAAAAATTGTATGTAATTTATTTAAATCATTTATTGGAACTTATTATTTACCATGAGCTACTGAACAATCATCAATACGTGACATCCCGATGTTTCCGCCATCGGTTGGGGTGTTACAGATTGGTATCAGAGCCATGGTTATAATGAATTAGGTTATTAGAAAAAAAAATAATCTAGTCTATAACCATAGAATTTTAACCAGTACTTGCTCCTTTTACTTGCAACCTTACTTCTTTCTATTCTCTATCCTACTTCTTATCCTTACTTTAGTCCATACAAGAAGAGTGCTCTCCATCACAAGATCTACTCTTAGACTAGTAGGACAAATCCTCAGGTTTAGCCTGAACCACCTTGAAGATCTCGTCGAAGTTCTAAATTTTAATAACGAACACGTGCAATCTGGAAGGGTGAACGCCTGTATTCTGAGTTTTTTGTCTAGGACTGACATTGCGCATAAATCCCAATCAGACGACGGACCCGGATGCCTACCTGGGAATTCTCGGGATGAGTGTTCACTTATAGGCGAAAGCATGTCTTCACTATGTTATTAGAATCTAGAAGTTTTGATAAGTCAACGTTTTCGTTTGTTCGTTTTAATTAATGAATAAATGATTACACTCACTTTCCTTAAACTAAGCTCTAAAATCTCAAAATTTTACAGCTTAAATCAATCTCATTTCATAACCATCTATGGATTTCACAATCACACTTCACCTTACCATCTTAGCCACTTTTTAAATATTCAACACCCTACTCAAATCATATTATTTCATTTCTCCACATGTTACTTATTTTTTTAAAAACTATAACCTCATACCTTAGCACAAACTAAAGATTTCTAAATCTTGTTGTATTTTCATTACCTAGTAACTTTACAAGGTACATATTTTTGTCAAAAGATGTTCTCGAACTTAAATTCAATTGTTTATTTATTGACGTAACAAACAATTTTCTATATAATGCTTTAAACTATTAAAAATCACTTAATAGAACCTTGATCTTCAAAAGCTAATGTCATGTTTGAAATCTCCAACTAACGGGAATATTTTAATCAAAGCCCACTTAGCTTGTACTATTTAACAACTTTTGCTTTATGTATAAAACCAATTTTGAAAATAAGATTTTTTTATCCATAGGAATAATATCTAGTCTCTAAATTCTCCATCGACACTCACTCATTTTCAACTTGTTCAAATTTTTACAATATTTGGCATATACCACAATCATGTTTTCTTATACACTTGATTATAACCTTTGATCCAAACCCTAAAATTTACACTGCTACATAATCTCCTTACTATAAAATAAACTCTTTATCAACTATCTTCACATTCACTATCTCTCACAACCTTGATTCTGCTTCAAGATTTTTCATCATTCTCTCAAGAACTAAATTCATATCCTTCACCTTCTCACACATGAGCTAGTTACCCATGATAACCAAACTATTGAAACTTGATTGTGTGTTGCATCAAACATAATCCTTAGTTATACATGAGGATTCGACTATCTACCATATTTGAACATTTGAAACTAGAATTCATGGAATATAAACTATTTGCTATAGACACACCTAGAGTCATTAACCTTGTCTAGGGCAACTCTATTACAACTCGTATGCTATACTTGATACTTGATTGCTTACATGTACATATTATCAATTTGCAATTCATGTGTGTAATAATTGGTACACTTAATCAAACAACTGATAGAGGATGAAGTACTTGCTCAACAGTTAGTAGAGTACCAAATAACCTACTCAACGATTGGTAGAGGTCATCATGCCTGCTCAACAGTCGGTAGAGGCCCTACAACCTGCTCAACGACTGGTAGAGGCTATCGCACCTGCTCAACAATCGGTAGAGGTTCTTACTCACTGACTGGTAGAGGTCTTTTTCCTGCTCAACAGTTGGACTTATTTTTGGATACATTGTATACGATTCAATCACAAGGCTATTTTGCATTACTTACATGTGTGTTTAGAGTCATAGAAGGACACAAAACCCTAATGTAAGGTAAATTGGTGATTGCGGTCCGGAACGTAATCATGAATTTACAGGTACATTAAGGTAGTGTGAAATTCTATTAAGGTTTTGGGAGATACCCTGTATGTTTTCGAAGTATCAGAGGTGTGATGGGTTAGCTGCGGTACACCCTATATATAAACACTAATGATACGTGGAAAGGGATACTGTAGGGTCAGACCAATAACAAACCCTAGTTATTTGGTAGTCCATCTAGCATTTATGGTTATCTTATTCCTTAAACTCTTACCCTACTCTGAACCATAGTCACCCTAACTATCCTCAACACTATTCAAATGTTTCTTCTTAAAATAAACTTCGGGACGAAGTTCCTAAAAGTAGGGGAGACTGTAACATCACACAAATTTTCTTTATATATATATATATATATATATATATATATATATATATATATATATATATATAGAACTCCATCGTTTATTCATCCGATTCATGTTTACAGTATCTTTACCATCCATTTTGTTAATTTTTTTTGTTTAAATAATGACTTATAATCAATATTAAATTGGATTGTATTAAAAATTCTGATTTAAAAACGTTAAAAAAATGTTTGCCTGTGCCAGGATTCGAACCCGAGTCCCTGGCGGGCTAAACCTTAACCACACCACACAAACCACTACACCATTTGGTGTTTTGTGATGTTAATTAAAACCAATTAAACTTAAACCCTTTCAAGGTCCCTTAGTCAAACCTGAAAAGTCAAACCTGAAAAGTCAAACGTAGTCTCCTAGTCTAGACAAGTCAAAGTGTTAGTAAATATGGTCTCCTAGTAAAGTCAAAGTGTTAGTAAATATGGTCTTGTAGTCAAGTCAAAGTTGTTCCTAAATTCTAGCCTAGTCAAAGTAGTCCCTAATTACAACTCCAAATTATACACTATAAATACTATAGCCTACAATTCAACTCTTTATACCATTCAATAAAAAAAAAACATTATTATCCCATCTCCCATATACTAAAGTTTTCATCCATCATTATCTCCTCTAGCTAGTTCCGAGTTTTCCAAGGCATTATTACTAAGTGTTTGCACGCTCAATAAAACGCACGAACTCATTATGCACCTAAGGTGAGTTTACATAGCCCCTTTTTCTGTTTTACATTTTTGGGTGAAACATGTTTAAACATTTTATATACTATCATTTACTCATTCTTACATTGTTGAAACTTGTGATTCAATTACACTATCATTTACTCATTCTATCATTTAACTGTAACAAAAAGACACAGTACAATCATTAACATTGATCAAGCCGCCTGTTTAGATTATAGCGCTATAGGTCTGACAAACCCATCCCCCCCGCATAAATTCAGGGATGATCGATAACAGTTACACTCTAACTAACTTGCGAGTTAGGTCTCAGTCGACACAAGGTTTGATTGTACAAAAGACGCATTGTTACATGTCGGACTCATATTCTATCATTACTCATTATTATGCTTCAAATATGATTGTTACACAACATATTGTTTTCAACTATATGCAAAACTTATGTAATTCTCACCAACTTTTGTTGACCCAAAATATTTTCAAACTTAACATGTTTTAGGTTATAGCTTGTTCGAAGATTTGAGTTAATGCTTGAAGATGCGTAGCTAGTATTTTTCATTTTGATGTACAAATTCTTAGAACAATTGTATGTAATTTATTTAAATCATTTATTGGAACTTATTATTTACCATGAGCTACTGAACAATCATCAATACGTGACATCCCGATGTTTCTGCCATCGGTTGGGGTGTTACACATCTCTACTGCTCAAGCTGAATACACAGCTGCATCCAGTTGTTGTTGTCAGGTGTTATGGATCCAAAATTAGCTTTTGGACTACGGTTTGAATGTCATGCATACACCTATTTTCATTGATAATGATGCCTGTCGTGACATTGTGAAGAATCCAATTGATCATTCTAAAACCAAACATATTGAAATTCGGATTCACTCCATCCGCGATGCTCACGACAAAGGATATATACAGGTGTTGCCAATAGATACTGCTGATCAAAAGGCAGATATCTTCACAAAAACTTGTGACAAAACCCGTTTTCATCAGTTGGTTACATGGCTTGAGATGATAAATTTTGAATGATTTAAAAAAAAAAGCTTTACTTGTGCATATTAAATAAAAGAAAAATCTTCTTTTTATTCAAACAAAGATTTTTGGGGGAGAAAGTAAAACCGTTTCATCTCTACTGCAAAATTTCAAAAGAATTAATTCAAGAAATGATAGAAACTAATCATATTTCGTCAGCATGTGAATAGGACCCAGAGGATGTTGTGGCCTCAAGGAACGATGTGTCGGTAGAATCAGCCTGGAATCAAGTAAACTGCTAATAGGTGATTAACAGTAAAGATCTACACGGAAAGCTGGATTCCCACTGTGCTATAGGTCTGCACAAGCTGAGTCCGGTCATACACAGGTTGAGAAACTAAAAGACACAGAAAATTTTGTGCATAGGTAAATCAAAAGACACCTAAGAGTGCAAGCTACCAAGGCGGGGCTAAGAAAATTTATCAACTGAGCAGCAAAAGACACGCAATGTTAGTGACGTGCAAACATATTTAAATAGCTCACCAAACGATCAGATGATCATCTTCTCTGCTTATGGTAACATAGACCTGAAGCTCTCATCATCTGATCAAGATAATGATCATCTTCTTTGCTTATGGTAACATAGACCTGAAGTTCTTATCATTATTTTTCAATAAACCTTGAGGATCGGTAGGCCAATACCTAGCACACTGTGGGGTCCATAAAATTTTCGTCAATATTACTGAAGAACATGATAAACAGCATCACCAAACACATGTTGAAAGAGAAAAGGCATGGATTTAAGTGGACAAGCATACCGACAATTGTTCTTAGGCTACAGCTATCCAACGGGAAGTTGAAACGGGTTCTGGCAGGTATGGTTAGTATGATCTTGAATGTAGAAGGTGAGTTTTGGTGAATCCCCACATACTAAAATGGAATCGGGCTCTTAAACTCTTATTGGGCCAAAATTGTGAACTGATGCATACTTAACTGAGCCCTACGCACTTGATTCAAGTGCGCAGGCCCATATGGCTACTGTATATATACTCAGTAAATTTTTTTTAACAGTTTTCATTTTCTTCAAAACCCTAATCCTCATTCATCTTCACCGTTCATCATCTTCTTATCCCTAATCACCATTATGACTCGTTAATCTTCATAAATCATCACTATTCCATCCATCTTGTTTCTTTCTTTGTTGATTCTAACCACTGATTAAGGTAGATTTCTTATACTAATGGTTTTATTGTTGTGATCACAGGATAATCAACAATCTTATCAGTTTTGTTATGGCTTAAACAATGGGTTTGAACTTATGAAGATTGCGCACTTAAGGATGAATAGTGCGCACTTGTCTCATAGAGACTGCGCACTTGTCTCATACTTATTCAAACCACTGAAACCCTAAAAATGTTGCGCACTTGTGCTGCGTTTTAAAATCTTAAACGAAAGTTTAAGTATCTGCGTACTTGTCTAGTACGCAGATTTTGACTGTGTTGACTAGGGGTTACCATGCCCGAGTACTTACATGATCTGCGCACTTGTGATCTCGTGCATCACTAATCTGATGACTGCGTACTAACCTAAGTGCTCAGTCAAGTGTGTGAGTACTTGACTGAGTACTTGGCTCATTTGCCTTTGATTTGGCCTGCGCACTTGAGGACCTGCGTACTTGAACATTAAAACAAAATGTGACTTTTATCTTGACTATTCAGACATTTGAACGGACTGTGTATTTAGACTTATATACCCGTACACTTAAACCTGAACGTTAATGATCTTAAACTGAAAATCAAACATATCATGGACACTGATAAAACAAATCCATCAAACCTAATCTTATGACTGTCAAAACACAACACATGAAAAACTTAAAAAAAATATATAAAATAAGCTAATAAAATACAGTCTAAGTACGTTGTCCGTCGAAGTCTAAGTCTAAGGTCAGTCGTTTGGTCGTCTACTCATACTCAAGAGATCTAACTTGTTTTTCGTGCACTTGGTCTAAACAGATGGCACTCGATTGGGATCCAAGAGGAATGCATAATCAGCCGATGAATCTTGAGACTGATGATGTAAAGTTAAAAGACGTAGTGACCTGGATCAGACGAAGCAGAGTCGGATACGCTGTGGAGCATAGTTTACAAGTTTACTGCTCTCACATTGAAGACTTCTGGAGATCTGCTCGAGTTGAAGTTGCTGGACGAGTCAAGCGAATCAACGCTACAGTCAGAAACAAGGCTGTAATCATCACTGAAGATACCGTTAGGAATGTGTTGAGACTTCAAGATCAGCCGGGAATAGTCAGATTTCTATCCAAAGCCGACGTTCACAAAGAGTTCAAGAATTTCGGCTACAAAGGAGATTTTGACAAGAGAGGCGATATCAAGGAGAGTCAGCTGACCAGAGACTGGAGACTCATCAGTCACGTGTTTATCATGTCTCTGTGTCATAGGAAAGGAGGCTACAACGCTCTCAGCACAGAATGGTCGACTGCTATGATAAAGATTTGCAAGAATGAAGTTTTTAAATTTTCGGGCATGATCTTTGATTATTTGGTGAAGAATGCTGAGGCTGGCTTCGGCAAATGGGCTATGTACCCCAGATTCATGCAGATGATGATCAACGCACAACACGAGAATCTGCCCCTTGGTGATCAATACAACTTCACCAAAGGTGCACGATTCTTTACTGAGTGCAATACGCCTGACTGGGAACCCATGTTGGAGAACATGTATGCAGCACAGCGATATCCTTTGGTCATGGAGCTTTACAACAAGATTAAGAAAAGAAGGCTAGATGTAACAGAAGCTCGTCAGCAATCCACCGCTGCTTCTGCACCTGGATCATCTGACCCTACTCCTTCTTCAGCCCAGCCAACTGCTGAAGAGATTGCTCGTGAAAAGGCAAGGGGCAAAAGGGTGGCAACTGAACCAGCTCCATCTAAGCCCACCAAGAAGAAAAGGCCAACTGGTTTATTACAAGAGGGCAGAGAGTCACTGACACCAGAACAGCTTGAGACTGCTGCAGCCCTACAACAAGTTGCTGAGTTAAAGAGGGCCGAAAGAAAGAAGCGGAGGGAACAGTTGCCTGAGTCTGAAGTTCCTCGTGTAATGACTGAGGACGATATTGAGCAAGAAGTGATTTTGGAGTCTATATTCGGGGAAGAAGATCAACCAGGACCATCCACAACTGCTGCTCCAGCCCCCAAAGCATCCGCTCAACGGCCAACTGAACCTTCCTCCTCAGCTCCTGCTGCACCACGCCGCAAACCGGTGCATCAGGAACTGTACGAGAAGTTGGTCAAAGAGGTTGGAAAGACAGCTGCTAGGGAGATCTGTACCCTAAAGAGTGACGTGCATAACAATCAAGAACTCAGAAGGAAAGTCAAGAAGCTCAAGCACAAGAACAGGAATATGGAGAAAGTTATCAAAGATCAATGATACCTGATCAAGATTCAGACTCAGGTTCAGATGAAAATGTTTGATATGTTCCAAGAGTTGAAGAAACAGCAGACTGGTGCTCCTAGCACAACATTCGATGAGGTATTTTATTTTGGAAAATTTCTGGAGGAGGAGAAAGAGAAAGAAAGAATCGCTGAAGAAAGTGACGTGGACGAGATCAGCGAGGATGATATGCCAGAAAAGTTTGTGGAGATGGGAATGGAAGTAGAAATAGTGTACGAGACATCAGATGGCCATAAGTTGGATCCTGAAAGATCAACATGGTTTCCTAGAAGGCCCATCTCTATCCCAGCCCTACATCAAAACATCCATCATACCAGGGAAGCTCATCAGGAGAGGATTATTTCATGGAAGTATGATGAGGAGAAAATGTTGTTTGCTGTGAAGAGACGATGGGGAGTGATACAGTACTTCAGAGGTCGACAGGAACTGAAGTCTCTCCCTCGTTGGGACATCAGGGAACTTAGCAGAGTCCCATTCATCAACCACACCAATGACAGCACGGGTTCCATGCTTGATTGGTTTATTAAGAAGGAGTGTGAGACTGATTTCCAGATCTTCAAGCCGCAGAAACCGAGGAGACGGATCTCCAAGAAATGAATTGATTCAGCAACAGGACAAGAAATGATCACTTATGTGATTGACCCCCCCAGGTCGTCACACGAGTCCCGATACGTCCTGAGCTTCCAGTTATGCTAAGAGACTTCAAGAAGTGGTTTTATGACAGCAATACTGGTGAAGCCGTTATCAAGATGAAAGATGATTCAGAGGCTATGAGGATTCTGGATCCGGTAGATGTGTTTGCCCTTAATCTATCGGATTTGAATATGCTGTTTGCAAATCAGATCAATGTGGGTGCTGGGAATGTGTTATTTGAGGAGGCTGTCTTATTTAGAAGAGCAGTTGATCGGGCGATGAAGCTGAAGCAAGAATTGCTGGACATTGTAGACAGGATCAACGCAGCAGACAAAGAAAAAGAAGAAAAAGAGAAAGCTGCCCAAGTTGCTGCTGCAGAAGAACCACAAACTGAAGTCGAAACCGCTTCAGAGGTGCAGATAAAAGAACCTGCAACAGCAACCGATCCAGAAATACCAGCAACTGAGTCTACTCAAGCTCCTGCTGTGGTTGAAGATGATCCGGTCGCCCTGTACATTCAAGATCCCCCGGCACAGGGAGAGAGAGAAGAGGGGGAGACAAGCGACGTGTCGATTGATTGAGAAAGAAGAAGAGCTGGTAGCTGTGGTCTATGGGGAGTATTATTGGGTTTAGTTGAGACCACAGTTACCAGAATGACGACTTTTGATAGTTACTTAAGTATTGTGTAAGTTAAGGGACTGAAAATGTAATTATGTAATAGTTGTTAAGAAAACCTAGAGGCTGCGTACTTAGACACGGGCCCTGCGCACTTAGCTTAAGTGCGCATGCCCATCAGCCCCTCTATAAATAGAATGTTATGTTGCAGCTCTAGGGTTAGGGTTTTTGGTTATCTTTGTAGCACAAGATTGATTCGGTGCGTACTTGTATGTATTTCATGGTGTTTCAATGATAAATCAGTAATGAAATCGTGTTCTTATTCATCTTGTGTGTCGGTTTTTATCATATTCATCTAGTTTCTTTGTTGTAGAAGATTAATCACTTAAAACACCTAATCCATAGGTGTTTCTAAGTGATAACAATCTCTTGCACTTAACAAGATCTAGTATTTGGGACTTACATCTCGCAAGATTCAGAGTTGTCAAGTAAAACAACATCTTTTGCTGCCATCTTTTGAAGTTCAATCCAGAGAACTTCTCTGGTTTCTCAGCATGGTTTGCAACCGCCTGGGCTGTCTGAGTGCCAACTAATGGCCCCATGGTGGTCGATGTTGGTCCAACGGTTGTTGATGAAGCGCTAGCATTCACAGCCATTTCTGAAACGAGAAAATAATGGTCAGAAATAATCAAACCAAGAAATAATCCTTTGAATTTTACAATTCGGTTTACAAAAAACCAAACTGTTTGGTTTACAGAAAACCAATGCAAACTCACAAAGAGTTGAAAGAAACAATTTTATTTTGTAATTCGAAAATTTTAAAACAAAGTATGAACGGAGTTTTAAAATCTGTTTTAAGCTTGTAGGAACACTGTTCACAAAATAAAAGAAATGCAGGTTTATTAAATAATATCGGATTACAATACAATAATAAATAATTAAACAGAATACAAAGACAGAAAGAAAATTACAAACTGAAAGGAAATACGAAAGAAGGCAAAGGAAACTCGAAGTGACTGAGGCACGTGTAAAACACGCTTCCCTTAAAAACAGATTTCGGGCCACCCAGGTGAACCCGTCTGTTTCCCAGGGTACAATAGCCAAAGCAGATTGCACTGCCGGAGTTACCCAAGCACCTGAAACAGTACCTGAAATGTGACAACCACGACTTGCAAGGTCTGATTCCTAAACCAACTTGTGATGCATTATCTAGGACATTTATTTTGGCTAAGTTAAGATCAGTTATTTAGGGGAATACATCGTATTAGAAAACTCATCATGATAAAATGCCAATTTTGACCATAAATGTTATATATTATAGGGCCTATATATACTTGTTTGTTTTAAAGCAAAGCAAGCTTTTGATTATATTAGTAGTACTTTTGTGTAATTATTTTGCAATGGGAAAACTCTCTTGCAAAACTTTATAAACTCTACAATCATGGATGATATCATTAGAATATCAAAAATCAAGCCATAAGTTCACCCGTCAACTTAATTTCACAAGTAAATTTTATCACTTATTTAATAAGTTTTGTTTAACTATGTGTTTACCCATTTTTAAAATAAGATCTAATAAAAATTTTGTACTACAAATTTTTTTACACGTCTTACCTCACTTATTAGTCATTTGGTTAGACTAATTAATTATGGCATATGTCATAGACCTATCCTAATTAAGCCTAATTATCTAGTATTAGTATTAACCAAAAATAATTAGCTATTTACGTGACACCTCCTACTTGGTGTGACATTCTAGGAGTTGTAATAAGGACACCTCATCATACACTAATCTACATTAGAATTCAACCTCATCCAAACCATCATTAGGAGCTTCATCATTACCTTTGTAGCCGCCAAATTTCCACTCCTATTTGAATTACTTGTTCCAACTTTCCCAACGATATCCACTTAAGTAAAGTTCAAAGGTTATTGGTTCTGTGTAGAAAAGCTTGTTCACTTATTAAGATCGTTTGAAATAGTGGAAGCAACTGGATTTTGTGTTATAGCAAGAGGAGCTCGTTAGGACTTACCCTTGTGTTGTGCAATCGTGTGGGATACTAAGGTGAGTCTCGTAGCCCCATTTTCCCTTAAATTTTTGGGGGAAAAGCATGTTTCTAAATTATTTTGTTTAACTTGATGATGTATTATTGAATAAGATTTGTTCTTTTGCTGTCACATTGCCCCGATTTGTTTGTTATCACAACCATTAACTCAGGATTGAGCCGACGGATCGTATGAGTAGTACTACTTGGAAATCCCCCGCGCACAGTTGGGAAGCCCCCACTGAGACCTACGGGTCGTTGCGGCATATAATCTGCTAGTGTGATCTCTTATGTTTGTGACAGGGCATAAGATAGGGGCTATTAGTTGCTCAGAAATCTAGTCCGAATAGGGAACTGGGTACTGGGTATAGGGTTGGTTGTGGACTTATTTAATATACATCATACTTAATTATTTGTTTTGTATTAAACCTACGAACTCACCAGCTTCTAGTTGACATTTTTAAGCATGCTTTTTAGGTACGTGATAAATGGCACTTAGTGTGGTAATCATGGTTAGGTGGGAAGACGAGTGGGGAACGTATGAAGTTTGGATCTATGTTTTTGTTGCTATAGACTACGTGTGTTCGTCTGTTGTAATAAAGTATCCAGGGTAACGATGTAGTATGGGAAGTATGTAATGTAGCAACATGATGACCCTACTTAAGGGAAATTTTGATATAAAAATATATGGCTAGTTATGATAAATTGATCAATGTTGTTTTGAACCATCGTGACACCCCGACCCACGTACACGGGGTGTGACAGATTGGTATCAGAGCCATTGGTTATAGAGAATTAGGTAAATTTTTGTAGATACCTAGACTATAACCGTATGCTCATATATTAAAAACTTAGATACTTTATGTGTGCATTATGTATAAAAACTTGTAAATGTTATATTTGATTTACTTGCAGCCATGTCAATATCACCAAACCATTCCTCGTCACAGTCCACCAATGGCTCGAGTAGTAGTGAAGAGGAGCCATTTGAGGATGTTGAGGAGGAGGTTAGTCATGATAGCTCATCATCTCCTCAGCACTCTTATAGTAGCAAATTGTCACCAAGTTATGTTTCTCGCGGATCTAGCTTGATTTTGGAATCGGACTCATCAGGAAACTCTGACCCAATTCGGGTTAGAACTCATTCCGTGCCAATGTCAAGCGGACCTCGTACGATCATTAGACCAAGGAAGACCGTGCGACCCACTATTGGTTTTATTTTTAGGAAACCCGAGGTTCAACCATCCACACAAGAGGCTGGGGAGCCGTCAGTTACCATTTCTCCTATAAACCATGGCACCGTGGGTGGAGATCCATCCGTGGATCAGCGTGAGGAGCATCATGCACTTCTTCATCAGCAACTACAGTCTTCTAATCATATGATTCACAAGATAGAGGAGTTACAAAGAGAGGTTCGGGTTACACGAATGGAGGTGGATGCTACTAGGAGAGAGGTGCAATCAATCAAAGCGGAGAAGAAGAGTCTAGTTGCTCGGATTTGGGGCTGGTTTTGGAGAAAGTAGATTGGGATGTTATTCTACTTCTGTAGTTGCTTATGTACTGTAGTTGCTTATGTACTGTAGTTGCTTGGGTACTGAAGTTGTTTGTGTACTGACATTAAGCGGGTGTGCTAATGTCAAATTTTCCTGTTAGTTATGTTTGCTATTATGTACTAAGTAAAAGCAATATATATGAAATAGAAATAGTATGTTTTGTTATTGTTATCAAGGATTGAAATATGTTATATCCTATTATAGAAAATGCCGCCGAAGAAAGGAAAAGGTCGAAAACCGCATGGACTAGGAACAATGGGAAGAACTAGGTCCATAGGGGAACTAAATTCCACAACGTCCGAAATCACAGCAGCAAATCAAGAGACAATGATTGCTCAGATTGTAGCTCAACAAATTGCTGCTGCAATACCGACTATCGTGGCACAACTTAACCCAACCGCTAATCCGGGTAAAGGCAATCCGGGTAATGTCAATCCGGGTAATGGCAATCCGGGTAATGGAAATCCGGGTAATGGCAATCCGGGTAACGTCAATCTGGGTAATGTTAATCAGGGTAACGTTAATCCGGGTAACGCTAACACTGGCAATGAAGGTGATGTTGGTAACATGGGAGGTGATGGCGAACAATCCGATAGTGATGATGAACATAATAATGGAAGTGCTAGGAAAGGTTGTTCATACAAGACCTTTATGTCTTGAAGCCTAAAGACTTCTATGGCAATGAAGGTGCAATTGGAGCGTTAAGGTGGATTGAGGAGATGGAGTCGGTTTTGGATATTAGTGATTGCGTGGATGAATGCAAGGTCAAGTATGCGTCACATTCACTTAAGGGAGGAGCTCTATCCTGGTGGAACATGTTATTGTAGACACGTGGTAGGGACGCTGTAATTCATTTAAAATGGGAAGAGTTTAAGAATTTGTTAACCGAAAAGTATTGCCCTTATAATGAGGTTGAGAAGATTGAAGTTGAGTTCTTGAAATTAGAAATGGTTGGAGCCAATCACCTGGTATACACAAACCGATTTAATGAACTTTCTCGTTTAGTGCCCCATCTGGTGACTCCGGAATCCAAGCGAATTGGTCGATACATATGGGGATTAGTCCCACAAATTCGAGGGATGGTTAAGTCAGCTATGCCAGCCACTTACCATGATGCAGTGATACTCACTGGAAGCTTGACTGATGACATGGTTAGAAATGGAACATTGGCACCCGTTCAATCAGGTGACAAGAGGAAGTGGAACTACAATACAGGAAAGAAGTCTGGAGATGGCCCAAATAAGCACACTAACCGTGGTACAATTAAGAATTATGGGGGAGTTGTGAAAGAAGAAAGGAAACCTTATCAAGGTAACCATCCATTATGCAATAAGTGTGGGAGGCATCATCCAGGGGAATGTCGGGTGATGATTTGTTTTCAATGCAAGAAAGGTGGACACATGTTTAAGGATTGCAAGGAACCTGGTAGTTCTAAACCAGTGTGCTTTGAATGTGGAAGTGAGGACCATCTGAGAAATGCATGTCCTAATCTAAAGGGAAAGCAACCTGAGAAGACCAATCAAGCACGTGGAAGGGCATTTGTAATCAAAACTGAAGAAGCACGTCAGGAGCCCGATGTTGTGACGGGTACGTTCCTTATTAATAATCATTATGCCTCCATATTGTTTGATACGGGTGCAAGTAATAGCTTTATCTCAACTACCTTCAGACCATTAATTGAACTAAAGTCGAATAAGCTGAGAAATGCGTATACAGTGGAATTAGCAAATGATAAACGAATAGAAGCTAAGGAGATAATTCTAGGGTGTACATTAAGTCTGGATGGTCACAACTTTAAGATAGATTTGATGCCTGTAGAATTAGGAGGTTTTGATGTAGTTGTGGGAATGGATTGGTTGGGGAAAAACGGAGCAGAGATTATATGTGGAGAAAGAATGGTTAAGATCCCTTTACCTATGCGAAAAATGCTTTACATATACGGAGAGAAGCCACAGAGGACAATGAAGCTTATCTCCTGTATGAAGGCCCAAAAGTGTATAAGGAAAAAGTGTAGTGCATTCTTGGCACATATTGTTAACACGGAACCTGATAAGAGAAAGTTGGAAGATGTTCCTATAGCATGTAATTATCCCGAAGTGTTCCCTGAAGATCTTCCTGGATTACCTCCACCACGACAAGTGGAATTCAAAATCGAGTTAGTACCTGGGGCAGCACCTATTGCTAAGTCGCCTTATCGGTTAGCACCATCAGAAATGCAAGAACTAATGAATCAGCTACAAGAACTCCTAGATAAGGGATTTATCAGACCAAGTGTTTCACCTTAGGGAGCGCCAGTCTTGTTTGTTAAGAAGAAAGATGGAACATTCAGGATGTGTATCGATTATCGAGAATTAAACAAAATAACGATTAAGAACCGATACCCACTTCCTAGAATTGATGATTTATTCGATCAACTTCAAGGTTCCAATTATTTCTCTAAGATTGACTTGAGATCGGGGTATCATCAGTTAAGGGTACAAGAAGAAGACGTGCCCAAAACTGCATTCAGGACACGATACGGTCACTATGAGTTTCTCGTGATGCCGTTTGGCCTGACAAATGCACTTGCTATGTTCATGGATCTGATGAATAGGGTTTGTAAACCTTATTTAGATAAATTCGTGATAGTATTTATAGATGATATTCTAATCTATTCACGAAGTAAAGAAGATCATGAACAACATCTGAGAGTAATTTTAGAGTTACTCAAGAAAGAGAAGTTATATGCCAAATTCTCTAAATGTGAATTTTGGAAGCGTGAGGTACAATTCCTTGGGCATGTTGTCAATGAAAAAGGGATTCAAGTCGACCCAATGAAGATCAAAGCAATTAAGAAGTGGGAAATTCCTAAAACCACGACAGAAATACGCCAATTTTTGGGTTTGGCAGGCTATTATAGGAGATTCATCGAGAATTTTTCTCGAATAGCTCAACCATTAACGATGTTAACCCAAAAAGATCAGAAGTTTGAATGGGGAGAGAAACAAAATGCAGCCTTTGAGCTATTAAAGCAGAAATTGTGCAGTGCACCTATTTTGTCCTTACCTGATGGGACTAATGATTTTGCAGTATATTGCGATGCGTCTCACCAAGGACTTGGGTGTGTCTTGATGCAAAAGGACAAGGTAATTGCCTACGCTTCTCGTCAACTTAAAGTGCATGAGAAAAATTACACTACTCATGATTTGGAGCTCGGCGCAGTAATTTTTGCACTTAAAATATGGAGGCATTATTTATACGGTACTAAATGTGTTATTTATACCGATCACAAAAGTCTTCAACACATATTCGACCAGAAAATGTTAAATATGCGACAAAGAAGATGGGTGGAGTTGCTCAACGATTATGACTGCGAGATTCGTTATCACCCTGGTAAGGCAAATGTGGTAGCAGATGCCTTAAGTAGGAAGGAAAGAGTTAAACCACTACGAATTCGTGCATTAGGAATGAGGGTACAATCCAACCTTCTAACTCAGATACGGGATGTACAGAGAGAAGCACTTCAAGAAAAGAATGTAAAGACTGAAGGTATAAAAGGTCAAAAGCATAGACTGGAACCCACTTCTGAGGGGATTTTGAAGTTCCAAAATAGAATATGGATTCCAAGTCTTAGCAACGTGCGAGATTTAATTTTGGATGAAGCTCATAAGTCCAAATACTCAATTCACCCAGGAAATGACAAGATGTATAAAGATTTGAAGATACATTATTGGTGGCCTGGTATGAAGAAATCTATTGCATCATATGTTGGTAAATGTCTAACTTGCGCTAAAGTTAAGGCAGAATACCAAAAACCATCCGAATGTTTACAACAACCTGAAATTCCTGAATGGAAATGGGATCAAATAACAATGGATTTTGTTACCAAGCTTCCCCGAACATCTAGTGGACATGACACCATTTGGGTAATCGTCGACAGATTAACAAAATCAGCGCACTTTCTATCCATTCGTGGAGACTACCAAATGGAGAAGCTAGCAAGGATATATGTTAATGAAGTGGTGGCAAGGCACGGAATACCACTCTCTATTATATCCGACAGAGATAGTCATTTCACATCCAGATTTTGGCGAACATTACAAGAGGCATTGGGGACGCGATTAGACATGAGTACAGCATATCATCCTCAAACAGATAGTCAAAGTGAAAGAACTATTCAAATCTTAGAAGACATGTTAAGGGCTTGTGTGATTGATTTTGGTGGTAACTGGGATACTCATTTACCATTAGTTGAGTTTTCTTATAATAATAGCTATCATTCAAGCATTAAGGCAGCACCTTTCGAGGCGTTGTACGGGCGCAAATGCAGGTTTACCGTTATGTTGGTCTGAGATCGGCGATAGCCAGTTAACAGGCCCTGAGATTATTCAGGAAACCACAGAAAAGATCTCCCGGATTAAAGATAAACTGAAAGCTGCAAGGGATCGACAAAAGAGCTATGCAGATAAAAGACGTAAGCCCCTAGAATTTCAAATCGGAGACAAAGTATTGTTAAAAGTATCGCCTTGGAAGGGAATTGTCTGATTTGGAAAGAGAGGCAAACTAAACCCTAGATACATTGGTCCGTTTAAAATAGTAAAAAGAATTGGCCCTGTGGCGTACCAACTGCAACTACCTCCAGAATTGAGTGGCATACATGACACATTTCATGTGTCGAATCTCAAAAAGTGTTTAGTAGATGAATCATTAGTTATACCATTCGATGAAGTTCATATTGATAACAAGCTACATTTTATTGTAGAACCTGTCGAGATCATTGATAGGTTTGTCAAAAAGCTTAAACGTAGACGAATCCCGATAGTTAAGGTAAGATGGAACTCCAGGAGAGGACCTGAATTCACTTGGGAACGAGAGGATCAAATGAAGACGGAATACCCTCACTTGTTTAGAACGAAAACCGACAATTGCAAACCTAAGATTAATTTCGCGGACGAAATTCCTTTAACGGGGGGAGACTGTGACAACCACGACTTGCAAGGTCTGATTCCTAAACCAACTTGTGATGCATTATCTAGGACCTTTATTTTGGCTAAGTTAAGATCAGTTATTTAGGGGAATACATCGTATTAGAAAACTCATCATGATAAAATGTCAATTTTGACCATAAATGTTATATATTATAGGGCCTATATATACTTGTTTGTTTTAAAGCAAAGCAAGCTTTTGATTATATTAGTAGTACTTTTGTGTAATTATTTTGCAATGGGAAAACTCTCTTGCAAAACTTTATAAACTCTACAATCATGGATGATATCATTAGAATATCAAAAATCAAGCCATAAGTTCACCCGTCAACTTAATTTCACAAGTAAATTTTATCACTTATTTAATAAGTTTTGTTTAACTATGTGTTTACCCATTTTTAAAATAAGATCTAATAAAAATTTTGTACTACAAATTTTTTTACACGTCTTACCTCACTTATTAGTCATTTGGTTAGACTAATTAATTATGGCATATGTCATAGACCTATCCTAATTAAGCCTAATTATCTAGTATTAGTATTAACCAAAAATAATTAGCTATTTACGTGACACCTCCTACTTGGTGTGACATTCTAGGAGTTGTAATAAGGACACCTCATCATACACTAATCTACATTAGAATTCAACCTCATCCAAACCATCATTAGGAGCTTCATCATTACCTTTGTAGCCGCCAAATTTCCACTCCTATTTGAATTACTTGTTCCAACTTTCCCAACGATATCCACTTAAGTAAAGTTCAAAGGTTATTGGTTCTGTGTAGAAAAGCTTGTTCACTTATTAAGATCGTTTGAAATAGTGGAAGCAACTGGATTTTGTGTTATAGCAAGAGGAGCTCGTTAGGACTTACCCTTGTGTTGTGCAATCGTGTGGGATACTAAGGTGAGTCTCGTAGCCCCATTTTCCCTTAAATTTTTGGGGGAAAAGCATGTTTCTAAATTATTTTGTTTAACTTGATGATGTATTATTGAATAAGATTTGTTCTTTTGCTGTCACATTGCCCCGATTTGTTTGTTATCACAACCATTAACTCAGGATTGAGCCGACGGATCGTATGAGTAGTACTACTTGGAAATCCCCCGCGCACAGTTGGGAAGCCCCCACTGAGACCTACGGGTCGTTGCGGCATATAATCTGCTAGTGTGATCTCTTATGTTTGTGACAGGGCATAAGATAGGGGCTATTAGTTGCTCAGAAATCTAGTCCGAATAGGGAACTGGGTACTGGGTATAGGGTTGGTTGTGGACTTATTTAATATACATCATACTTAATTATTTGTTTTGTATTAAACCTACGAACTCACCAGCTTCTAGTTGACATTTTTAAGCATGCTTTTTAGGTACGTGATAAATGGCACTTAGTGTGGTAATCATGGTTAGGTGGGAAGACGAGTGGGGAACGTATGAAGTTTGGATCTATGTTTTTGTTGCTATAGACTACGTGTGTTCGTCTGTTGTAATAAAGTATCCAGGGTAACGATGTAGTATGGGAAGTATGTAATGTAGCAACATGATGGCCCTACTTTTGGGAAATTTTGATATAAAAATATATGGCTAGTTATGATAAATTGATCAATGTTGTTTTGAACCATCGTGACACCCCGACCCACGTACACGGGGTGTGACAGATTGGTATCAGAGCCATAGGTTAATTTCAATGATGAAATTAAGTCTGGAATTAATACTCATTATTTAGCACTTTATTTCGTTTGATTAGAATTCAAAATGGTCAATGATTGAAATTAAGTCTGGAATGTATATTAATACTTATTATTCAGCATTTAATTTCATTTGACGTTTTAGAATTCGAAAAGACTTGACCACATTAATTAACCAGTCTTAGCCACAGGCTCGAGCCATACCAGTCCAAGCTCAGTTAAAAATTTAAATTAACATGTTGATTTTTTTTTAGTTAAAATCCCAAAAGTCGTTCATAATTCCTAAACCATCGGTCTCGATTCCATAGATGATTTTGGGCAAATGATAATGTAATCCACCGACTTAAGCTGAGACCCACTTTGTCAAGCGATTTTGAGGAAGGGTTTTGAACTTTTGATAGATATAAAATCAACAATGATCCAATGCCTTGTCATATTAGCAACGTGTATATACTTCCATGTAAGCGTTTACCCTCCTAAAACAAATCAAGAACCCTACCTAGCTTCACTCAAAACCCCCAATTTTTCATAAAGTATGAATCTTTAATGGGTTTTTTTGTGGGTTATGAATCTTGTGAAATCTTGATCAGATTAGAACAATAAAGTTTGAATCTTTAATGGAGACCCGAATCAGATCCGCGTTCCGGTCATGAGTTTGATGGTTGTTGTTTGGATAACTTTTTGTGGGTGTTTGGTAGATGCAGAGATCACACAACAACCAAAGAATGTGCAGGTTGCTTTAAGGGTCAAGTGGCCTGGTACTTCAATCCTTCTAGAAGCTCGGTATGTTGTTAATAATATATTAATATGTTATGTTTTATTGGTTAATTTTGTTTGGTATCACGGTATGGTTGCTTACAGTGTATTTCTATGTGAGCTATGAATCGCCACATATGCTTCAAAATTCAGGTTAGTGAGCGCAAATGAGAATTAATGACCCGTATGACCGAGTTTACGATTGGTATGTTTTTTTACCTTTATCATTTTTATTAAGTCATATTAGATTTTTCAACCCCGGGACCTGCTGGGGTAATCAGCTAGTAATAATAATAATAATAAAGGAAAAGAATGTCGTGACACAAAAAGTCACGGCCCAATGGCCCAACTTTTTTTAGGGAATACTATTATTTTTTGAGAGCACAACATGAATATTACGGAGGAAAGAGGCCGCAATTTGTTAGGGTATCAATGTATCATATAACAGTCGTAGGGGAACAAGCGGCAGTGGTGGAATATTATAAAAAGAAGGATAGCGACGGCATATATTATTTTGGAGTTGGAAGGATTGTTATTATTTTTGGAGGAGGTGCACAATATCAATACAAAAATTGAAAAAGAGCAGCCGCAAGGTTTAAAGAGGACAAGGAGAGCAGCAACTTTGGGGGAAGGAAGTGGAGCATTGACGGTTCTTTGCGTTTTATCAACACGGTTCCTTTGTTTCTTTATTATTTAAAACTATGTTTGCTAATTTATTATTGGATTTTGGTTATATTTCTATGACATTTGTTGGCTAGATTATTAACACTACATAAGTTAGAGATGATTGAACTTGAATGATTTATTTTCTTTTGGCTAGATTATTAACACCACGCTTTAGTCTTTTGGCTTCTTCACCACAGACGCCGGCCACAACGATGATACGCACTAAATCGGATGTTATGGTGTTGCGGTTTGAGTAAGTCATTAAAGATATCACCTAAAGAGTATTTGAGGTAAGTTTTAATTCAATTTAAGGTTGGCTATTATGAGTTAACATGTGGATTTTGTCTACACTTTGCTTCAAATAGGTCAAATTCAGTTTCTCTCTAGTTGACTGGGAAACGTTCATGATACTTCCTTCTCAAGTCACATTTTGTGGTTATATTATAAATATTTTGAAAGTGTGCTCATATAAATTCTTTTGTGCAGTACAATACTTTGGTGGTATTGTCCGCATCATTTTCAAACCGGTCAACTTGAGCCTTGGCGACGTACACATTGGGATGCGAAAAAGGTTAGATATCTAAAAATGCGGTTGCAATATATGTAAGTTTACATTTTCTATTCTACCGCCAGGTATTCATGAATAGTAAACTGTTGAAGGTTAAAGACAGAAACACAAAAAAAGGACATAAGGAAGGAGCTCAAGATGCTTTCTAAAGAAGAACGCTAGAGACAGCAACTGGCTATGATAGATGTTATAAAAAAACGCAGATGTCGTTTTAACAACTCTCACTGGTTCATTGTCAAAAAAAATTAGATGGCACTTCATTTGATCTTGTGATAATTGATGAAGCGACTCAAGCACTTTTAACATTAAGATGTTAGTTTAATTTTCTATCTCGATTTTTAGATGTATTTTTCTTGTATGTAATTCATTAATTTGGTCGGTTATGTTTCTATAACTGTTTTTGTATTTGTTTGTATACATTTAAAAATTATTATTTAAATAAATCGTGGTTATTATCCACACATTTGAATATTTTACCAACACATGAATATATATTATTTCTACACATGTTAAGATCAAAGTCTACACATGTTAAGATCAATATCTACACATCCTTTACATTTACCTACACATAATTAGTTGCCATGTTGGATGCCACGTCAGCTGCCACGTCATACCTCAATTTAACAAGTTGCTATACTTTTACCAACACACACACACACACACACATATATATATATATATATATATATATTAGTTTTAGCCACACATATATGTGTAGGTATAGCTTGCTATACCTACACATAATAAATGTGTAGGTAATGATCAATATCTACAGTGCCGAGTCTACACATCATAACACTTAATTTATGTGTAGGTAAACATAACTACTAACACATTATATGGTTTTTCCGACACATACTATGTGTGGGTAAATACCTAAATTTCTTGTAGTGAGAGGCGGCTCTCAAGCGGCTCGCGGCGATGCGAGCGTGTGAAGTGCACCATCAAAACGCCACATTGCGCCCATCGCCCTCGTCCCGGTCCCGGTCCCATGCCCGTTCCCGGGCGCGGGCGCGTTGGGTGCTTCGCACCCTCCTGGCTGCCACTGGGTGTGTCCGGTTGTATAGGAATACATTCCTCAGCAGAATTCTAGATATAAACCAACACATGATTTATATTTCTCCAATGTGGGACAAGCACAAATTCCTACAACTATAAAGTTCCACCACACACATAAAGCTTAGATCTCTCATCATCTAGCTTTATAACTAAATGTCATTATATTACATTTAATATAATATTTAATTATTAAAATTTCCAACAATCCCCCACATGAATGGAGATCGACCCACACACTCAAGTGTCACAATAAAATTTCAACGTTAAGTAATCTAGGATAGGTAGGTATTCCCTTTGAACCCTCCTTTGTGATGTATACTTTGTCTCCTAGCGGTTAGTAGACGCGCTGTCCTTGAACCAACCCCTTTTTATGTAGACATTATTACACATCACACATTACTCTCCCTGGTCTGGTTAACCCCTCATTGTCGTGTCCGTTTATGGTCATGGAGCACTATCCTGGTTCTGCGAGAGCTCTAGGAATTGCGCCCCCCCACAATTTCATTTGAAGCGACCCCATTTCTCTCTAACATATGTGATTTTACCAAAATCATTAAAAGCCGTATGCTTAACCTCCTTTGACATCACTGATTGTTTAAGGTTGGACTAGGAAGTGTGCAACTCCCTTTGTGTCTTGGGGTACTCCCCCACAGTGATCTTAGTTCGTACAGTTAGGTGGTCCTATTGAGCCTAGATCATGGGATCTCCAATCTTCTAGGATAGGTTTTCCGTTGTACAAACTTACTCCACGGGCTTTAGTCCCATTCCTTTCGACGACTTGTGCACTGCCTCTCTGCTTAAGCCTTTTGTTAGCGGATCCGCAATGTTATCCTTTGACTTCACATAGTCAATTATGATAACTCCTGTTGAGAGCAGTTGTCGTATCGTATTATGCCTACGTCGTATGTGCCTTGAATTACCATTATACATTGCACTTTTAGCTCTACCAATTGCCGACTGGCAATCGCAATGTATGCAAATAGCCGTCACAGGCTTAGGCCATCTTGGAATATATTCCAAAAACTGACGTATCCATTCTGCCTCTTCTCCAGCTTTATCTAAAGCAATAAATTCAGATTTCATCGTGGACCTAGCTATAAGAGTTTGCTTGGAAGATTTCCAAGCTATAGCTGCTCCTCCAAGGGTAAACACATAACCACTTGTGGATTTAGAATCTTTCATATCTGATATCCAGTTGGCATCACTGTATCCTTCTGCAACAGCTGGATCTTGGCCATAATGCAGTCCATAATTCCTCGTGTATCTCAAATACCTTAACAATCTTGTCATGCTCTTCCAATGTTCAGCACTGGGATTACTGGTATATCTACTTAGCCCGCTCACAGCATATGCTAAGTCTGGTCTGGTACATGACATGAGATACATCAAACTACCAATGATCCTTGAATACTCCAATTGAGCAACACCCTCTCCCCTATTCTTTGACAAATGTTGAGCGGTATCAATCGGAGTTTGAGCCACACTTGTGTCTTCCGAATTGAACTTCTCAAGGATCTTATCCACACAATGAGATTGACTTAACACAAGACCAGTTTGGGTTCTAATAATCTTCACCCCAAGAATTACATCAGCTAGACCCATGTCTTTCATGTCAAATCTCGCTTTCAACATGTCTTTAGTAGATCTGATCATCTTGTCATCACTCCCAATGATAAGCATGTCATCTGCATAAAGACACAAGATTACATAACCTTTAGAAGTGTCCTTCACATAGACACACTTGTCACATTCATTTATTTTGAAACCACTATTAAGCATAACTTGGTCAAACTTTTGATGCCATTGTTTTGGAGCTTGCTTTAAGCCATATAGTGACTTGACAAGTTTACATACTTTGCCTTCTTGGCCAGGAGCAGAGAAACCCTCAGGTTTCTCCATGTAAATCTATTCCTCTAATTCCCCATTCAGAAAAGCAGTTTTTACATCCATTTGATGTATTTTCAAATTTCTCAAAGCTGCAATTGCAAGCACCAATCTTATAGAAGTTATTCTAGTCACAGGCGAGTATGTGTCAAAGTAGTCGAGACCTTCCTTTTGTCTATACCCTTTGATTACGAGCCTTGCTTTTTTACTTGTCAACAGAGCCATCAGCTTTCATTTTTCTCTTGAATATCCAACGATATCCAAGTGGCTTGCACCCTGGTGGAAGATCAACTAACTCCAAAGTATGATTCTGCAAAATAGAATCAATCTCACTTTTGATGGCTTCTTTCCATTGAGGTCCATCTGAAGAGGTGACTGCTTCTCGATAGGTTTGAGGCTCACTCTCAACCATGTAAGTAAGAAAATCAGGCCCAAAAGATTTTTCAATCTTTTGCCTTTTGCTTCTTCTTGGCTCAACCTCTTCAGCCTCTGATTGTTCATGGGTCTCATTTTGAACAACCCTATCAACCATTGTTGACGAACTCGCATGAGTTTGTACTAACATTGGAAACTCCTCTTCAAAATAAGTTGCATTTCCTGGCCTTGTCATAATTTTACTAGTTTCTTATGGAGGATATCATATCTCGGTTAGGAGCCTTCATACCCATAACACTTTGTTATCTCCCTTGCAATTCCCTGGAATTCGGCTTTTGTACTTAAAAGGGCCACAACTTTTTGTTTCTTGCTTCTCCACGTGACGAGATTTCCACCAAATAATGTTAAGTATCCTGATGTGGATCTTCAGTCGCCTTTATCACTTGCCCAATTTGCATCGGTACAGAGTTGAGTTTTAGATGTCCGTTTGATTTGAATAGAACTCCATGTCCCACTGTTCCCATGAAACACCTTATAATTTTTAAGACACATTCTTTAGCTTTTGGATTTAGAGTTTAGAGTTAGATTTTTATACATTTTTTTTAGATTTGATAAGTTTGCTTTAGACTCTTTGTACCTTTAGTATCTCATTTCAATATAATAAATTATTCAATTCAATGTAATCATATTTACACTTTAGTATCATGAACTTTTGAACAATTGTCACTACGTGGCACCCCAATGTTTCCGTCATCAGTTGGGGTGTTACACCCCCACTACACATGACCCATTTAGTTGCCAGAACATCATCCCTTGTTTATTACTTTTCCCATCTCCTAACTCTGAAGGGACCGTTAAAAACTCGTTTTCCACATCAAGAATTAAAACTGTTACTATTGTTAATATAATAAATCTACGTATTCGATGAGTTTCCACGACCAACACGTTTTCTAAGTCTACTATTTTTATTTTGTTTTAAAAAACAAACCTTTTTTAAAAACTATTCTTATTTTTGAACCGCTCCATTTTATTTTCTTTTAAAAACCTGATTAACGAAAGTGATGGAACGTTGAGTAGGGAAAAGTGTGTTCTCTGGAATACGATATTCGGTATTTACCCTAAAAATATATGATATGCATGTTAGGTTCTCTGTCTGTTTGTTAGTTTTAGTTTTAAGTAAGTAATTATCGTTTACTTATAAATTTAAAAATATATGATATGCACGTCAGGTCCATAGTTAAGTGTGCTCAGGTGGGAGCAGTATAAGGATGGGTGATCGCCTGGGAAGTCTCCCCTGGGGCAACAAAAAACAAATCCGTGAGCTCTGGATGGGCAATCCATCGGGGCAAAGCAGACAATAACGGTGGTGAGAGGGGCCGGATGTTACAGATGGTATCAGAGCCACCCCTGTGCCGTTCGGGATGGTGGGTGCATAGCTCATTAGGGACGATGAGACTTTAATAGGGGGTGAATGTGACACCCCGGGAAAATCCCACATCAGCCGTGGCAAGGAGAGATCCTTGGTTCATATGTATTCCAATGCCTCTTAAATCACCAACGTGTTTTGGGGCTTAATGTTAGTGGATGAGAGGAGAACCCCACAGTTAAGCGTGCTCAGGTGGGAGCAGTATAAGGATGGGTGACCTCCTGGGAAGTATCCACTAGGGCAACCAAAAACAAATATGTGATCTCTGGATGGACAACCCATTCGGGCATAGCGGACAATACTGGTGGTGAGAGGGGCCGAATGTTACAACGACAGGCTGATCCAGAAGAAAGATTTCATTCTTCGTCTATTCTAATTTGGAACAACGACGACGTTTGTTAATGTTTTTCATTACTTCCTAAATCAAAAGATGGGTAATTGTTCTTAGACATGGAGAGAGAACAGAGAGGGAAGAAATGAAGATGAACATGGTGTGTATTTTGATGATGAGAGAGGAGAGAGGGTTAGTCCTCTTTGAATTTATGATAAGATGGTTAACTATTCATGTAGGGTTACACTCCCCTATGCATTTTTTTACTACTAGAAATGTCCTTATTTTATTCTCCATGTACTTTAGTGAGTATTACTTTTAAATAGAATTTTTTAAATAAAGGATGACCATTGATCAATGACATTGGTGGTTGAGATTGAGTTTGCAAGGTTTCCTTAAATTTTTGAGGTTTCGTATTTAACCTTGTCCTATATATCTCTATACTATATTAATAAGCATATAGGAAGGACAGAAATGGTCATTTGCCACCTTTTTCAGTGGTACAAGCCTTGAAAGCATGTTTTACAATGATCCAATGCATAAAAAACTCTTATAAACTCCTAAAGAGTGCAAAATATGATGCATCATGTACAAGACTATCATGCTTAAGAAAAAAGGCACAGATACATTATTCAGATTATGGTTTCATTAAACTAACCTAACATTCCAAAACCTTCTGCCCCCTCTTTCTCTTTATGGCGACTCAAGAACATCAACCCAATTTCTTATCTAAAAATTATGAAATTTGGTATGATGGTTTATATGATCGATTATGAGTTTTAGAATCAGTTTTGGTATTTTTAGACACTGTTTGATATTTTTAATAATTTTATGATGCTTTAATCTTATTTAATTCATAATAAAACAAAGGTAGCATATTTGGACATGAAAATTTATAGAGAAATGTTTCATTATTCTAAGATAATTATCATATCATTTTTCATCAGTTTTGACATGTTTTCATATGCTATCTTATTTTTATTTGTTAAATAAACTTTAAACAAATAATATTCATAATACCTCCTTTAATCCCAAAAAAAAATCTATAAAATTATTTTGGTGACCTTTTAACAAGTTTTTATGGAAACTTTTATTTTTCAAAGTGTTTTGCATTTATTTATGATTTTGTGTTAACTTTATTAATACAAATGTAATAAAAACTCTTAATTTTATTATAAATATTTTTCTGAATAAAAATTACTATTTTTACCTTAGAAAATACACGTGTTCGAAAATCTAAATTCATTATATTATTTTCATAGCCCGTGATAGCAAAATAAATAGCTCATATTATTCTTGTCGCCTTTTACAAACTGAAAACCCCAAAGGTAGAATAGACATCCTAGATGCCTTATAATAAGAACCCTAGACTTTACTAAGCTTAAATACTTATTTTGGGACACTTTAAACTTTAGGTTGAATTTTTGAATTTGCTTGCTTACACTCGCTCGCGTAGTCAATTTATTATTTGACGAATGTGAGTATATCTAACCCCCTTTTATTGTTTTACTCTTTTGGGGTGAATCATGTACCATTATTATTAAACTTATGTGTATTCTATATAACGCAATGTGCTTTATGAAATGCTTATGTGAATTGTATGAACGGTTGTCAAAATCATTAACCATTGTGCGCCAAACATAACAATGGGTAGTACTGCGATTTATATCCCTTGATTGACTTATGTGAACGTATTGAGTCCTTGGTCCTTTTTATGGTTTTTATGATCAATATCTAAACTTTGTTGAACGCTTTTAGGCTTGATTTTGACCCTTTTACATATTGCAAATATCATAGCACATAAATTGCGAAATACTTTCTGAACAAAACAAGGTATGCTCACCAATACATTATATGTGTTGTCAATATTATTTTTGTACATGTTTCATGTTATTTATGAGACGACTTTTTAGCTTTTGGAAATTTGTACTTAGATTTTGGATTCTTTGTATTTCAGTTTAGATTGTTAGTTTGACACTTTAGAATCATTGTATCTTTGTATTTCATTTCAATGAAATAAACTATTTATTCAATGTATCAATATTTACACTTTAGTACCATGAGCTATTGAACAATCGTCACTACGTGATACCTCGATGATTCCTCCATCGGTCGGGGTGTTACAATATTTAACCAGATTTACGAAGTTTTCGACCTTCTCCAAGGGTAAGTAACACTTTGTTATGATTCTAAACACTAAAAGGTAGAGCTTGATGTAGATCCAGGTGACGTTTCTGCTGCAATAGGGGAGCTGTTATGGGGTTCTATAATAGCGTAGGTAAATTCGAAAACCTAATTAGTAGCTCTGAAATTTGATGTTTAAGCTGATATAACTAGCTTGTTATCTCTGATTTCGTAATAAGTTAGTCAACCTATTTGAGATCTTATTAATCCCACCAGATATTAAATGTTTAAATATACTGTTGTAATGTCTTCGGGTTTGTGTGATCTTTTAATAGTTGTTTTTTTTTTGCCTAAAATTGTTCTCTATATTATTGTTGTAGATCTTTTTAATAGTAGTTGAAAAACAGCAACTGCAGATGCAATCAAAGATTTGGGGAATTTTACGATTGATTTAAAATTTCTCACTTGTACATGCCTCACATTGTTCTATAGTCTGTGTATAAGCGTTAAGTGCAATTATTAATTTTATTTCATGGTGGTGGTGATTCAGAATAATGAACAATAATGAACAATGTGCAAACTTGTCATGGTAGTTTCTAGCTTTTAAACACATTACTTCTAGCTTTTTCATAATCCTTTTTTTTTTCTATTGTTATATAACCTATGACTGATTGATTTCAACCTTTTCAAATGAACACAAAAATTCAAATCCATTTTATGTGAATTTAGTTGACCATGCTGGATCAGAACATGATAAAAGAATAGGTTCTGTAGCTATCATCAAAAGTATGTGGCTTGTTCCGTTAG
The DNA here is from genome assembly GCA_028751855.1 of Ambrosia trifida. Lineage (NCBI taxonomy): Eukaryota > Viridiplantae > Streptophyta > Magnoliopsida > Asterales > Asteraceae > Ambrosia > Ambrosia trifida. The sequence continues at coordinate 152,123,067 of CM054123.1, forward strand.
ATCTCTTGATGATAACTGGTTTTTGTGGTTGATGAATGCTTGTTTTGCTTTCATTGATTTGTTTCAGTTGATATATTATAAAGTTTGTCGTTTGTTTTGTCAAATATGTTAATAACTGGTTTTTGTGGTTGATGAATGTTTGTTTTGCTTTCATTGATCTGTTTCAGTTGCTATTTCAATCTATTTAGGTTCTATTTCATACGGGTAGCATAAAAAATTATCTCAAAGGATAAAATGGCTGAATGAGTTGAATTCAAACTAGCATAACACCAACAAACATACTCCAGAAGCAATGGTGCGCGGGTTGAGTTCAAATTTAATCGTTTTTTTGTATTTAGGCTAATTGTTAGTGTTTCTGCTTCTTTTCTAAATTTAATGGAGGCTGTGGCTACAAAAGATGAACAAGAGGTCTGTGAATAGTTGTATGTGTGTATTGACCAATGAATACAAAAAGAAGCAAAAGGTCTTGGGTGTTCGAAATAATATCCGGGTAACCCGTTGACCTTTAAGAACCAATAATCTTATTTTTGACATAACATAGCCATTTTATTAAATCTAACAATAGATATGGTTGTAAGTTGAGAGATAGAGATACAAAGCTGGTTTGGAAATGTTTCTTACCGTATCAAACTTTTTTATGTTTAACCCATATATTCATATAGGTGAAATTAATTATTTATGCATCAATTCTCACTTCTCTTCTATTTGAATACCTAGATTTGCATTCTTAACATTTAGTTTGTAGTTGTTCGGTAAGATTCTCAATTTTAAATCTTATAATTGTGTCTACTTAATTATAGGATTATGGATACCATGTTGTCAATATTTGTATACATATGTTGCATTCCTTTTGTGTTGATTTCTGTTTTTTCCTGTCTACACACAGTCCCACACAGAACATCATTGGATAATCAACAAATAAGATAGAAAGGTGGCGGAGAGAAATATGGTGATAAATACTATCCTCAACTATAAATTGTTGACCATATTTGATTTTTACGAACTATTTCGCATCTTAATCTCTCATTTGTAGATTATGTATTGGATTTGTTGGTGATGATTACAATCGGCGATTTGTTGGGATAAATTACATAATTAGTTGCCAAAACCATGCTACCTAAATGAGGACTCCAACTAATTAAACAAAAGTTGCATTTTTATATGTTGATTCTTGATGATCAGTTCTGGATTAAAGTTCTAGACAAAAGGCCGGCCTATACCATTATACAAATAAGAGAAAAATATTGATTTGGTAGTTATTGGGAGGAGGAAATGGAGCCCCCTGCCCGCGTGCAGATGATGTGACGCATTAGGACTCTGGGGATTCATCCCATAACATCCAACCTCAAATTTTGAAAGCACTAGGCTACAAATGGGTTGGTAATTGATATTGATCTTGATGAATTGTGTTTAATACATCCGGTGTTTAATTTTTATTTTTTTAATAATAATTTCCTAAAGTTTTTAGGATATATACATTACAACCTACATGATTTAGGTTTTGATGTTTTGTTTATAGAATACATCACTTAACCACCAATACGCCCCACCAAGATACTCCTCAGGGATGGGCAAATTCTGTTAAGTTTGGTTATGGAAGCTTAACCTTAAGCAGATATAAACGAGCTTCGATTGCGGAAGATTTCATAACCATAACGAAAACCGATTGTATGATTAATCATAATTTGGATAACCGTCGGTTATCACTCGGTTTTGGTTAAGTTTAGTTAATTGCCCAATATATTTATATTTTCCCAACTTAAGAAGGTTAGTTACGGTTTTCTAAAGTTGTTTATCTATATCTATATCTATATCTATATTACTATATTAAAGAAACTCAACGTACCTAATGGTAATTTTTTTTTTGAACTTTGACTTTCATTAAACAATAGGGGAAGTCCTCAAAACAAGGACTAACACCCTAAAACTATAACATGTACAAAGGATTTTTACCTAATGGTAATTTTACCATGTTTTTAAGATGGCAGCTTAGAAGTCATGGTGTAAATCCCTAATCTTTTCCATCATTCTTCCCTTTATACCCTTGTTATACAACCTTTAATGGCAATTGTACAAATTACTAATGCTAACTCTTTCCTTATCACTGATTTTAAAACCGTTAATTGATTCCACCTTTCAATGCATTGTCTCTTCCACATCCCCTAATTAATTCTTGGTTCGTTTTTATAAGAACTCACTTACAGGAAAGTGTAGCCATTGCTCTGGATCTTTTTCGATTCTTCTGTTCCTCACCAAATTCTCCATTGCACTTGCAGGTATAAGCCTTTCAATCTTGCTTCCCAAATAATTAATTGTTTTATGTTCTTCACGCTGTATTCCAAATTGAGGAAAAAACCTGGTAACATTGACGTTTATGCACCACGCTTAGATGCTGAAGGAAAACTTGAACTGAGAAACAATTTCAACTTGGAAAGGTTACTAGCATATGTTGGTTGGTGAACAGGTCATGGTATCCCTTAAAAGAACTCCTTCTACATGCTGGTCTAGACGGTGTTGTCATTACACGTGTTATTATCTTTAGGTAACCGACTTTCAAACTGTTAAAGCTTTTGACTTTTTGTAATCGTATCATACTCAAGAAACCAATCTATTGTTCTCACTTCATTGCCATTTTAAGGTATTTTCTTTTTCTGGGTAGGTGGCCTTTGTGCTCTTCTACCAATTAATTATATGGGTAGTTAGATAGAAATATCTTTATGACCTCAGAAACCAGCATCTGGAATCATTCAGTATTTCAAATGTCAATGATGGATCGAAAAGGTGAGTGTTTACTATCTTGATTCTTGAATGGCTACTATTGCAACCATTTGTTATTGTGTATTCTTGTTTTGTATGTTAATCGTAATCACGATAGCACCGGTTTTATCTTAGACACTTTAATTATTTGTTTTCTTGGATGGATGTTTCTGTGGTTGCTGAAAGTTATGTGTTCACATTGGTGCAGTATATGCCTTCACCGCATTTGTCTTCTTTCTTCTATATCTGGTAAGCATTTGTAAATTTTATTTTCACCAATAAATACTCATGCTTTTTTCCCACTGATTTACTGAGTAATTATCACAATCTACATGAGCATGGTTATATATCTTGGTAAAGGCTTCAGAAGTCGTCCACAGAAAACTTAAGTTCGAATGTAGACAAGTTCTTCTCAGAATATTATCCTTCACAATACCTGTCACATTACATGGTGTATCACACTACCAAGATTCGGAAGCTAATTGTAAGTGACCTTTTGAAGCTTACATGTGTGGTTCAAGAGTGTACATGATGGGATTGTTTCTAGCTCCATGAGCTTGAACTCAGCTCATAAGACGCAAGTAACTTTTCAAGATTGGCCTGAGCTCCCTTTCTATTTCTTAGTTAATTGACAAATTTATTTATGTATAACTATAATTTCATATATATATATATATATATATGTATATGTTGGTGGTGGGTTCTGACCTTCTGTTATGATTTGATTTTGGTAAATGAATATATATTTTAATAAGGACTTGTAACAACAGGATACGGTTAAGAAAGAATATGAAGTTGAGAGGTAGCTTTTTCTTTATTTAGAATTGAAAGTTTAGGGGTTTAACTTTGAATATTGAATATTTTTTAAAGTTTTGTGAATTGATAATGGGACTATGAAATTTGTTAAGTGTTGGTTCAACAATTGGATCTAGCTTTTCTATTCTTGCGGACAGGTTGCTCAAGAACATTCGGGTCCTGCTCTACCCTTTTCTTTTCGAATATGTTGGAATAATTTTGAGAGTTGATACATAACTTTGAGATGCGACGAATTTTCATATAACTTTTTTTTCAATGACAATTGAGGTTGTTGGTATACGATCACTAACAATGGTAATCTATTGTAATAGCTTCATGTAGCTATGCGCCAATATTTGATATCTTACATGAGAGTCTCCCATGAAAGTTATCATTGCTCCTACAACAAACCGTACTTTATTGTTTTTATTATATTTGATATATTTATGGCAGTCTGTTAAAATGTTCTTTATCTCTACTAAACTTTCCCCATGTTTTTTTGGGTGGGCCTAACCAGATTGAATCTGGGATTGTTGCCATCATAGTGAAGGCATAATATGTGATTCTTCACTCTGAATTTACTTTCCTGTCAATTGTTTTCTAATCAACTATCTTACTTTCTTTAGTGTCTTTAACTTGATCCCAACTATAAATTTTTAGGTGGCAGCTATTAGGTAAGATACTTTAAAGCTTGGGAAAAGAAACGTCCAACCTAATATTTATTTCCGTAATACTCCCATAATTACAGTTTTACATCCAACTATTTATCATCTTATAAAATTGTAAGTTTTCCCTTGGCAGATTATAGGGAAGTAATGTGTGGGTTAAAGGTGGAGAATACGTAACATTAACATTTGATTGTCCCTTCTTTAAAGTAAGTATTGGTTTGGCGCCTATGAGATTGTTGCATAATGCATTATTAATAGTGTTGGTTTTTTTGGTGACTTGTAATACTTATCTACCATTTTGTTTATGTTTGTGTTTTCACCATTGATTTATTCCAGTATGCTCAAATTGTTCTAGATGAATTTCAGCTTGTACTTCATGATTCAAAGCGACATTAACAGAACTAATGGTTACTTGGTTACTGTTTTGAGAATATGGGATCTATTATCAAAGAACAAACCAAATAATTAGAATAGTGGAAGAGAAATCCAAGCCATCTGATGCTGCCTTAGATTTAGCTGAACTTGAAAACCATAAGCTTCATATTTCAAAAACTAAAAAGGAAAATACTTTCTCCATATCCTGCTGGCTGCAGGACACCACCGAAATTTCAGTAGGCGAGTTACAATGTCAATTTAAAGAAACTCGGTTACTTACCTCATCTTTATATTCTTGTTTTAATATATATATATGTTCTTTAGTTTTCTATCATGCCAAATATGCAAGCGTATTTGAAGATCATACCTATAAAAAGGATTATGGTGGACCATTCACAATGTTGTTGTTTTTTAATAATCATTTGTTATTGATCAACTTGGGATGATACTGGATGTAGCTGGATCATTATTGCACCTTGAGTTTTTGTTAGAAAACATTTTTTAATAATCAAGAGATCATTATTGCACCCTACATAATATGGTGTCAACTTTAGAGGTTTTTTTTAAGCCATTTAATGGTAAAGTTCAAATCTTGTTTTTATAATGCTGTAGTGGTTTTACATTTGCATATTATGTGTATGTATATTAAACTTGCTAGATAGTAGTGAAAATTTTATTATGTATCTATAGAATTTTTAGTTGTATATAGTTATCTACAAACCATTACGAATCATCCACAAACGTAATACAAACATACCACACACCACAAACCCTAACAACTACAAGGCAACAAAGCAAATGTACCCGTAACAACGCGCAGACATTCCTACTAGTATATATGTAAATAAATATGTATGGTTTGTATCAAAAACATCATAAAAAACAAGTTATTAAAAAAATGGGAAATGGAATTACATAATCCAAACTTTGAGGGGTTGGAAGGGAATAATTCCAATTTGAAACTTGTAAGATAATAGTCCCAACCTGTCATGTATTTTATTTTGTTGGTCACAAACTAAGGTTAACTCAGTTTGTAAAATGCGGACATGGACTACCACGTGGCGTCTGACGTGGCCAATCTGTCCCACTTGGCAAAAAACATGGGCCCTCTTTATCCACTTTCCTTTTTCAATTAAAAAACTTTTAATTATAAAAAACTTTTAATAATAATAAAAAAGAATTGAGAGAGAGAGAGAGAGAGAGAGAGAGAGAGAGAGAGAGAGAGAGAGAACGCAGAGAGAAATAGATGAGAGAGAGTGAACACAACCACAACCACCTGTCACCACCACCATCTCCAACGACACCCACTACCACCACGACCACAAACACCACCACTCTACACCACTACCAAAACCCTTTCTTTACCCCCTCCTCCTCTGTTTTCCTTCTAATACAAACCCCTGTTTTCATCAACAATCCAGACGAACATATACAAACCAATACAAACCCCAAAATCAATTAGGGCTTCTCCCCTAAAACAATTAGGGCTTCTTCCCCAAAAACAATTGGGGCTTCTCCCTGTCTTCTTCTTCCTGTCAAATCAGGGCTCCGTTTGAATTGGTGGTGTGTTGACAGGTGGTGGCTATGGTGGGTTGTCGGCTGTGAGTAGCAAGTGGAGAAGAAGGAAAGAGGAGATAGGGTTTTTAGATTTGACCGGTCGGAGAAGTTGGTTTGTTGTTGTCGAAGAGGTGACGGAACCGGTCACCGGTGATAGAGGGTGACTAGAGAAGATGACCGGCGGTGGTGTTCACTCTCTCTCTCATCTCTTTCTCTCTTCGCGTTCTCTCTCTCTCTCTCTCTCTCTCTCTCTCTCTCTCTCTCAATTGTATATGTGTGAATATATTTTGGTATAAAGATTAAAAAAAAAGACACATCTACATTGTGGGCCAGCCTTTTTTTGCCAGCTAGACAGAAATTGCCACATTAGACGCCACGTGGCAGTCCACGTCAACATTTAACAGACTAAGTTAACCTCAGTTAGTTTGGGACCAACAAAATAAAATACATGACAAGTTGGGACTATTATCTTACAAGTTTCAAGTTGGGATTATTCTCTTCTAACCCCTCAAAGTTGAGATTATTTAATTTCATTTCCCCTTAAAAAAAATGAAGAACGAATCTACAGATTTACAAAATATGAAACGAATTACAAGATCAGTTTTATAAAAGAAACACTACTTAGGACTTTTAACATGAATATCATGTAAAAAGAAACATTCAAAATTATTAAAACAAAAATAAAAACATCATGTTTACCCAACATAAATTGTATATTTTAATAGCTATGTCCGGTTTCAGTTAATTCGGTTATGAAATTTCTCACGACACTTGAGAATGAATCGGAGCTTGTGGTGTCAATCAAACTTCATACGTGGTGATAGGTAAGTCGAGTTTCTGTGCGGGTGACCACAGCCATGATGACTCCAACAAACTATGCTTTTCATGATGTTGGGGATTTACTAGGGTTGTAAACAAAACAAACGAACACGAACATGGCTTTGTTTGTGTTTGTTTGCTAAGGTTTCCTGGACAAACGAACGGTTCACAAATACACTAACGAACATAATCCTATGTTTGTGTTTGTTTGTTAAGAAATTCAATTGTTTGTGAACTGTTCGTGAACACGGGTCTTGAACACAAACAAACTAAAAGAAACATTTAATAACGAACTAACTAAATAAACATTGTTAATATTAACCATAAGACAAAGTACATCCACTAAACGATAAGTCAAATTGTACTAACTTAGACATAATTATATAAAATTACTTAGACATAAATACATGATATGCCTAATTCAAAAGTTCATAATTATCCCCAAAAAGTGTCTAGATTCTTCGATATCCAACTTTCCTAAATTCGAGACATTCTTCAATTTTTTAAGACTATATAAAAACAAATATTAATTGGACAAGGATACGTAAACTTGCATTATAAGTATGCATTCAAAAGTAATAACATTTTCAATTGTCTAGTAAGGAACATAACAAAAGGATGAGGTTTTTCATTAGTTTAGTACGACGAATAGCTAAAAAAGATTGATGTATTTTGAATGCAAGAATGATCAAAACATTTAGTTATTTAATGTATAGGGGGAAAACATTTAGGTGGGATATAAAGTTAGGAGGGAAATTAAAAAACTAAAAGCTTTTAAGTTTTAACTAGTGAACATAAACAAACAGATATAGACTAACAAACTTAAACAAACACATTGTCAAACGTTCACAAACGCAATCGAACGAACGAAACATTTGTTCGTGTTTGTTTGTTTAGTCCATCGAACGAAATTTGTGTTCGTGTTTGTTAATTTATTAAATAATCAAACATAAACGAACTTCCCGCAGAACGGTTGACGAACCGTTCATCAAATGTTTGGTTTGTTTACAGCCCTAGGATTTACAGTAAAACAAATGAACAACCGGATAACAAAAATCTCTGAAGGCTCGTAATCGCTTTCAGATTGAATCAATTTGACGATTCAATCGAATATTCCATCGGATACAATTAGAGATTGAGAATTTTCTATATGTGTATGATTGATAGAAGAAGAACCAGATAATTTGACCAAGAAGAAGATTAATTCGTCATCAATCAAAATGGGCCATTAACTGCCTTTTAGGTAGTTTTCAAAGGGTTTTAAAATTGCCAAATTTAGTCCCTCTATTTCCGAAAAATAATTTTCTGAGACATTTTTACCAAAGCAATTTTAATGGAAATAAAATTTTTACAAGCTGACCTGCCAGCTTGACCCTAGCCAGGGGCTCTGTCCCTCGGACCATGCTCCCAGGGGCGCTGCCCCCGGACCCCCTCGTCCCATAGGGGCTTTGCCCCTAAGTTTATAATAAATTCAAATAGGCGTGCACTCCGCACCACCATACCTATATGATTTCTTATTATGAAGATATTAATCAAATAGTCAATCAAATTACATTAAAAAAATCCAAACACTTCATGCTTTCTTCGGTATCAAAGGACCAACCCATTGAATTGCTATTTTTCCATATTTCAAGTTTTAGGATTCAAATTCTTTCTCATATAGTAATAATAATCATTGATCTATGTTTGAAAAGTTACCATATTGAATGATGTGTGTAGCCTGTCCCATGGAATGGCAGACACACGTTTTTAAATAAAGTTTATTTTTTTTATATTTTTACATATTTCCCCTTACTAAATATCTGAATTACATACCTACCCAATCTTTAAAATCAATTACATATTCTCTCCGAGAGGGGGAAATATGCAATTGATTTTTCACATGTGTATGCTTTTAAAGGTAGAAATATATAATTGACTTTTTAAGTTGGGTAAACCTCATGGACTCATCTTATGGAGAGTCTACCCGCTAAAATCTCATCTGGATTGAAGTCGTCATTAGAGAGTCAGCCAAAAATGGAGTTGAAAGAGCTACTAAAACATTTGAACTTAACTGATAGGAATCAATCCCTTGATCTCTTCATTGATTTTACAAATATTTATAATACATCACATTCCCTATAATTATGGATAGGGATAAATACAATAAATAATTACAATCCATGCTAAATATACATTATGCTATTATACCCCCGCAGTCGAAGCGGGAGGAGACCGGATGCTGAGACTGTCCCTGAAATCTTCAAAGAGAACGCGAGGCAAGCCTTTAGTGAAGATGTTTGCAACCTGAAAATGAGAAGGAACATGCAGGACACGGACCTGTCCTTGTTGTACCTGTTCACGTACAAAGTGAATGTCCAACTCTATATGCTTGGTCCGTTGATGCTGCACTGGATTCCCGGATAGATAAATGGCACTCACATTATCGAAGTAGACCAGGGTGGTGCGAGATAATAGATGATGAAACTCAAGGAGTAAGTTCCGTATCTAACAAATTTCCGCGACAACATTTGCAACCCCACGATATTCAGCCTCTGCACTGGACCTAGAGACGGTGGACTGTCGTTTGGATGACCATGAGATTAAATTGTCACCGAAATAAATACAGTAGCCACTGGTTGAGCGCCGAGTATCAGGACATCCCGCCCAGTCTGCGTCTGTGTAAGAGACGAGAGACTGGGTAGGGGATGCGTGAAGTGTAAGACCAAAATGCATCGTCCCTTTAATATGCCTGATTATCCGTTTCAAAGCATTCCAATGATCGTTACGGGGAGAGTGCATATGCATACAGACTTGTTGGACATCATACGAGATGTCTGGCCTGGTGAAAGTTAGGTACTGAAGAGCACCCGCAAGGCTGCGAAATAGAGTAGGGTCTTGAAAGAGGTCGCTGTGAGTAGAACTGAGCTAGCTGTTGGTGTTAACTGGTGTAGCAACAGGGTTACAAGACTGCATACCGGCTCGAGCAATTATTTCATTAGCATAAGTTTGTTGAGAAAGAAACATTGTGTCACGATGGCGAGACACGGAGATGCCCAGAAAATAGCTAAGGGGACCAAGGTCCGTCCTTCATGGAAATTCACCTGCTAATTTTGCCATGAGACGAGGTGACCAGAAGAATGTCGTCGACATAAAGAAGAAGATACGCGGTGTCAGTGCCCTAATGTAGGGTAAATAAAGAGGCATCGCTCTTGCTGTGATGAAACCCAATAGATAAGACAAAATTTGTGAACCGTTGATACCATGCCCTGTGTGCCTGTTTTAGCCCATATAAATATTTCTTGAGAGAACATACATAGTCTGGGAATTGTCTGTTATGAAAGCCCATTGGTTGGTACATGTAAACCGTTTCATGGAAATTCCCATGAAGAAAAGCGTTGGTGACATCCAGCTGATGTATAGGCCAGCGCTTAGATAAAGCGATGGAAAGCACTGTCCTGATGGTGGCTGGTTTAACGACCGAGCTAAATGTCTCTCCACAATCAATGCCAACCTATTGAGTACGGCCATCACAAACTAACATGGCCTTGTAGCGCTCCAACGACCCAACCGACCTGTATTTATGTTTAAACAACCACATACTAAGTATAACATTCATATCGGGCTGTCTAGGCACTAATTCTCAAGTTTCATTTCTAACTAATGCATTGTACTCTATAGTCATGGCAGAGTACCATTCCGGTATAGATAAGGCATCAGTGGGAGTCTTGGGAAGTGGGACGACAGGTGGGGTGGTGGTGGTGTTTAGGTTAAAGGGGTGTTTAGGTTTAAAAATGCCGCTCATGGACCGGGTGCGGATAGTACGGGTGGGTGGCGGAGGCGGTGGGGTTGGAATGGGACTGGTTGTTTGTGACGGGTTTGTGGGCTGGTTCGTGGGTTGATGCAGTGTGGGCTGGTTAGGCAAAGGGATGTTGGGGGTGTTTGTGTGGGCCGAGGTATTATGGGATAATGGGCTTGGACCAGGTGTTGTTGAATTGGCCGGTGGGCTAGGACTATGTGGGGTCTGGTGGGTAGGTTGGATGTGAGGTGCAAGGTGAAAGGGGAACGGGTCATCTAAAAATTCGTAAGTGGGTGTGGGGCTAACGGTTTGCCTAAAGGGAAGAGTGGTTTCATCAAAGGCGACGTGTCGTGAAATATAGACCTGTTTGGTGTTCAAGTCAAGGCAACGATACCCCCTATGGGTAGGAGGGTAGCCAAGAAAGACGCAAGGGTGATAACGGTTTTCAAGTTTGTGAATGGTGGTGGTAAGGGTGAGAGGATAACAAAGACAACCAAAGACTCAAAGATGGTCATAGGTGGGTGTTAGGAAATATAGTAGTTCGGTGGGAGTTTTGTTTTTGGTGACTTTATTTGGGAGGATATTAAGCAAATATGTAGCGGTTTCAAGTGCAAAGTGCCAAAAGTGTGTGGGAGAGGCATGGGCCATAAGGGTGCGGATGATGTTGTTAATGGTGCGGATTTTTCTTTCGGCTTTACCATTTTGGGAGGATGTGTAAGGGCATGAAAGGCGGTATTGTATGCCATTGGTCGCGAAATTTTTTTGAAAAGAGTTATTAACATACTCACGACCATCGTCACACTGGAAGGTTTCGATGGTACGTTCAAATTGGGTTTTGATATTTGTGGCAAATTGGGTAAAGGCTTGAAACACATTGGATTTATGGGTAAGTGGTACAGTCCACAAAAAAATTAGAGTAATCGGCCAAAAACAAAACATAGTATTTATGACCATACGAACTAACAATAGGAGAAGTCCAAACATCACTATGAATCATGTCAAAATATTGTAAAACAGAAGAATTTGAAGCAAAGAAAGGTAATCTAGTACTTTTACCAAAAACACACGACTCACAAACTTTATTATGCAAAGTATCAAAAGAAACAGAAGAAACATTTTTAAAAGAATTTAAAACTTGACGTCCAGGATGGCCAAGACGTAGGTGCCATAGGTCAGCAGTGATGGCAGCAAGAGCAGTGGGTAAAGTAGTGGAGGACCCGAGCACCAGAGGGTAGAGATCACCGCTGCTGTTGCATCGCAGGAGCGGGGTCCGGGTTTTGAGGTCCTTCACAAGAAAACCAAACGGGTCAAATTTAACAGACACGGAGTTATCTCTAGTAAAGCGACGAACATATATAAGGTTTTTAACTAATTTAGGTGAATAAAGGACATTTCTAAGGACAAAGGGTGGGAAAGGTCTAGGTAGGTATTTTGTGCCTTAACCTAAGACCGGAATAGTGTTACCGTTACCTACAATAATATTTTGAGAAATGTAAGAGTTAGAAAGAGAATGGAAATCACCTTATTCATGAGTCATGGTGGAGGAGGCACCGATGTCCATATACTGTGTAGGATCAGGCTGCTGCAGGGACATGGTGTAAAGGGCCTGCTCAATATTCGTGGGACTGTAGGCGGCATAGTTATTTTGGTGAGGTCTAGGGCCTAGGAGACCTGGCTGTTGGGCTGCTGCCGTGGAGTTATTGGGCCGACCAGACTGTGACGTGGGGTAAGGGCAGGGAGGGGTGGGCCAAGGTGAGAAGGTTTGGTTTTGGGCTGGGAAAAATGAAGATTGGGCCGAGTTAGGGTGGTTGTTGGTGTGCTGGAAGAAACCGTAAGGATTAGCAGGCCACGAAGGTGAGCATGGTGTGTAAAATTGGCTCCAAAAAGGTGGGAAAGGGGATCGACCAGGGTTACCGCGACCTCGTCCACGGCGTCCGTGGCGTCCGCGGCCATAGGAAGACCGGTCTGTAGGGCGGGTGGATTCGGTGGGTTGAGAACGGTTTTTGGTGGCGGCTAGGGCGGTAGAGGCGGTTTTAGAGGCGGTCAATGCACGTTCCGCTTTGTTGGTTTCAGTCTGGCACAATTTGGAGCGTGCATTATAAAAGGATGGGAGAGGGTCTTGGTTTTTGATGATAGTGGATATGCTCTCATATTGGTCGTTTAATCCTGCAAGAAGTTGCAAGACCAAACGATCATTGTCAACCGGCGCGGCGACGTTTGCGAGTTGGTCGGCTAAAACTTTAAGGGCCTGGCAATAGGCAGACATGTTGGGGAACCCGTCTAGTCTGGTGTTGGAGAATTTGTGCATGAGATGTATGGCGCGTGCACTTTTATTGTCATGAAACAAATCCTTAATGGCGGTCCAGGCTTCGTAGGCATTAGAGATATTATTAATTATGGTATGAAGGAGATCATTGGAGATCGTAGTGTACATCCATTGTAGAACAATGGCGTCAATACGATCCCAATCATCGCGGGTTGTAGAGGATTCAGCGGAAGAGGGGGGTGGGGGTGGTTTGAGATGGTCTTCAACCATATGTGCTTTGCAGTGAAGTGTAAAGAGGGTGGTCCATGTGGAGTACTGGGAGGACTCGATTTCAAGGGTGACGGGAACGAAGTTTTTGATGTTGGTGACGGTGGTGGCCGGGTGTATCTTTGGGTCACTCGAGGTAGGAGGGATGATCGTGGATGAGGCGTTTGATTCGGTTAACATAGTGAAGGCAGGAGGGAACAGAATCGGCAAGGACTAGGAAAAGAGAGGTGTGGTGGCAGAAAGAGGTTGCAGCAGCCGGAAAAAGGGAGGTAGAGGAGGTGGTGATCGACGGCAGTGGGCCGGCGATTTAGGGATGTTTGTGGCGGCCTAGGGTTAGAAGGAACCTAGACTCTTGATACCATGATAGGAATCAATCCCTTGATCTCTTCATTGATTTTACAAATATTTATAATACATCACATTGCCTATAATTATGGATAGGGATAAATACAATAAATAATTACAATCCATGCTAAACATACGTTATGCTATTATTAACGTAACATCAACTTATAATCTCACATAGATTGCCAAAATATTATACACAATCAAGCTAGCTATTATTTCACTTTGAATCTTTAACTATTCATGTAAGAATGTTGCTATTAAAAAAAAAAAAAACAATCAACGTATGATCTCGACCCAATTAATCGAGGAAACAACAGTCTTATAACATAGACTGGCCTCCCTTACATTCAATAGACAATGCTTGCACACCATTAGATGAAATCTTGCAAATGACACTACTTCTGTCTTCGGGTTTGGCATTCAGCACTTACTCCAGATATTACACAAATTCACAACTAAACAAGTGGTTCGGTTACTAAACATTGGCCCCTTATGTACAGTAAGCTTATAGTGTTTATGTGTCGAACATTTGTATGCTCATCGCCTCGCAACTTTTCAATCAGTTGTGCTGGCATTTCTTCCAGGTGTAACTTATGAAGAGTAGTAAGGTGTTGGAGGCCTTGTAGCGTTGATCTCATCTCTCGACATCGAATTAGACTCAATTCCTTGATACATGGCATTGTACCCTTGTCCAATCTCAAGGCAACAAGCTCTGCAAGCTCTGATAACCGCATTTTGGTAAGCTTTGGAAAGCCACCTGCTGTGAAGTTCAGGTACCTGCATTTACATGTATTCTTCAGTTCTAAACATGCTAAAATGGGTAGTTTCTGGATCGAAGAAAGCATATCCATATTTTCGTCTAATCTTGAGCAAGACAAGTAAAGATGAGTCAAATTTGATAATCTATCAAGCCATGGAGGCAATCTACTCAACTTCCCAACTAGTGCCAGCTTCTGGAGATACAAAGGAGGGTAAGATAATTTTTCGAGCACAAGTTCTTCGCTTTCAGTACTGGCCTCGATGCTTAGACGCCTAAGATCTGTCATCTTTTCAACTGAACTGCACAGTTTCGGCCCATCATCTGCTTTCAATTTTGTTATATCCAATCTTTTGAGCTCGGTTAAGTTTCCAAGTTTCTGGATAAGTTCTTCCTCTGCTTCAATCAATGCTAATGTTTGTAAACTTCGCATATTTGTTATTTCTGCAGGTACCCGCAAGCCAGAATGAAGATTGGAGTGACCAAGTAGCAAGTGGCGTAGTCTTGGTATGATGGATATACCACTTGGTAACTTATCTATGTGGGTATCTCGGACATCAAGTGTTTGCAGATTTCTTAGCTTCTGGATCGACTGCGGAAGCTTGTTGATGTTGGTTCCTCGAAGGTTCAAATACCTCAAGTTGAATAAACCTACAACAGAGTTTGGGATCGTTCCGACAGACACTGACTCTAGATCCAGAACTTTCAAAAGCTTAAAGCTAGACATGATTGAAGTTATGGAAACAGACGAATTTGTCTCTATTTGGAAGACAAAGAAAGCACGGAGATGGCGTGACAAGGAGCTGCTTAAGCGGACATTTTCACCTCTGTTATAAACCGAAAGCCTCTGTACTTTAGTTAGAGTTCTGGCCTCTGTGTCATCATCATATGTTGAGCAAAAGTTATCCTTTTCTGATGTTGTCATTGCAAGTTCTCGCATAACGTCATGAACTCGAAATGTCTTCACCCTTCCTGCATCATTAGTCTCGGTGACCTGAATCATGCTTCGGAGACTAAGTTCCATAAGGTACTCTTCTGCTACTTCCTCCATTGTCATCCCTTTTCTTCCCAAGATGAACCCCTCTGCAACCCAAAGCCTTATGAGCTTTTTCCTCTTAATCGGATAGCCATCGCGAAAAACACAACAATACAAGAAACAATGTTTTAGGTAGAAAGGAAGATCATTGAAGCTCAATGACAAGATCCCTTGAACACTCTCCAGGACAGGATTGTTGCTCAGCTCCCAGTTTAGGCTATCGTATATTTTCTTCCATTCCACAGCGGTTTGGTTTCTAGAGCACACAAGTCCTCCAATGGCCACTATGGCAAGCGGCAGTCCTTGGCATTTCCTAGTAATCGCCTGAGCTAACTCTTTTAGCTCTACCGGACAACAATGACCCGAATCACTCCAAAAAGCCTTTCGACAAAAGAGAGCCCATGAATCATCCTCACCAAGAGGCTGCAGGTGAAGAATATGCTTTCCAGGTCCTACTGATTTTGCTATGTTATCATTTCTGGACTGGTTGTAAATATAACTCTGCTTCCAAGACCATTTTCCGGAAAACCACTTCTTATTCTACTCCAAAGATCTATATTCCAAACATCGTCTAAGATAATAACATACCTTTTCTTGCGAATTAATCGATAAGCATCTCCACTAACTCTCTGTAACTCATCGACCCCAACCCACTAGGATCATATTTTGCCCCTAACAACTTCTTGCACATGGATCTTAGCAACTCCTTAACCCCATTAGTTTGAGATACCGAAACCCATGCCCAACAATCAAAGCACCGTTGAATCATCTGGTCATTGTACACCTTGGTAACCAGGGTCGTCTTGCCTAACCCGCCCATACCCACAACGGATAAAACTATCCGTCTAGGATCGTCCTCCAACAACCATTCCATGAGTTTGTCTTTATTATCACCCATTCCCACTATTTCATCGTCGTCAACAAACATAGACAGCTCTTCTTGACGCTGCCACCAGTCAATAGAAGGCTTCCTAGCCCCTCCCCTCTCGTCTTCAGTTTGAAGATCAAACGTGTATCTTTTTCTTCTTTCGCAAACCTCTTGAACTTCTTCTTTAAGTTTTTGAAGCTTCATACAGATTTTACGCCTTCGGTTCATGTTCATAGGAACCTTTATCAAATTCTTTAACCCCTTTCTCTCTGCTTCAGTATCATTATAGTAAACATACTCATCTAACACATCTTCTACCTTGTGGACAACTTCTCTCACTTGTCTTACCCATGTTTCCACCAGATCACTCTTCATTCTCTTTCTTTCGGCGTCCCTAATGCAGGATCTCATTATTTCTAACTCTAGTTTGATTGCTGCAACGTCGCTTTGTGAATCTCCCAGTAATGATGCTTCTCGCATCAGGATCCTTGTCACTTTTTCTAGTAAGAAATTCACAGCACCATCCGCCATTTTAGCGATCTAAAAGCGCACGTTAGATAATAGTATTGATGCACAGGGCCGGTCGTCGTGTTGCATTGGTCGGAAGTATGTATGTGAAAACAAGAAGTTAACAGGAAGTATCAAGGAAGCTCAAGGGAAAAACCAAACCAGATTGACTTGCTTACGGTAGACTTGGTGACAATGACATGAATCTGCCCTTATTAATTAAGACACCACACTTGAAACACTTTAAAGTGGTCAATGGTAAACTTGGACCAATCACAGTGTGGATTGTTAAATATAAAACACATCTATAGTTAGTAGTACAGAGCTTACCATAATTTGATTAACCAGAAAATGTTACCAAAATAATGAGAAGGATATAGTAGATACATACACACAGCTGTATGATACCTACATATGTCAAAGTAACTGGACAAGTGAAGTGAAGAAAGTTGGCTAATGTTATAGACAGCGTCGTACCTGAGAATTCAGGTGCCTGGCCAAGCCACGAAAAATGTGCCTCTTACCCTTATGCCTTGACGAAATAAATAACGTAAACTATTTTCTGTAAACGACGATTAAAGTATTACAATGAGTTAATGACATACCATATTAAGCGAATAGGTAACTAAGGCTGAATGAAGGTTCTTTAACATTCTTTTTAGTCCAAAACTTTTGAATTAGGTTGGGGGAAAATTTTGTTTGCTTCTGTGTGTCACAAGTTTTTTCTATTCTTTTTGCATTTTTAATTTAGTTAAATTAAATGAGTAATGGGCTTTTAAACTTGTTATGGGTTACTAGTATTTGGGTTATTTTATAATTTAAAATATGTGTTTAATAGGCCCGAGTTTAAATGTTTAAAGACGTGTTTAAAAAAACATATACATATAGAGGGGCCGGTTCAAATACAAAGGAATGAAAACGTGCGAAGTGCATGATAATTACGTAATGCTTTCATGAACATACAACAACTTTTCGTACATGATAATTACGTAATGATAATTACGTAATGTTTTTTCGAACACGTTTTTCGAGAAACGTGTTCGAAAAAAACGTGTTCGAAAGAAAACGTGTTAAAAAAACGTGTTCGAAAAAACGTTTTTGAATTTTATTTTTGAGTTAATTGCCATTTTGGCCCCTGAGGACATAAATGACAAAATTGACCCTGAGACTTAAATGACTTTCATAACTCAGTTAAAAACTCAGTTAAAAAGTGACCATTTTGCCACTTTTTGATCTCTGAGGAGCTCCAGTGATAAAAATCAAGTTTTGTGACCAGACAAACAATTTGCGAAAAACCTCAGGGGCATTTTGACAATTGACTCTAATAATAATAATAATCACAAGGAATAAATCAAGGATATTATCCTTGATTTATGTTTGGTTAATACCCCCCGTCAATCGAAAAGGTGTGGGACCAACGCATAGCATGTTGCCGAATTTTTCAAAGAAAGGACGAGGAAGACTCTTTGTGAAAATGTCAGCCACCTGAAGATTGGATGGAACAAATTTAGTATATAGCCTTCCAAATGAGACCAATTCCTGAACAAAGTGATAGTCAATGTCAATATGCTTGGCTCGTTTATGAGACACAGGGTTTTGACTGAGGAAGATTGCATTCTTGTTGTCACACAATAAGGTGGGACGATCCATGGGAAGAGCATGATGTTCCCCGAGTAGGTGAGCGAGCCAAATGATTTCTGCAGCAGTGTTGGCCATGGCCCTATACTCAGATTCACAGCTAGAACACTGGGTGTTGGAAGTCGGTTATCTTCGGACCACATGTTCCGATGGTGCCGAGTACCGAAGATCCCAAGGTTCAGGAGCCTAAGAAACATGAAAACTACTCCGACCAGGATTTTCAGAAAATTGAGTTAGATGCTAAGGCCTTCAGTATTGTGGCCATGGCTCTACCCAATGATATATATGCTGGGCTGTTACAGTGTAACAGTGCAAAGGAGTTGTGGGATGCACTGAAAGAACAATTTGGTGGGACTAAAGAGGTTATTGAAAACAACCGTGAAATACTTAACCAACAATATGAAACATTCAGTCATGTTAAGGGAGAGTCATTAACTCAACAATTTGAGAGGTTTAACTGTCTCATTAGTGAACTAAAGCTGGTTGGTCTAACTTACCCTCATTCAACTTTGAACCATAGGTTTTTAAGATTATTACTAGACAAATGGGACACTATTGCTATAGTTATGAGAAACTCAATTGGATTTAAGGACCTATCACTGACCCAGCTTCATGGTAAGCTCTTGACCTATGAGAGAGAGCTTAACCAGAAAAAGAAGCTCCAGGACTCTGGAAAAGTGTCTGATGATTATGTATTTGGTAATACAACACTTTTGGGTCATGATGAGGTGCCTGGAAATACTAAGGATCAGAGTTATGATCACTTCATTGACATAACTTCAGGTTTTAACTCAGGTTTTAACTCTGATTCTTATTCACCAAACTATGCTTTCACAGCAAGTGGTGGTGATATCCAGACATCTGATAACATATCCTTTGAGTATGATGACCTAAAATACTTTGACCCTGATGATTTGGAAGAAATGGACATTATGCACCAATTGGCCCTTCTCAGTGTAAGAACTAACAATTTTTACAAGAAAACTGGGATAAGGTTTCCAGGGTTAACTGGCAGATCAAAGGTTGGGTTGGATAAATCAAAGATAAAGTGTTATAAATGTCATAGACTTGGTCATTTTGCTAGGGAATGTAGGAGTCAACATGGTACACCTATAATCTCCTATCCAAATCAAAGACCTCAGACCAACACTTATCAAAATTCCTATAATACCCCTGGACCAAATGTGCAAAACACTGCTCATTTTGCACAGTCCTCAAACACTATTCCTGTCCAGTATGTCCAAACCACTGTTCCTTAGATTCACTATGTGCAAACACCTGTTGCTCAAGCACCTGTGCAAATGACTTCTGCTCCATCCTCTGCTCCTGCAGAGACCAGTCAACAGGGCTTCTTCACACAAGGCTTTGTTGATTGGAGCAGTCTACTAGATAAGTTAACAGATGAAAATTTTGCACTAGTTGCCAAAGCTGAAAATGAACCAGAAAATTTTTGTTTCATGGCTATGGTAGAAGAAGTTGAATCTAAGGAGGTGGTGACTGAATCTAAAGTTGTGACTGATGATGTTGTTGATGAAGTAGTTGCAGGTGAGAAACCTGAAGAAGAGGTTGTGAATCTCTCAGATCCCTGGGGTGCATCTGATGATTGTGAGTGCAAGTGTGATTGTGCATTGATGGCTGCTGCTAAGGTATCTCCTCAAATTCATAAGGATTTATGTTCTGACAAATGTGTGATAGCATTTGCTAACATCAAAGAGGTGAATGAAAACCTTAGAAAGAAAATTTTAGATGATAAAGTTAAATTTGAGAAACTTTCAAAAGAATTAAAAACAAGTTTAACTGAAAAAGAATCTGAAATAAGCAGCTTAAAACATGAAGCAACCATAACCAAAGACCAGCTCCAAACTATGATAACAAAATATCAGAGTTGTAAAAGTGAGCTTGAGTCCACCCAAGTTGAATGTCAGAAATGGGTGGAATCATGTAGAGGTTTTGAAATGCTACTCAAAAAACAAACCAAAAGTCATGTGAAGTTTGGTTTTGGTTTTGAAACCACTGCTCCAGCTTTTGAAAACACTGACAAAAGGGATCAAAAGTTAGTTGAGATACTACCAACAAATTTGAAGGGTCAAGAGATTAAAATCACTGAACCCAATGGTAAGAAAATTGTTCTAGAAAAACCAGAAGGTTCCTCATCATTCACTGAACTTGAAAATTATGAATTTAAACCTACTTGGTCTGATGAGTGTGGTACTCTTGAGAACTTTAAACCTGTTGATTTCAAAACTCCTGAAGGAAAGACAGCACCTCAGGCAAAGATCATTCCCTTGAAAAACCTTCCAGCAGATGCTCAAACATCTGCTGAAAAGAAGGTTGAAAAATGGAAGAAGAAAGAAAAGACTGTCCACTTGTTCTGTGATTTCTGTGAAAAGAAGAATCATGTCACTAAAAACTGTTTTCTTCTAAAAGCATATGATATTAACAAAGGAACAAGTGCATGTGATTCCAAAGCCACATGCTCAATATGTGGGAAAAAGAATCACAAAACCAAAGAGTGCTTGTATCTAAAAAATTTTGATGTAAAAATACAAGAGTACAAGGCTAAAACTCTTGCAAGTAAGGTGGTGAGTACTTCAAAAGGAAAGCCCAAACAGACTTTCACTCCTGTCCAAACATCTGTTATTAAAAGTCTTGAAAATTTCGCTCCCAGAGATGTCCAAGTAACAGACGCTCCACCCACAAGCAAGTACCCAAGAGGATATGGACAACCACCATGTCATAATCTGTCACATGTTTATGAGGAGCCAAAAAGACCTTCTAAACCAAGAGTGAACAGAAATCCCTATGGGTATTATCATCTGTCTGGAAGTGATCAAACAACTGTTGCCCCAAGTGTTGACATTCAAGCACTTGCAAATGGTCAGCAACAGTTGTTGAACTTGATTCAAAAACTAGTTCAAACCACTGATCATCTTCCAAAGCTTGAGTTTGAAAAGTCTGAGGACCCATCCAAAGCCAACCTGGCTTTGGACACTCACCAAAACTAATTCATTACTGCTGTGCAGGGAGCTTCTGCTTGTTTAGATAGTCTTTGGTATGTAGATAGTGGAGGCTCCAGGCACATGACAGGATGTAGAGCCCTTCTTCTGGACTTCTTAGCTCATGGAGGGGGTGATATATCCTTTGGTAATGATTCAAAAGGTAAGGTGTTGGGTTCAGGGACTGTACAAGCTGGGAAACTCAAGTTTGAAAATGTCAATCTTATTGATAATCTCAAGTTTAATCTCCTTAGTGTTTCACAAATGAGTGACAAAGGTTATGGCTCATTCTTCACTAAGAAAACTTGTAAGATTATTGGGCCAGAAGTGGTGAAAAAGATTGATACCATCATTGCTGAGAGCAAAGCACAACTTGTTGCTCATAGAAGTGGGAATGTGTATGTTGTTGATATGTTAAAGGACAATCCTATGGCAAATGTCTGTTTGTTTTCTACTGCCTCCACAAAGGAGAAAGAATTGTGGCATAGGAGACTGGGTCATACCAACCTTCAAACTATCAACACACTCTCCAAACAAAGTCTTGTCAGAGGCTTACCATCAAAAGAATTCAAATGTGATGAGCATTGTGTTTCCTGTTTAAAAGGAAAACAACATAAAAGCTCTCACAAATCCATTGATGAGTCCAAAACAAGTCAATGTCTACAATTGTTGCACATGGACTTGTTTGGCCCTGTTAAAATCATGAGTCTAAGAAGAAAAAGATTTTGTCTTGTCATAGTTGATGATTTTTCTAGGTTTACATGGACTTACTTTTTACATTCTAAGGATGAGACTACAGGTATTTTGAAGGACTTTGTCACCAAAGTTGAAAAACAATATGACTTGCCAGTAAAAGTCTTTAGAAGTGACAATAGAACAGAGTTTAAAAATAAGGAGTTGGATGACTTCTGTGTGTCAAAAGAGATTGTGAGGCAGTACAGCATCCCAAGAACACCAGAGCAAAATGGGGTGGTTGAGAGGAAAAATAGAACTCTTATAGAAGCTGCAAGAACCATGCTAGCAGACTCTGGTTTGCCACTGTCCTTCTGGGCAGAAGCTGTAAACACTGCTTGCTATGTTCAAAACAGAGTTTTGATCAACCCAAGACATCAAAAAACTGCTTATGAAATTCTGTTCAAAATTAAACCATTAATTTCATTTTTCAAAATCTTTGGCTGCCCATGTTTCATCTTAAACCTCAAAGATTCCATTTCAAAATTTGCAGCCAAAGTAGATTGTGGTTATTTTCTGGGATATTCTTCTACTGCCAAGGCCTATAAAGTGTTTAACACAAAGACCAAGATAATAGAAGAAACTCTGAATGTAAAGTTCAATGAACTTTCATCCCTAAAAATCCCAGCAAATCCTGCTGAATTGTTTGATTTAGATAAATTCAAATTTGAAGATATCACTGTTAAAACTAACAATGCAGGTAGTCCACAGTCTCCACAACAAGATTACAGAACAGATGTTGTGATCCCTAGTCACTATAAAATCTATCCTGCATCAGAGGAAGCAGCTGTTCAAAACAACTGTCAAAACTCTGTCACAGCTGAGTCAACCACTGTTGGCCAGTTTTACCCTCAAACCACTGTTTCACCTCTCACAACCACTGAACGATCATTAATTGACAAAAGTCAAACATCTGTTGACAAAAGTCAGTCCAGTTTTACTCCACTTGGACCCATTCCCCCACTTCCATTTCAAACATATGATGGCACTACAGAAGTGCAAACAGATGTTACAACAACAGAGTCACCAAACCTCTGTCCTTCACCTCAACAGGCCATCATACCATATCAGGGAGATCTAATCTACCTAAGAGCTCATCCACCAGACCAGATCATTGGCAACATCAGAGAGGGTGTGCTAACAAGAAGTCAATCCTCCAATATCTGTCTTTTTGCAAGATTCCTATCTCTCACACAACCTGTCAAGTACCAAGAGGCACTAAAAGACAACAGTTGGGTAGAAGCTATGCAAGAAGAGCTCCTTCAGTTCAAAAGACAACAAGTATGGGAACTTGTACCACTGCCTAAGGATGTTTGTCCAATAGGTACAAAGTGGGTCTTCAAAAACAAAACTGATGAAAGGGGTATTGTTGTCAAGAATAAAGCCAGGCTTGTGGTTCAAGGCTTCAGACAAGAAGAAGGAATAGACTATGATGAAACCTTTGCTCTTGTAGCAAGGTTAGAAGCTATTCGACTCTTTCTAGCCTTTGCTGTCAACCACAACATCAAGGTGTATCAGATGGATATCAAATGTGCTTTCCTATATGGCAAAATTCAGGAGGAGGTCTATGTATGTCAACCACCTGGTTTTGAAGACACATTCCATCCTGATCATGTCTACAAGCTTAATAAAGCTTTATATGGACTCAAGCAAGCACCAAGGGCCTGGTATGAAACTCTTTCCACTTTTCTCTTATCCATTGGTTTCACAAGAGGTAAAATTGATAAAACCTTATTTTTGAAATGGAGAGGGAAAGACTTAATGATTGTTCAAATATATGTGGATGACATCATTTTTGGATCCACATGTACCAAAATGTGTGAAGAGTTTAGGGAACTCATGACAGCAGAGTTTGAAATGAGTGCTATGGGTGAACTTCAGTGTTTCCTTGGTCTCCAAGTGAAACAACTGCAAAATGGCACATTCATTCATCAAAATAAATATGTAAAGAATTTGTTAACTAGATTTGAGATGAATGAATGTAAGCCATGTAGTACACCCATGAGTACAGTCAAACTACTCACTATTGATGACAAGGATGAACTGGTTGACCAAACACATTACAGATGCATGATTGGGTCTTTATTGTACTTAACTGCATCTAGGCCAGACATTATGTTTGCCACTTGTGTTTGTGCAAGATTCCAGGCTTCACCTAAAAAGTCAAACCTTATTGCTGTGAAAAGGATATTCAGATTCCTAAAAGGTGCTCCCACACTTGGTATCTGGTATCCTGCTAATGGAAACATTGAGCTTTCAGGTTATTTAGATAGTGATTTTGCTGGCTGTCACACCACAAGAAAGTCTACATCAGGAGGGTGCCAGTTTCTTGAAAATGCCTTAGTCTCTTGGCAAAGCAAAAAGCAGGCAGCTGTTTCCACCTCAACAGCTGAGGCTGAATACATTGCTGCTGGAAGCTGTACAGCCCAACTCATGTGGCTTCAAAATCAATTGCTGGATTTTGGGATAACTGCATTACAGACTCCACTCATGTTGGATAGTCAAGCTGCTGAAAATATCAACAAAAATCCAGTCTCTCACTCCACTACCAAACACATTGACATCAGACATCATTTTGTCCGAGATAGCTATGAAAAAGGTTTGATTTCTCTGCACCATGTTCCAACAGAGGATCAGTTGGCAGATGTGTTGACAAAAGCTTTAGACACATCTACCTTTACAAATCTGATTTCTAGAATTGGTATGCTAAACATGGATTAAACAACACAAATGTTTTTAATAAAAGCATTAAAATGTTTCAGAAAATCAAAATTCATCCTTAAAAATAGCTTTTTGGTTGAAAAATCTGTTAAAGATAAAACAACCACTGTTTCATCCATTTTATCCACTGTTAGGTTGAAAAATCTGTTTCAAAACCTCTGATCAGATAAACAAACTGTTTTATTATCCATATATATATATATATATATATTTACAGATATCTATCACAATGATAATAAAAAAAAAAACAGCCGTTTGCATCAGCTGTTTGCCAAAACAGCTGTCCCCCACCAGATGTTTAACCATCAGATGTTTGCCACGTCTGCTCCTACAAGCAGAGTTTTGGCCACATCAGCGGTTTCACCAGAGCCTATAAAACCCTGTTTTATCACAACAGTCGTTACACTGTCTCATTGTATTTAAAATACTGAAACCGCCTTCTTCATTCTGAAACCCTTAATCAAATTCCACTCACTCTCACCTTCGGAATCCATAACAATGGATCTTCAAGCTAAAGCCACCCACAATTATCTCCCAAATCTGGTAAAAACAGATGAAAATACTCCATTCCATTCCACCATCGACATCATCTTAAAATCCAAATACCTGACAATCCTAACCGCTGACGCCCCTATCTATCTTGATACTCTCCAAGAATTCTGGTTGAATGCTGAGTTTCTACTTCAAGACAAAAAGCCTACTTCCATTATCTCAAAAATTGGTGAGACAAGTATCGTCATTACCCCTCAACTCATATCCACAACCTTCTCACTTAATGACCTGTCAGGTAAAGACTCTTTCCCTAAGGTAGAGCTTCACACAGAGTTTCAGGAAAGGGGGTATGATGCTCAGATGACTGGATCAACACTTTTCAAAAAGTTTTTCCCACCAGTCATGAAATTTTTCTTCCATACCCTCCTTCTCTGTGTCTCCGCTAAGTCCACTTCCTTTAATGAAATCCCATTGAGGATTCAGTACTAGGGCTATGCTATGTTGTCAGATTCTGACTTCAATCTATCCCAGGGACTGTTTATGGAGTTAGTGTCAAATGTGAAAGCCATAAAGTCTGGGTCTAATAATGCTTTTCTAATTTACCCAAGAATTTTAAGTGTAATCCTTCAAAAGGTTTTACCAGAAAAAGATTTTAAAAAGGGTGAGTCTATGCAAATGAAGAGTCTAACTGATGAAACTTTCACAAGAATGCTGGGGTCAAACACCCAAGAAAAAGTATCAAAAGTGTCAAAAGTTTCCAAAACACAAACAAAGAGGACTAAGACAACAAGTGTTGTCCAAACCTCTGTTGTTGAGCCCACTGCTCCTGGTGATCATGGCACTACATCCAGTGCTGTGAAACCCACACCAGCCATTTCCAAAAGAAAACGTCCATCCACAAAAACCACCACTCAACCACAAAAGAGACTTCTGGAAGATGAGATACCAGAAGATAACTCTGTTGCAACACAAAAGCAACTAGAAACCACTGTTGTTACTTCCTCACAAAAGTTGGAAATATCTCAACCTATCCAAACTCCTCATGCATCCTCACAAAAGGATCATGTTGTAAGCCAAGGGGAACCACATCATGATACATTTGAGTCACTTGGCCATATGTTCACAAGCCCCTCTCCCTGGGCTAATTGTTTTTTACTCTTCCACTTCACCATCACATGTTCAACAGACCATGCAACCTCTGTTTGAGGCTATTGATAAAACTCAGGAAAATCCCAGTTCCTCTCTTTCACCTATCAATGAGAGTATACCTCCACAAGTGACTGTGACTGAGGAAATTCAATTAGCCATCCCACAAGCAGAAGAGGAGGTTACACCCCTAGAGTTCAATGCAACTCTAGGTGAGTTTTCAAGTGGAGCAGCCACTACTGATGTAGAGACCATTGTCTCACACCAGGACAGTGGTTACATAACTAAGACTCCCTTGAAGGCAACAACTGATGAGGCCACTATAGTGTCCCCAAAATCAGTTGGAAGTCCCCAGAACCAAGAAAAAGAGGCATCTGGTCCTCATCCTTTGGATTCACCTCCTAGGACTGAATCAGTTAAAACTACCACTGGTAGGAATTCAGATGATCCTATTAACTTAGGTGATGAGTTAAAATATCAAGAATTGACGGCCAGATTCCAAACCATTGAAACCTCTGTTGCTGATATCAAATCTGATGTCAAGTCAATATTGGAATCCTTGGCTACTCTCACCAAGAGTCAACCATCCACAGCTGATATTGCTAGTGAGCTATGGAAATCTGTTTCTCCCATCATCATAGCTCACAGAAAACTAGCGGATCAGACTCATGAAACTTACATGGCAGAAATCAGAAACATGGTAGATGCTAGGTACAAAGATACCCATGCAGATATTCAGGCCATTAAAGACCATCCGCTGAAGACTACTGGCTCTGCCCCTACCACCATTCTTAGAGATGAAGATGATGATGAATTCATAGCTGATGATGCCAAAAAGGGGGAGAGTGGCAGAGATAGATTGCCAAAGCTAGATCCCTTTGGTTGTCCACCTTCACAAAAAGGTCAATCAAAGTCTGCCAACAAACCAGGGTCTACCCAAACAGCACCACAACAACAACAACAAACCAGCAAAGCTAAAGAAGTGGACAACTCTGCTAATGAAGAAGCTGAAAAAGCTACTGAAGATAAGCAAAAGAGGGCTGACACTTTGGAAGTCAAGGCAGAGTTTTTGCTAAAACAGAAAAGGGAACAACAACAGGAAGTTGAAGATGTGGGTTCCTCTAAAAGGAAGAAAATGCCTGCTGTATGCGCTTAGGATCGTCAAATCTACAAAGATATTGATCAAACAAGTTTGATTCAGGTGCGGAATCCCTGAATCAATCACAAAAATGATAATCAAACAATCAAAACACAGAATTCATCTTTCAAAGCTTTTTCTCATTCATAAACAACTTGAATTACACGTTTTAATAATGTTTACAATCAAAACAGACGTGAAAATAAGTTGACACAAACACTAGGGAGAGACACAAAACAAGAGGGAATAAAATGACCAACAACTAACTTTCAAAAAGAGCTTAACCTATTTATAGGCCTGCACATTCGCCCATATTGCATGGTCGAATGTGCAGGTTCGCCCAAACACCATGGTCGAACCAAGCTTTACATAAACATTTAATCTACATTCGCACTCCTATCTCTCCTTCGCACCATTACTTCTCCTTCGCACCTTTATAAACCTTCATTCGCCCACAATTATCTCCTTCGCCCAATCGATAAAACACACTAACACATGTTAATTGTAATCCAAAGCATTAGTCGCACAAAATGCATCTACAAACTCCCCCTCGACTATTGCTTGGATTGTTTACGCTCTTGGTCCATTATCTTGTTCATAAGCTTTATGTGCAGTTGTTTCTTCTATTCTAACGTCATCACCGTTTCAAATACTTGTTTCGGATTTTTCTTCTTCACTTCAGGAACCTCTTGAACTTTAACAAACTTGCCAAGCTTCTTATCGTAGTCGCATCCGACATTAATGTCATGAGCAAAGCACAGAAATACCACATGCTGGTATTTACTTGCTTGTTCAGTATCTTTCACATCACTGAATATCGGATTGTAATACAACATAATTATATCCTCATGTGAACAGTTCACCAACCACATAGGATCAAATATGTGTATTTTCTTGAAACTCTTTTCACCATCCTTCAATACTATCACAGCCTCTGCAATCTTCCAGTCATAATACCACCAGATAAAGTCTTTCGCAAAGTGTTGAGGAATCTGCAACAATGGAATATGTTTCAAAACTTTCGGTGGTTTGTACTTTAGAGTCACCTTGGGTAAACCAGTAATAGAATCAATGTCTTTCTTGTGAACAATCCGCTTCGGATACTGAGGTGCAAAAAGATTCCACTTCGTCCTGCTTTCCCTCGCCATTTTATCAGCAAAATAGGCAATGTGATCATTTGAAGATCCAGTCAACTTATGTTGACAAATATCACGAATAGCCCAGTATGGGAGAGTCTTCAAATCATGAAATCTATCAAAATAGAGTATCCCCTTCTCCCACTTCATGGCAACAGACTTCAACTGCTTTATAAACTTCCAACCCAACGCTTTTCCTTTAAATATCTCGTTGTGGAGTTTATAGAAGCTCCCCTGAATCTCTGCTTTCGGACGATTGGCTTCTTTCTCTTTCAACTGCCTCAGTAACTCTTTCAAGCTATCAGATTGTTCGATATTCGGTTTATCATGCCCTCTAAACACTTCATCAACAAACATATCACTCTTTTCTTTAGCAAGTTTCTCGGCTTCTTTTAGTAACTCATTAGTGAAAGCAGCAAATCCAGAATCTTTATCTTTCTTGAAGTACTCTGGATACTCTTCATTGGTGATATCTTCTATTTCAATCTCCTCTAATGCAGGAACGTCACGATCATCAGAATGATTCCCAGCTTCCTTTTCAGGTAGATTAGGAATCTGGTTATCAGCTAATAGTTCTTCCAAAGTCTTTCCAACTTGCTTCGCCAAACCTTCAAGAATCTCCTTTGACACTGCCGCATAAACTTCACCATCTTCTAAATCTGGATCATTATAATCCAATTTAAGCATCCTGTCACTAGATTCAAAGATCTCAGAGAATCTGCTGGTCATGTCGATCGTCCAGACTCGATCAGTTAGCATCTGGCGATACATCTGTTTATCTTTTTCAGACAATGACTTCAGCTTCTCATTCCAGAAGATCATATCATCATCAACCGATCCTCTAGGAGCTTTAGAACTGGATTCACCTCCTTTTCCAGATTCCCGTTTCTCATACTTATATTTATCTGTATCATCATCATCATCATCATCATCAAATGCAGAGCTGCTTCCATCACCAGATTCATCATTCGAACCATCATCATCCCTATCATCCTTCTTCTTTTTAGGAGCCTTTCCAGCATCTTCATCAAGATCCTCATCTTCCTCCTCCTCATTATCAGACAGTTCAAAATCAACCTGCTCCTCATCCTGTTCTTTATCCTCTTCACCTTCTTTCAATTGAGGAGCTCGAGAGTATAAATCTTTAATCAGATTATCCATGCTTTTATTACTCTCTTTTAGCTTCTTATTCTCTTCCTTGAAAGCTATAAACCTTCTGGTGTTTCTTTGCTCATGTTTTAACAGTTTCCTATTTTCCTTCTGCAACTGTTTAATTTTCTTTTTCAGCTCTTCATTGTTCTCATGTGATGTAACAACGACATCCAACATCTTTGTGTCATTCTTTCTCAATTGATCAATCTCTGTCTGCTGCTTATTTATAATATTCATCATCTCAGTAAGTTTCCGGTTAGCAGTGTTCATCACAGCAATATCCACTGTAACCTTTGAGCAGAAACTTCAGCAACTTCAGGCAGTTTACCTTTCTTCAACTTCTTCAGTACATTATCCAATGCCTCGTTAAAAGATCAACAGGTAAATCAGATCCCTGTTCAGTACTGGAAGTGGTTGTGGTTTTCTGTTTCTTAGAAGCTAGAGCAGCAACAGGTGATTTCGAGCTTGAAGCAGGTGGCAACTTCTTTCCTGCTACTAATGATTCAATCTCTCTAGCTCGTTTCTCTGTGGGCTTTAACACTTTTTCCTTCTTCTTGAATTGGGGTTTCTTTGGTTTCTCCCCTTGTACTGGCGATCCAGGAAAATCTCCTGATTCCAAACCTAATCCCTCATCATCTTCATCTAAGTGAATAGGGCTCTTCGTTCTCTGTTTTTCCACTGATCTATTCAGACTAACAGACTCACCAGCCACAGTGGCCTTGGGCGTGGTAGCCTTTACTGTAACATCACACAAATTTTCTTTATATATATATATATATATATAGAACTCACTCGTTTATTCATCCGATTCATGTTTACAGTATCTTTACCATCCATTTTGTTAATTTTTTTGTTTAAATAATGACGTATAATCAATATTAAATTGGATTGTATTAAATTCTGATTTAAAAACGTTAAAAAAAAAATGTTTGCCCGTGCCAGGATTCGAACCCGAGTCCCTGGCGGGCTAAACCTTAACCACACAAACTACTACACCATTTGGTGTTTTGTGATGTTAGTTAAAACCAATTAAACTTAAACCCTTTCAAGGTCCCTTAGTCAAACCTGAAAAGTCAAACGTGGTCTCCTAGTCAAGTCAAAGTGTTAGTAAATATGGTCTTCTAGTCAAGTCAAAGTTGTTCCTAATTTCTAGCCTAGTTAAAGTAGCCCCTAATTACCACTCCAAATTTTACACTATAAATACACTAGCCTACCATTCAACTCTTTGTACCATTCAAAAAAAAAAAAAAAAAACATTATTATCCCATCTCCCATATACTAAAGTTTTCATCCGTCATTATCTCCTCTAGCTAGTTTTGAGTTTTCCAAGGCATTATTACTAAGTGTTTGCACGCTCAATAAAATGCACGAACTCATTATGCACCTAAGGTGAGTTTACATAGCCCCTTTTTCTGTTTTACATTTTGGGGTGAAACATGTTTAAACATTTTATATACTATCATTTACTCATTCTTACATTGTTGAAACTTGTGATTCAATTACACTATCATTTACTCATTCTATCATTTGACTGTAACAAAAAGACACAATACAATCATTAACAATGATCAAGCCGCCTGTTTAGATTATAGCGCTATAGGTCTGATAAACCCATCCCCCCGCATAAATTCAGGGATGATCGATAACAGTTACACTTTTACTAACTTGCGAGTTAGGTCTCAGTCGACACAAGGTTTGATTGTACAAAAGACGCATTGTTACATGTCGGACTCATATTCTATCATTACTCATTATTATACTTCAACTATGATTGCTATACATCATATTGTTTTCAACTATATGCAAAACCTATGTATTCTCACCAACTATTTATAGTTGACCCCCCCATCTTTCCAACTTAACATGTTTCAGGTTATAGCGTGCTTGAAGATGTGTATCTAGTATTTTTCATTTTGATGTACAAAATTCTTTAGAACAATTGTATGTAATTTATTTAAATAAATTATTGAAATTTATTATTTACCATGAGCCACTGAACACTCATCAATACGTGACACCTCTATGTTTCCGCCATCGGTTGGGGTGTTACAGATTAGTATCAGAGCCATGGTTATAGGGAATTAGGTTATTAGAAAAATAATCTAGTCTATAACCATTGGATTATAATCAGTACTTGCTCCTTTTACTTGCAACCCTACTTTTTTCTATTCTCTATCTCCCTCCTACTTCTTATCCCTACTTTAGTCCCTACAAGAAGATTGTTCTCCATCACAAGATCTACTCTTAGACTAATAGGACAAATCCTCAGGTTTAGCCTGAACCACCTTGAAGATCTCGTCGAAGTTCTAGATTTTAATAACGAACACGTGCAATCTGGAAGGGTGAACGCCTGTATTCTGAGTTTTCTGTCTAGGACTGGCATTGCGCATAAATCCCAATCAGACGAGGGACCCGGATGCCTACCTGGGAATTCTCGGGATGAGTGTTCACTTATAGGCTAAAGCATGTCTTCACTATGTTATTAGAATCTAGAAGTTTTGATAAGTCAACGTTTTCGTTTATTCGTTTTAATTAATGAATAATAGATTACACTCACTTTCCTTAAACTAAGCTCTAAAATCTCAAAATTTTACAGCTTAAATCAATCTCATTTCATAACCATCTATGGATTTCACAATCACACTTCACCTTACCATCTTAGCCACTTTTTAAATATTCAACACCCTACCCAAATCATATTATTTCATTTCTCCACATGTTACTTATTTTTTTTAAAAACTATAACCTCATACCTTAGCACAAACTAAAGATTTCTAAATCTTGTTGTATTTTCATTACCTAGTAACTTTACAAAGTACATATTTTTTTGTCAAAAGATGTCCTCAAACTTAATTTCTAAATTCAAATGTCTATTTATTAGCATAACAAACGATTTTCTATATAATGCTTTAAACTATTAAAAATCACTAATAGAACCTTGATCTTCAAAACCTAATGTCATGTTTGAAATCTCCAACTAACGGGAATATTTTAATCAAAGCCCACTTAGCTTGTACCATTTAACAACTTTTGCTTTATGTATAAAACCAATTTTGAAAATAAGATTTTTTTATAGGAATAATATCTAGTCTCTAAATTCTCCATCGACACTCACTCATTTTCAACTTGTTCAAATTTTTACAATATTTGGCATATACCACAATCATGTTTTCTTATACACTTGATTATAACCTTTGATCCAAACCCCAAAATTTACACTGCTACATAATCTCCTTACTATAAAATAAACTCTTTATCAACTATCTTCACATTCACTATCTCTCACAACCTTGATTCTGCTTCAAGATTTTTCATCATCCTCTCAAGAACTAAATTCATATCCTTCACCTTCTCACACATGAGATAGTTACCCATGATAACCAAACTATTGAAACTTGATTGTGTGTTGCATCAAACATAATCCTTATTTATACATGAGGATTCGACTATCTACCATATTTGAACATTTGAAACTAGAATTCATGGAATATAAACTATTTGCTATAGACACACCTAGAGTCATTAACCTTGTCTAGGGCAACTCTATTACAACTCGTATGCTATACTTGATACTTGATTGCTTACATGTACATATTATCAATTTGCAATTAATGTGTGTAATAATTGGTACACTTAATCAAACAACTGATAGAGGATGAAGTACTTGCTCAACAGTTAGTAGAGTACCAAATAACCTACTCAACGATTGGTAGAGGTCATCATGCCTGCTCAACAGTCGGTAGAGGCCCTACAACCTGCTCAACGACTGGTAGAGGCTATCGCACCTGCTCAACAATCGGTAGAGGTTCTTACTCATTGACTGGTAGAGGTCTTTTTCCTGCTCAACAGTTGGACTTATTTTTGGATACATTGTATACGATTCAATCACAAGGCTATTTTGCATTACTTACATGTGTGTTTAGAGTCATAGAAGGACACAAAACCCTAATGTAAGGTAAATTGGTGATTGCGGTCCGGAACGTAATCATGAATTTACACGTACATTAAGGTAGTGTGAAATTCTATTAAGGTTTTGGGAGATACCCCGTATGTTTTCGAAGTATCAGAGGTGTGATGGGTTAGCTACGGTACACCCTATATATAAACACTAATGATACGTGGAAAGGGATACTGTAGGGTCAGACCAATAACAAACCCTAGTTATTTGGTTGTCCATCTAGCATTTATGGTTATCTTATGCATTCCTTAAACTCTTACCCTACTCTGAACCATAGTCACCCTAACTATCCTCAACACTATTCAAATGTTTCTTCTTAAAATAAACTTCGGGACGAAGTTCCTAAAAGTAGGGGAGACTGTAACATCACACAAATTTTCTTTATATATAGAACTCCCTCGTTTATTCATCCAATTCATGTTTACAGTATCTTTACCATCCATTTTGTTAATTTTTTTTGTTTAAATAATGACGTATAATCAATATTAAATTGGATTGTATGAAATTCTGATTTAAAAACGTTAAAAAAAAAATGTTTGCCTGTGCCAGGATTCGAACCCGAGTCCCTGGCGGGCTAAACCTTAACCACAGAAACCACTACACCATTTGGTGATTTGTGATGTTAATTAAAACCAACTAAACTTAAACCCTTTCAAGGTCCCTTGGTCAAACCTGAAAAGTCAAACGTGGTCTCCTAGTCAAGTCAAAGTGTTAGTAAATATGGTCTTCTAGTCAAGTCAAAGTTGTTCCTAATTTCTAGCCTAGTCAAAGTAGCCCCTAATTACAACTCCAAATTTTACACTATAAATACACTAGCCTACCATTCAACTCTTTGTACCATTCAAAAAAAAAAAAAACCCATTATTATCCCATCTCCCATATACTAAAGTTTTCATCCGTCATTATCTCCTCTAGCTAGTTTCGAGTTTTCCAAGGCGTTATTACTAAGTGTTTGCACGCTCAATAAAACGCACGAACTCATTATGCACCTAAGGTGAGTTTACATAGCCCCTTTTTCTGTTTTACATTTTGGGGTGAAACATGTTTAAACATTTTATATACTATCATTTACTCATTCTTATATTGTTGAAACTTGTGATTGAATTACACTATCATTTACTCATTCTATCATTTGACTGTAACAAAAAGACACAGTACAATCATTAACAATGATCAAGCCGCCTGTTTAGATTATAGCGCTATAAGTCTGACAAACCTATCCCCCCGCATAAATTCAGGGATGATCGATAACAGTTACACTTTTACTAACTTGCGAGTTAGGTCTCAGTCGACACAAGGTTTGATTGTACAAAAGACGCATTGTTACATGTCGGACTCATATTCTATCATTACTCATTATTATACTTCAACTATGATTGCTATACATCATATTGTTTTCAACTATATGCAAAACCTATGTATTCTCACCAACTATTTATAATTGATCCCCCCATCTTTCCAACTTAACATGTTTCAGGTTATAGCGTGCTTGAAGATTAGAGTTAATGCTTGAAGATGTGTATCTAGTATTTTTCATTTTGATGTACAAAATTCTTTAGAACAATTGTATGTAATTTATTTAAATCAATTATTGAAATTTATTATTTACCATGAGCTACTGAACAATCATCAATACATGACACCTCGATGTTTCCGCCATCGGTTGGTGTGTTACATTTACTGTCTCAGTTTCAGAATCCCAACTTTCATCCTCTTGCGTCTGTTCAGAATCGACTGACGCTTCATCCACATGGTGTAAACCTTTCTTAGCCATGCTCTTATGCCTTCTCGACACACTCTTCTTCTTAGCAGGCTAAGTCTTAGGAACAACTTCAATCCTGATCTCTTTTTCTTTTGTCTTTCCACTCTTGGCTCCCACATTCACAACCTGACATTTTCGCTTCGCCTCAGGGTCAACAGGATGTAACGGATTGTCTTTGTCCGATGCACTGTCAGCATGCCTTACCTCATCTTTACCAGGATCCACATAATCAATCCTAGCCAAATGACCAAATAAACGTCTAACAGGTGGTCGTTCGTTCACCGGCACGCCTTTGTAAGCCTTCATTCTGGCCAAGGTATTAATAGTCATATGCTCTTGAACTATGATCTGCTTCGGATCCCTCTTCAATTTCTTATACTTGTGATCAAATATCATCTGAAGGAATCTAGGATATAACAGAAACTTCCTAGTCCTTGTACCTCTAACAGGTTCCAATAAATGTTCCATAAGCATCCCTGATACGTTGAACGGTTTGTTCAAGCTCAGTGAAACCATCATTGAGCTTATACTCTTCCTCATCAAGTCATAACCTCCTGCTGCTGAACCAAAGACATGGATCATGACATGTGCCAAATACTTGAATTGGGGACAAAGCTTTCCCTTGTGTAACGAACCATCAATAATCGGCCCGTTATACTTCATTCTTAAAAAGCATTTCCTCTGTTCAGTAAAGCTAAGTTCTCTGGGATCAGTCTTTTCATCTTCAAGCTTCAAAGCTTCCCTGATATCATTCTCTGAAACAATAACCAATTGTCCTTGAATCTTGCTAACCAGAGATGATTCACACTCCCAGAAATCCATCTTCGCGTTCGTCCAGAACTCTTGTAGCAAGTCTCGGTAGATAATAGCAGGTGTAGCAATTGCATCTATCACCCGACTCCTCTTTAGAAACTCAATAATCCCTGTAACAGTTATGCGCATTCTCGAACGGCAACATCTCTTCGTTTCCTGTCTCAGCAGCTTGTGTTGATGATCCAGCTTGTTCACTAGTTCTTTCCTGTTCAGACAAGGTTTATACTGCAAAATAAAACAAGTATACACGTTAGAAATCGACAAAATAAACAAAAGTTGAAAATTTGATAATTGATCTCTACATTTGCCCATTCGGAGGTGCGAATGAGAGTTTTTGGGGTGCGAATGTGAAGTTTTAAGGGTTCAAATGTGAAAATTTTTGAATAAATGTTTTATTCGCCCATTTGACTTTATTCGCCCAAACAAAACATCTCCTTCGCCCAGTTTTACATGTTCGAACGTTCGAAAACGGCGAAGGTGACTGTTCTTCATTTTTAAATTTCAATTTTGCAATTTATTGAGTTAAAACATGTCATTTTGATTCAGTTAGCAAGTAAAAACACCGATTAAGGTTTCCAAACAATCAATTTTATCAAACCAACATTGTTTCAGTGTTTTCTAATAAAAACTAGGGTTCGAACCAATCAAATGATCAATTTTGATGGATTAAAACCCTAAGTTTTTGGATTATCTCCCCTCAAAACACTGAACCAATGTTTCCCCATCAACAATTAAGTCAATTATCATTGTTTAAACAGTTTTTGATTTGTTAGGGCTCGAAACTAAAAAACGTTTATTAATCATTCAATTCTTGATGATAACCTGTAAGAATAAGTACAAAATGATCAGCACAAAGAGACGAACACAATGGTATTGGCTAGAATCACCCCCTAAAACATTGATATAATGAATCCTAATCAAAAACTAAATCAATTATCATGTTTAAAGCCCATAACTGATATTGAACAGGGCTTTAAACATGATAATTGATTTAGTTTTTGATTAGGATTCATTATATCAATGTTTTAGGGGGAGATAATCCAAAAAATTTTGTAAGGGGTCGAATGAGCAGATAAGGCTTTATATAGGCTGCTCATTCGCCCGTTTGACTTCATTCGCCCAAACAAAACATCTCCTTCGCCCAGTTTTACACGTTCGACCGTTCGAAAAGGGCGAAGGTGACTGTTCTTCATTTTCAAATTTCAATTTTGCATTTTATTGAGTTAAAACATGTCATTTTGATTCAGTTAGCAAGTAAAAACACCGATTAAGGTTCCAAACAATCAATTTTATAAAACCAACATTGTTTCAGTGTTTTCTAATAAAAACTAGGGTTCGAACCTAAAACTAATCAAATGATCAATTCTGATGGATTAAAACCCTATGTTTTTGGATTATCTCCCCCTAAAACACTTAACCAATGTTTCCCCATCAACAATTAAGTCAATTATCATGGTTTAAACAGTTTTTGATTTGTTAGGGCTCGAAACTGAAAAACGTTGATTAATCATTCAATTCTTGATGATAACCTGTAAGAATAAGTGCAAAATGATCAGCACAAAGAGACGAACACAATGGTATAAGCTAGAATCACAGGGCAACAAGTGGACTTTAAATCAGAATTTTTAAATTTTTTTTGGAATGGGTCGAATGAGAAGATAAGGCTATATATAGAGTACTCATTTGCCCGTTCACCCCGGTTGAATGTGAAGCTTTTGTCTCCTTCGCCCCAAATTAAAGGTGCGAATGAGACATAAGGGTTCGAAAGAGAAAACAGCTTAAGAACTCTCACATTTGCCCAAAATGAAACGTACGAATGAACAAGAAATTCCTCCTTCGACCCAAGCGAATGGGCGAAAGTGAATAGGAATTTTTGAAAATTTTACCAAATCTCAAAATCGAGTCCCGTTCAAAATATTTTCCAACTTTTTAACCATCCGACAATCATATTTTCTCTATTAAAGATTACAAAGTTCAAATGGTTCATCAAGGTTTAGAAAATCGTCATCAACCACCATCAGCTATCAAAAATATGATAGAAATGAAAAATGTTTTTGGATTTTCTAAAGTTTACGTTAAAACACACCTAAAATCTTTTTGAGCTTTGCAATTTTTGACGAGAAAATAAAATGCAGAAATGTAAAGATAAAGCAGTAAATGTTTTGGGATTTCCGGTAAAGGGATCATATCAGTTATTGAGAAATCTGATCAAACCGTTGATCTTTTGATTATTATCATTAAAGACAATGTGTGATCTGGCAACTGCTGATATTGTGATCCACATAAACTCACATGCAGACTTTTGTGCAGTGCTTTAGACTGATACGATTATGTATAGTATAAACATAATTGCTTGTGGTTCCCACGCACACAACATACTCCCGTATCAAGAAGTAAATGCACAAAGACTCATTGTAAAGCGTGACTATGCTTTCGTCGTCTGTAATTTACAAGGTATAAGGCACAGAGGTATACAAGTCAGCAAATTAATGCAGCAAAGTAACATGTGCACTCGACCAGGTTGAGGACTGATATCAATCATGATTTGCATCAGTGATTAATACGATGTAATAGATAATCTTTGATTATCATAAAACATGGAAAGTTCCTCAATTCGGTAACTTTAGGATTTGGCATAAAGCTCTTTTTATAAAGACACCCTATCTGATCTACGTCCGTAATGACTTACAGCAGAAGATCAGAGAGGCTATCCCCAGACAATTAATAACATAACGACCCAAAACCTCCGAGTTTTGTACAAATACCCTATCAAACGAAATTACGGTACTAAGACCATATGCCAATGAGGAGTTCATCCACACAACAATTCGTTTGATATGTATGTATCAGGCACGCAGTAATAGGTCTACGAAGCCTATCAGCACATTACACAGACTCAGACACATGCCCTATATAGCCTTACATTTCTTTAGAATGTGTCAGATCCCCACTGATGTACTATCATTTCCCCTTTTTCTCCAAGAAACCATTTTTGGTTTTTCTGATTTTTATAAATCTTTGAATTTACTGTTCCCAAGGATAAGCTGGAGCAATTCAAATATGTGACTGCCCAGATATCGTTTGTTCACAGAAATCTGATGGCATTAATCTAAGGGAAGAAGATATAGTAGTCAGCAAAGAAATTTTCTAATTTTTATGGATTTTGAAATTTTTCAATGTTTTTGGATTTTCGAAATTTTTTGGAAAACAGTAAAAATTAAACTAGAAAGCGATAAACTGAGGTGGTGATCAGTCTTGTTTTTCTTTAATACCGTTAGCTTGCAAAAGATATTCAAATCTCGATTTATCAAAAGCTTTGGTAAAAAGGTCTGCGCGTTGGTAATCAGTGTGGATTTTGACCATATCGATCAACTCTTTAGCATAACAATCACGGATAAAATGGTATTTAATTCGGATATATTTAGCCTTTGAGTGATTTACTAAGTCTTTTGTTAATGCGATTGCGGCTTCATTATAACAGTAAATAGGGGTTTTAAGAAATTGCAAACCGTAGTCCACCATCTGTTGTTGGATCCAAAGAACCTGTGAGCAGCAGCTCGATGCTGAAACGTATTCTGCTTCACATGTGGATAATGCAACTGCGGTCTGTTTCTTGCATTGCCAGGTCACGAGCCTGCTCCCCATAAACTGACATCCAGTCGTTGTGGATTTGCTGTCTTTGTCACAGCCGCCCCAATCTGCATCACTAAAAGCGATTAGGTCAAAATTATCATCATTAGGGTACCATAGTCCTCTCGACGGACAACCCTTCAGATATCTAAGGATACGTTTGACAGCTGCAAGATGACCCTGTTTCGGCTTCGATTGATAACGTGCACAGAGACATGTGGCAAACATTATATCAGGTCTGGAGGCGGTTGAGATACATTAGAGATCCGACGATTGCTCTGTATGTAAATGGATCAGTTAGCTCCCCCTTAGCGTCAACTCCAATCCCGTGATTAGGTTGCATTGGGGTATCCATCGGCTTCGAATCATTCATCTGGAATCGGCTCAAGACTTTAGAAACGTATTTCGTCTGGTGAATAAAGATCCCCATTGGTCTTTGTTCCACCTGCAAGCCTAGGAAAAACTGCATCTCTCCCATTGCACTCATCTCGAACTTTTCCTGCATAACACGTTCAAATTCTTTGCACAGAAGTTCATTAGTAGACCCAAATATAATATCGTCAACATAAATATGGACGAGAAGCAAGTCATCGCCTGTTCGTTTAGTGAACAGTGTGCAATCTACCAAACCTCGCTTGAATACTTTTGAGAGAAGATACGTGCTCAGCTCCTCATACCATTACCTTGGAGCCTGGTGCAACCCATAGAGAGCTTTGTTCAAAACGTAGACCTTATCCCGGTGAATAGGATCTTCAAAGCCTGGGGGTTGACCTACGCATACTTCCTCCTTGACCACACCGTAAAGAAATGCGCTCTTGACATCCATTTGATACACCTTAAATTTCTTGTATGATGCAAACGCCAGAAACATTCGGATTGCCTCTAAGCGTGCAACTGGTGCATAGATTTCGTTGTAATCGATTCCCTCCACTTGATGAAATCCTTGTACAACCAAACGAGCTTTGTTTCTTACGATCACTCCTCTATCATCCTTTTTTCATTTAAAAACCCACTTCGTTCCAATCTTCTTTCTTCCCGGGGGCAAATCTGTCAGTGTCCAGACGCCAAGTTTCTAAAACTGCAACAACTCCTCTTGCATTGCTTCCACCCAAGCGTCGTCCAAAAGAGCTTCCTTGTAAGTTCGCGGCTCAACCTGCGAAACATAACAAGCAAAAGACCAGTCATTCTGAAAACCAGATTTTTGTATTTTGGCATATAAAGCAAGATTGCCAAGGTTTTCTGGTGAGTTAGCATTCCTCAATTGACCTCTCATCATCACACTGCTACCAGGATCACCAATAACCTGCTAGATCGGGTGAATTCGATGTATCCGAGATTCCGGATAATCGGGTACTTGGACTCCCATCTGAGTAGTTAAGTTCTCTGCAGAAACCAGATCATTACCCACATTCGATGTTGAAGCACCATTTGTAGTTGGGTTCACTGGTGGTG
The DNA here is from genome assembly GCA_028751855.1 of Ambrosia trifida. Classification (NCBI taxonomy): domain Eukaryota; kingdom Viridiplantae; phylum Streptophyta; class Magnoliopsida; order Asterales; family Asteraceae; genus Ambrosia; species Ambrosia trifida. The sequence goes on from CM054123.1 coordinate 152,164,631, forward strand.
TCACTGTAGCATGATCTAATATAGCTTCACTTGTAACATCATCGTCGTCATCTTCTGATTCTGATGAATTCAACGTTGTGGATGCTTCTTGAAATACCTCTTCTTCAACGATAGGAACATTGGTATCATTAGAAGCTGTTTGAGGATTCACGGTGATCGAACGCACCAACGGTGATGTCACTGCGTTTTCGACCTCGTAATATAAACGTAATACAGCCTCTTCAACCAAGCTATCTAGGTTGAATGATTCAAAGAAATCTTTGTAATCAAACATCCAGTCTGGACCGCTTCCCTGTAAATTTTGAGTATACCGTTGTACTTCAATGTTAGCCCACTCCTCGACCTGACGAGTCCTTTTGTTGAATATCCGTTTGAGCAGGGTTGCATATCCAACAAAGTATCCTTCCTCAGCCTTTGGTGCGAACTTCTCAGATGGATTAAGCATAGTATAAGGATCTCCAAACGGTTCTAGATACTCTAAATTCGTCTTTCGTCGATCGAACAGCTCATAAGAAGTTTTGCCAAACTTCTTCACCGTTAAAACACGATTGAGAGTATAACAAGCTGCGTAAATTGCTTCGTTCCAGAACATTACTGGAAGATTTGAGTCCGCAAGCATTGTCCTTGCCGTTTCAATTAGAGTCCTGTTTTTACGTTCCGCGACACCGTTCTGTTGTGGGGTATACGGAGCACTGTATTCATGATGAATTCCTTTGTTTTCACAAAGATCGTCCATCTGTGCATTTTTAAACTCTGTCCCATTATCACTCCTAATCCTCTTGATCTTGAGACCATAGATATTTTCCAGACGAGTGAACAGAACTTTCAAGTTATCAAACGAGTCGCTCTTTCGGTGTAAGCACATCACCCATGAAAATCTTGAATAATCATCAGTCACCACAAGACAGTATAACTCCCCAGCATGACTCTTACGCTTGACCGGTCCAAATAGATCCATGTGCAAACGTTCAAGTGGCAGTTCAACAGAATTAACTTTCTTTGGCCTATGGGATTGTTTGTGCTGCTTACCCTTTTTACAACTCACACACTTGTCATTTAAGTGAAAATGTTTGACGTTCACGCCTGTGACAAGTTCATTCTTCACCAATTGATTCATCTTTCTGAGGTGAATGTGTCCCATTCTCCTGTGCCACATAATGGATTCTTTTTCTATAGCCTTGGAGAGGAAACACGTGACTTGGCCTTGGGTGGTCATGGCTTTTGACATATCGAGAATGTATAATTTGTTCACTCTCGGCGCCTTTAGCATCACCCACTCTTTCGGTAATTCAAAACCCGGCTTGAGTATGTAGCAAGATTTGTCGTCAAAGTACACAGAAAATTGTTTGTCGCATATCTGACTGACACTCAACAGATTGTAATCTATCTGCTTCACATAAGAAATTATCTCGAAGCTCACAATTCCATTGCTCACACTACCCTCCATGGTAATATAACCTCCCTTGTTCCCTGCAAACGCTACATAACCTCCATTGATGTTTCTAATATCAAAAAGTAGCGAAAGATCCCTTGTCATATGGCCAGAAGCTCCACTGTCAACAATCCAAAGACTGCTCACAGGGCTAGCTGAAGCTCCCTGTTTGGGAGGTTCTGTCATGGCCATCAGTGCAAAGTGTGCTTCCTTCCCAGCAAAAACTTGGAATAGTCAATTCTGGTGCAAGCATCATCCACTATGCATGATTTCCTTGTCATCAAGAAGTCAGCTTCAGCAAGCAACTGGTCAATGTCGTCACTAGTGAGTTAACACTAGATTCAGAATCAGACTCACTCTCCTCATCAGAATAAGTAGAATCAAACTGCTCTGGAATATCAGCAACCGAATCCAAAATCATTCCAGACTTGTTTTCTTCAACATCAACATTCATCTCATCATTCAACTCTTCAATCTTCAACTCACTCATCTTCTCAGTCACAATCTCTTCTTCAACCTCCACCGGTTCATTCAAATTCATCTTCTGTGCCACATAAGTCACATTACCATCGGTAATTTCTTCAACACCCAACTGCATACCAGTCCAATGAAAACCCTCATCCTTCTGTATCACCAAAGCTTGATTTTTGGGTTCTCGGTTTGGGTTTGCGTGTTTGGTGTAGAAATGGGAATGATTATTCGGTTTGAGTTCTGTTGTGTTTGGTTTTGGTTTTGTGTTGTGGATTGTCTAACATTGTTATTTTGTTGGTTATTTTGGCGGTTTTGATAGTTGTTGTGAGGTTGAAAGCTTGATATGTTGGGACTTTGGTATGATACTTGATTTTGATTTTGGGTTTGTCGGTTTTGGTAAGTAGAGTTGAATGGATTTCTATTACCTTGTTGTGCTGGCTGTGTGCACTCTCTTTTGAAATGACCTTTCTCACCACAGTTGAAACAAGTGACTTTGGCTTTGTTGAAGCCATAAGTGGTGTTAGGAGAGGTCGAAAGATCAGTTCTTCCAGTCTTTTAAATAAAATCAGTGGCTCTTCTCATGATACTTGCAAAGGCCCACTGAATATCCATCAATTCCATCTCTTCCTTGTCAATCTGGGCATAGTCCTCATTGGTCAAGTTGTTGTTCCCAATTTGACTAGCCACCAATCCATTGTATGATGCTACCATTGCTGAAACTAATGCTACATGTTGTTGGGCAATCTCAACAGTAACATTGTTTAGATTTGATGTCTCTAGCACAATCGGGATTTGGTTAGGTTGACTTTGGTTAAGTTGCATTTGGTTCATTTGAGGATTGTAAGGTTGTTGTTGTTGAGGTTGGCTAGCAGAATAACATGCTGCTTGTTGCATGGGTGAAAATGGTGGAATATACGAAGTTGTTGGATATGATGGTGAGTTATATGAAGATGTTTGAGCAAGGTAGTTGATTGGTGTCTTGGGTGGTTCAACAATGTTAGATACGCACGCGATGTGTGGAGCAACATTGGTAGTAGAACTGGAAGTAGAATGAGAAGTAGATGTACTACCAAGATACAATTCCGGATTCTGAGGAATTTGAGCCCTTTTTGCTTTCCTCTTCTCTTCCATCTCCTTGTTTTATAGTTTCTGTATGAACTCATTGATCGTCCAATACTGGTACGCATCCTTCTCTTCTAACACCTCAATATGCTGGTTCCAATACGGTGGCAATGCATCGGCAAACTTGTCCACCAATTCAGACATAGGTATGCTAATCTCATAGCTTGAAAGCTCTGTGAGTAAGTGGCAATACCTTGGAACCAACTCTTTCAACGTCTCGTTACCCATGTAGCTAAAATTCTCAAACTCTTTCCGAAGCTCTTCCATCCTTAGCTTCCTAGTCTTCTCATTTCCATCATGCCTGTTCCTCAACATGTCCCACAGCTGTTTAGAAGTTGTGCAAGAACCAAACTGATGCAGCAAATCAGTGTTGATAGCTTGGGACAATTGAGAAAACGCCTTCTTCTCAATAGCAAACTTTTTCTTTTCATCGTCTGCTAGATTCTCTAATGGAATAGGCTCTCCCGTGTTCTCCAAGATCAGAGCAACATAGCCTTTCGCAATCATCTGCCACACCTCAGTTCCCTCTAAACCCATACCCTCCAAATGGATCTTGAATTTAGTCTTCCACGTGTTGCAGTCGACCATCTCCATAAGCTTAGGTGGTCGGTTTCCACTCCCCGAGGACAAGTCGTGAATAAGAGTTGATATGGCATTAGTCGTCTGTGAGTGAACCGCTGCTGCTGCTACTCCCCAACAGTCGCCCATCGGTTGCGGTTGTGGTTGCGCAACGTGTTGAGGAATAGTACTAGCAACCGACCAAGGATCCATGGTTGTGTGCTGTTGTGGTGTCATGTTAGGTCGTGGTGTAGTGTAGTAGGAAAGTTCCACATCTTGATCTAAAAATGATTAAACATGAAAAGATTAGAAATTTTAAAACAGATTTCTCCTTCGTATGAGTCGAGTGGTCGAATGAGAGAAAATATTCTCCTTCGACCGTTTGAAATGATACGAATGAGAGATACAACAAACACAAATCACATTCGACCGTTTAACCCTCTTTCGACCGTTTGAATTTCACCTTCGACCGTTCGAATGGTCGAATGAGACAAATATGGTCGAATGAACACCAATACACTAACAAACTCTAGGTTCGACCACTTAAAACACCACCTTCGACCAAAAATCCTTTGGTTCGACAGTTTAACACACACGTTCGCCCATTCTCCCTAGGTTCGACCCTGCATTTTCAAAAACGGTTATTCTTTGAAAATCAGTTAATTTTTGATCAAATTTTTCAAAAGTTGAAAGAATTTGATGATTCTAATCAGGTTTTGATTCGGATTTGATTTGGAACAAGTTTATCAAAGAGAATTATGCATTTTATCCATGAAAACAAGCTCTAATCAATCAAATTATCACCAATTCAGTTTTATCAATGAAAACAGAAAGTTTTTGATCAAAATAGGGTCCAAATCTGCTGTAAAATTATCAATTTGTGGTTGTTTGATCCATAATGGCTCTGATACCACTTTGTATGCGTTTAGGATCGTCAAATCTACAAAGATATTGATCAAACAAGTTTGATTTAGGTGCGGAATCCCTGAATCAATCACAAAAATGATAATCAAACAATCAAAACACAGAAATCATCTTTCCAAGGCTTTTCTCATTCATAAACAACTTGAATTTCACGTTTTTATAATGTTTACAATCAAAACAGACGTGAAAATAAGTTGACACAAACACTAGGGAGAGACACAAAACAGGAGGGAATAAAATGACCAACAACTAACTTTCAAAAAGAGCTTAACCTATTTATAGGCCTGCACATTCGCCCATCACATTCGCCCATATTGCATGGTCGAATGTGCAGTGTAACGACCCTGGCAGTCGGTGACGGGTCGTCGGGTCGGGTTATCAGAGCTACGCAGCGGAACTCAGGATATTGACAGTCTTGACTCTTCCAGGATCCACGTCATCATATCTGTTGGGTTACCTGAACACATGCCAAAATAGTTTCTGTCAACATAAAGTTGGTGAGGTCGTGTATTTTATAAAGCGAATGGCCAGTTCGTTTATTTATAATTCTTTTATAACAATCTTTTATAAATATGATTTACAATTCTAATTCTGGAGGGGGAAATTATATGCTATTATATTCTATTAAATTATACCGATTATATGTCAATCTATTATATTCTATTAGTTGTCATTCCTATCGATGGTACCACTCTGCTTGTGGTAAATATAATTATTCCTACCCTCTACTCGGGTAAGACTGGTTCTTGTCCTCTCGTCGGACAAGAAAGGGAATGGCGATATACCGGTCAGTACTGTCCTTGTCGTTTCTATTATCCCCTTTCTATAACTTCTATTAGTAATCATTTTATTATGTAAAGCATTTCTAGGTTTTCTAATAAATGACATGTATTTCCCCGAAAACATTAATAAAACAGTAAAAGGTGGGGAGTTCACGATACTCACAGGTTTGCGTATAATCTTCTATAGTTTCTTTTATTACAATTATATGTCATATATATATTGATACATTTTATGCGTGGGACTTGTTAGATTGTAATATTTAGGATATATATATATATATCATATATACAATTTATATATATAGAATTCGGTATATATTAGATAGTCCTAAACCTGGGGTTTATTATTGACACGACACGGACATCCTAAATTCTAGCTGGCCATTACAGCTTGGCACTCGTAGCTAATAAAGCTGGCCATTACAGCTTGGCACACGAACCTACAGAACTCTAGACACGTACTTACCCGGATGCTGGTTCGGCTGAGCATATTATTATTAACCCGAGTCTAGTATATCGTTTTATATATCGAATCGTATATATATAAACATATATATTTTATATATGATTATTATTCTCTTATTATTATTATCAAGTCCGTACGTTATTCGTATTATATATATATATATAGAATCGTATACTTCTAATAATCCTCGTCTGGCTATTGGACCGGGTTCTATTCCGGGTGTTGACCGAGTCAACTCGGTATCGGTTTAACTCTCCGATTCGATTAACGACACCTCGCAATAATTATGGAAACAGTATTATAATCGGGTATCAACGACTAATACCAACATATATATAATAACCGTTAATGATTATACCTTTCGGATTTGTAATCTGAATCATATCAGATTAAGGTGGATCTCCCAGATACTCGTTGGTATGAGATCGGAGGTCAACCGGACCTTACCGGAGACTGACCGGAAACTAACCGGAGGTTCAACAGAGAACATAACACAAACCGGAATACAACGGGAATCAACCGAAGGCCCAATCCGCCTGATTATAATACACGAACACACCCACATCAACACATCTTACGAAGATAAGACAATCAAAAGGGGTTTGGCTGAATATATTCAACCGGTGGTATCAAGACCCAGTAACAGTAAGTTATCGGATGGAAACAGGAACTCGATTAAGATACAGAATACGATACCATACCCAGTTATGATTCCCGAGCAGACATGAGTTTCAGATCTGATGACAGTCACCATATCCGGTGACTGTCCAGCTTCAGTTAATCTGAAACAAAGGCAGAACATCGCGGGTTCGGTGGTTCATAACAGGAACAAGGTGGTTGTTTGTAACGATGATGAGGTGGGTTATTATCGGGATTCGTAAAGGGAATAAAGAGAAGGTTGTGGTGGTTCGATGGATGGTTATTGGTGATAGTCACCATCACCGGTGACTGTCCGGCTTCATTAACAGAAACAGAGGGACGAACGGGGTGGTTTGTCAGATTATAATCCGAATCAAAGAAGGGTTCTTGGTGGTTACCGGAAGGGATTATTATCGGGTTGGGTTTGATAGTTGGGTTTCATAGCTAAAACAGAGGAGAGGAAGAGGACTCGAGAAGGTAGAGATTCAATGTGGAGGAGGAAGAAGACGACCGGCAGCGGCGATGACCGGTGGTCGGAGATGGAAGCAGTGTGGCTGCTCTCTGTTACACACACATATGTGTGTGTTCGTGAGTAATACGCAGACAAAGGAAAGGGACAAGCAAGGTTTATAAAACATAAATATAATAAGGGGTGTTTGGCAACGAGGATAATAACTGAAACTCGGGTGTTTGGTAACGGGTATAACAATAAAATAAGAAACGTTTGACATCGTTTTAATAGCAGATAAGGAGCGTTTAGCCGAGGTAATAAAAATTCAATAATTATTATTTATATAGTCGGTTAAAATGGTTGGTCGCGAGATTCGAACTTAAATATTTTATTAGATAATCGGTTGGTCGGGTACGATCCGACCCGTTTAAGAGACCCGTAACACCTCGAGGTGTTACACTCTCCCCCCTTAGGAAATTTCGTCCCCGAAATTTGAGTGATCTTGTCCTTTACACCCTTAATCTATAAGGATGTCACAAATCTAAACCGAACATTTATCAGTGAGACATGATCAGTTTTTGTGGTTTACAAGGAACTTGATCTTATATCAATTCAAATCTACGTTTTAACCTTTCTTGCTATAGTCATGTTAATACAGATATATGGACTATCTGTATTTTCAGGTATGACTATTAAAGGTTTTTCCGTATAGATTGATATCTTCTTTATACGTTGAAAATTCTTCTTATCTTATTCCTCATTAGAGTGAGAAAAAGACTGAATATTATTCTTATATAAAGATGATTTAACATACTTTGAGATTCTAATCATTTTTTTTCTTCTGAAAGATTCACAATCTTTCAGCAAATATCGTTAGAGTCTCAAATCGATACGATTTACTCATTGCTTGTTATTCGGATTCATTTACTATGATGGATTCTAGATAGTTCTTAAGAGATAGATACGGAAGTCCCATCCATTCATTGTCATCTTGACTAGAATGGGATCCGAGCTACTACCTCTTTTTATTCGAACCTTAGAATTTACCATCATTGTAATTCCGATTCTGAAAGAGTAGGAATGATTTCTCAGATCATTAGACGTATTTTATCCGGAGTCAAAAGGTGCCGGAAAAGACTAATTAAACTTGTTGGATTTCACGGTTTCAACAGTTCCTTTTTATTATCTTGATTTACTGAAATCGATCATTGAGATTTCTCTTAAATCATTGATAATAGTCGTACTGACTATTTCATTGATGATTAACTGCATTGTATCTCAATACTTATTATTTGACTTTTCTCAGTGTATTATCGTGAATGAGCTCTTTCACAATTCTACAGTCAAATATATGTAACTTTATCTTTATAGTCTCGGAATCTACTGGTAACAGTCGTTGTTACGATTCTTTGACTTAAGATTCTTATGGCAATGCATCAATTATTCTTTCTCAAAATCATGATTATCATTCAGGTTTAATGCATGAGTACTTATTGCGTTAAGTATTCCTGCAGTTATTCCTTCTTGATATCACTATTTTGGAATTCGTTAACGCTCTCGATAAATATTCTATAATTTCTTCTTATAAATATTCTTTATAAAATTCTAGTCGTTTTCTTACGACTTATACTTTTATCTGTTAGTTTCTTTTATATATATATATATATATATATTCTTATTCTGATAATTATATTTCTTGGCATATCGGATGCCTTTCTATTTTTCAGACATATCGGATGTCTTTTCAATTTGTAGTTCTTCTTATTTTTCGATTTATATTCTTTTATTTATCTATTTATATTCTTTTATATCCAAGCAAATACTGATACTCATTTATAGCACACACTATAAATTCCATCACTTCTATAATATATATTTGCTTGGAATAATTCTTTCTTATTGATGTATTCGATTAAAGTTTATACTATCATTGTCTGAAACACTTTCCGATAAACTTATATATAGGCAATCTATCATAGGTTCTTAATCCAACTTATTATAAGCGAAGCTTATTTCATCTGGATATTCGTATAGATAGTTCTTGCCAGAACAGTGATTTCTTAATTTATCTCTCACAGCCTTTAACTCGGAACAGGAATTCCGTCATTCCTTGGCCAGAGAGTTTCACTGGAAAAATGAGCATAATTCTATTCATTTTTCGTTTTCACTTCTTATTCATGAATTTCAACTTGGTAACACTTTACCGTTTTACCAATTTGATTGTACTCCAACTCGCACGAGTCTTCATACGAAGTGACTACAAAGATTTGTTCATAGCATCATATATCCTTATAAAGAATCCTGTGACTTGGTGGCAAATGTCCGGATGTACCTTCTGTAAGGGTCCAGATATCATTTGCCCCGGAGATTGAACAGAGGACATACAACTTATCTTTGGTTGGCAATCAGAAATTAATATACTGATTTCTATGATTCGTAGAAATTAACCAATCGATGGTTTTTATTCTGCGAACATATTCTTAGTCGTATTTCACGAAGAAATTCCAACTAGATTGCCAGTTCTGTGGTCGTATTCTCCACATATGATACGCTGATGGTTCGAATATATATTTCTTCTTATTATTATTTCTTATTATTTCTTTTAATATGTTCATGATACAAACAAACTGTGATCTCGATAAACTCCTATTCGAATGTTCCTGTGCCTGTGGCGTTCATAATTATGTTGCGAACATAATTACTATTCCACCTCACCTAACATTCCAGTACTTATTTATTTTAATCGCAATAGGTATGTGTCCTTCACATATTATTCTGATATTCTGTTCTTTATTTTCTCTTAGATTCGTAATTATATATTTTGGAAGGAAACATGTTGATTCGAGTCTAACGAAATAGACTGTCAATCATTCAAGAATTTGATTGCATCAAAAGATGTCCAATATAACCATCCAATATTTTTAATATCCCTGACTTGCTCAAGTCATAGGATTAAGACGGCACTTATATTGTCGCATAATCAAGTGAGTAGAATTCGGTTTCTTTAGAGAGATTCCAAATTATTTTTGGTCACGAGAATTTCGAAATAATAATATTTCTTGTTCACAATATTATCTTAATTCTCGGAAGAAAAGATCAAAGATATTATATGGTTGAGGTTTCTCTATATATATATCCAAAGAGAGATTTATAGAATGTGGTAAATACTCATTGTTCATATCGAGATAAAATATCAAGGAAGTTATTCGAGCGAATATGAATATAGAATCATGCCAAAAATAATCTTGACATATATACGGATACAAATTCGATTAAAGATCTTTACGAAAATGGCACTGAATATGGAGTGAAATATTTTTGCCCCACACAAGGAAACTAAAATAGGCTTAGGAAAACTGTAACTTGATTTATCGAACGGAAATATCTAGGAATAAATCCAGTAAATTACTGAAATATTCTAAAGGAATTTTTAAAAAACAATCGATATTACCGTGGGAATATTTCTGATTTTTGATTTAAAAAGACTGGAGGGAATTCTTTAGAAACATAATACTCGTATGTCTCTAGCATATCTGATTTTATCGAAATTTCAGAATTTAAAATAATATTTTTGGAAACTCGATCATAGGAATGTTCAAGTTGGAGCGTAATATTTATATTCTATTTATAAATATTTGGAATAATCGTAAAGTTAACGATCGGAATTTCGATAGGAATAGTCATTAAGACTTGGAATATTTCCATTAATTCATACGGAATTTCTGGAATATACAACGAATGATTTTTGTAATATTTAATATCTATTTAGATATATATATACTTTTATAACCTTCGTCATTTCTTATTTATATCTCGATTTTTTTTTGATTTCTTTTAATATATATCTGGTTTCTGTTCTGTATTGTTTCTCAATTCTTATAGCCTTAATATCCTGTAAGATTTCCCAGAAATTAAATGTGTATGTAAATTCACAATTGTGTACAGAATTGTCAATTTACCCCACATAATCATTCTAGTAATACCTTGTAGTGGATTCGTTCTGATTTCTAGTATACTGTTATGGTGCTCACCAACTTTATAATGGTTCGGCATTTAGGTACCCAAAATTTTATCCTCTAATATTCTTTTACCTTATACATATTTCTAATCAAGATTTCTTTTAAAAGACATTTCTGGTAGATCCTGGATTAATAAAGATTTCAAGACTGTCCTTAAGCGCCGCTCTGATACCAACCTGTAACGACCCTGGCAGTCGGTGCCGGGTCGTCGGGTCGGGTTATCAGAGCTACGCAGCGGAACTCAGGATACTGACAGTCTTGACTCTTCCAGGATCCACGTCATCATATCTGTTGGGTTACCTGAACACATGCCAAAATAGTTTCTGTCAACATAAAGTTGGTGAGGTCGTGTATTTTATAAAGCGAATGGCCAGTTCGTTTATTAATAATTCTTTTATAACAATCTTTTATAAATATGCTTTACAATTCTAATTCTGGAGGGGGAAATTATATGCTATTATATTCTATTAAATTATACCGATTATATGTCAATCTATTATATTCTATTAGTTGTCACTGGAAAAACGGTTATTCGGATTTGATTTGGAACAAGTTTATCATAGAGAATTATGCATTTTATCCATGAAAACAAGCTCTAATCAATCAAATTATCACCAATTCAGTTTTATCAATGAAAACAGAAAGTTTTTGATCAAAATAGGGTCCAAATCTGCTGTAAAATTATCAATTTGTGGTTGTTTGATCCATAATGGCTCTGATACCACTTTGTATGCGTTTAGGATCGTCAAATCTACAAAGATATTGATCAAACAAGTTTGATTTAGGTGCGGAATCCCTGAATCAATCACAAAAATGATAATCAAACAATCAAAACACAGAAATCATCTTTCCAAGCTTTTTCTCATTCATAAACAACTTGAATTTCACGTTTTTATAATGTTTACAATCAAAACAGACGTGAAAATAAGTTGACACAAACACTAGGGAGAGACACAAAACAGGAGGGAATAAAATGACCAACAACTAACTTTCAAAAAGAGCTTAACTTATTTATAGGCCTGCACATTCGCCCATATTGCATGGTCGAATGTGCAGTGTAACGACCCTGGCAGTCGGTGCCGGGTCGTCGGGTCGGGTTATCAGAGCTATGCAGCGGAACTCAGGATATTGACAGTCTTGACTCTTCCAGGATCCACGTCATCATATCTGTTGGGTTACCTGAACACATGCCAAAATAGTTTCTGTCAACATAAAGTTGGTGAGGTCGTGTATTTTATAAAGCGAATGGCCAGTTCGTTTATTTATAATTCTTTTATAACAATCTTTTATAAATATGCTTTTCAATTCTAATTCTGGAGGGGGAAATTATATGCTATTATATTCTATTAAATTATACCGATTATATGTCAATCTATATCGATGGTACCACTCTGCTTGTGGTAAATATAGTTATTCCTACCCTCTACTCGGGTAAGACTGGTTCTTGTCCTCTAGTCGGACAAGAAAGGGAATGGCGATATACCGGTCAGTACTGTCCTTGTCGTTTCTATTATCCCCTTTCTATAACTTCTATTAGTAATCATTTTATTATGTAAAGCATTTCTAGGTTTTCTAATAAATGACATGTATTTCCCCAAAAACATTAATAAAACAGTAAAAGGTGGGGAGTTCACGATACTCACAGGTTTGCGTATAATCTTCTATAGTTTCTTTTATTACAATTATATGTCATATATATATTGATACGTTTTACGCGTGGGACTTGTTAGATTTTAATATTTAGGATATATATATCATATATACAATTTATATATATAGAATTCGGTATATATTAGATAGTCCTAAACCCGGGGTTTATTATTGACACGACACGGACATCCTAAATTCTAGCTGGCCATTACAGCTTGGCACTCGTAGCTAATAAAGCTGGCCATTACAGCTTGGCACACGAACCTACAGAACTCTAGACACGTACTTACCCGGATGCTGGTTCGGCTGAGCATATTATTATTAACCCGAGTCTAGTATATCATTTTATATATCGAATCGTATATATATAAACGTATATATTTTATATATGATTATTATTCTCTTATTATTATTATCAAGCCCGTACGTTATTCGTATTATATATATATAATCGTATAATTCTAATAATCCTCGTCTGGCTATTGGACCGGGTTCTATTCCGGGTGTTGACCGAGTCACTGAGTCAACTCGGTATCGGTTTAACTCTCCGATTCGATTAACGACACCTCGCAATAATTATGGAAACAGTATTATAATCGGGTATCAACGACTAATACCAATATATATATAATAACCGTTAAAGATTATACCTTTCGGATTTGTAATCTGAATCATATCAGATTAAGGTGGATCTCCCAGATACTCGTTGGTATGAGATTGGAGGTCAACCGGACCTTACCGGAGACTGACCGGAAACTAGCCGGAGGTTCAACAGAGAACATAACACAAACCGGAATACAACGGGAATCAACCGAAGGCCCAATCCGCCTGATTATAATATAGGATCACACCCACATCAACACATCTTACGAAGATAAGACAATCAAAAGGGGTTTGACTGAATATATTCAACCGGTGGTATCAAGACCCGTTAACAGTAAGTTATCGGATGGAAACAGGAACTTGATTAAGATACAGAATACGATACCATACCCGGTTATGATTCCCGAGCAGACATGAGTTTAAGATCTGATGACAGTCACCATATCCGGTGACTGTCCAGCTTCAGTTAATCTGGAACAAAGGCAGAACATGGCGGGTTCGGTGGTTCATAACAGGAACAAGGTGGTTGTTTGTAACGATGACGAGGTGGGTTATTATCGGGATTCGTAAAGGGAATAAAGAGAAGGTTGTGGTGGTTCGATGGATGGTTATTGGTGACAGTCACCATCACCGGTGACTGTCCGGCTTCGTTAACAGAAACAGAGGGACGAACGAGGTGGTTTGTCAGATTATAATCCGAATCAAAGAAGGGTTCTTGGTGGTTACCGGAAGGGATTATTATCGGGTTGGGTTTGATAGTTGGGTTTCATAGCTAAAACAGAGGAGAGGAAGAGGACTCGGGAAGGTAGAGATTCACCGGGGAGGAGGAAGAAGACGACCGGCGGCGGCGATGACCGGCGGCCGGAGATGGAGGCAGTGTGGCTGCTCTCTTTTACACACACATATGTGTGTGTTCGTGAGTAATACGCAGACAAAGGAAAGGGACAAGCAAGGTTTATAAAACATAAATATAATAAGGGGTGTTTGGCAACGAGGATAATAACTGAAACTCGGGTGTTTGGTAACAGGTATAACAATAAAATAAGAAACGTTTGACATCGATTTAATAGCAGATAAGGAGCGTTTAGCCGAGGTAATAAAAATTCAATAATTATTATTTATATAGTCGGTTAAAATGGTTGGTTGCGAGATTCGAACTTAAATATTTTATTAGATAATCGGTTGGTCGGGTACGATCCGACCCGTTTAAGAGACCCGTAACACCTCGAGGTGTTACATGCAGGTTCGCCCAAACACCATGGTCGAACCAAGCTTTACATAAACATTTAATCTACATTCGCACTCCTATCTCTCCTTCGCACCTTTATAAACCTTCATTCGCCCACAATTATCTCCTTCGCCCAATCGATAAAACACACTAACACATGTTAATTGTAATCCAAAGCATTAGTTGCACAAAATGCATCTACACCTGCCAAACATATCAGACAACCACCATCTAAACTGACTGTTAAATCCACTGCTGTCAAAACCACTGCTGCTACCCAAACCACTGATACCACCATAACAATTGAGCCTTTCACCACTATCACCAGACCTACATCTGAACCTACAACCACATCACCACCTAAATCTCAAACATCTGCTGGTTCTACTAAGGTGCCAACAGATGTTAACACCACCACTGCTTCTACACCACCATCACCAAAAATCTTGTACAAAAGGAAGAGGAAATCAACCTTTGTTGTACAGGATGAAAACATACATACATAACCACACACCACTTCAACCACACAATCCACACCTATATCAGCCATTCCACTTTCATCATTTTCACCACACACATCACAATTCACATCCCTTAGACCACCACCAACCATTACACCATTGGCTGTTCAGTATCCCCTTGAACTTGATCTACTCAAGGGGAAATGCAATCCTTCTATAATACTGAACAACCATTTGAAAGATCTTTCCCTTCTCTTCCACATTTTCCTGTTCCCCTAAATATAGACACATATCTAAAATACAAGGCTGAACAGGCAGATGCCATCATTAAAGAGAAATGCAAAGGGAAAGATGACAGGACTGCTCAGGGCATCCATTCAGCAGAGCTTAGCAAATTGAGAAGGATTGAAGATTTTGCTAAGACCCTGAGCAACTCCATGTCTGGCATGCCTCTCAGCAGTGACATGGAAAGGGAGGTTAGGGAATCACTTCTTGAACAAATCTTGGCAACCATGCCTTATAAAGCAAACAAGAAACAGTTTGCAGGCTGGACCACTCATGCTCTCAGAGAAGAACTCTTAAGAATTGAAGAGTTGGCCAAGAATCCCCAAGCTAAAGTCTCTGCCCCTGATTTCAGTAAAGGTAGAGATCCAGCCAGAGCCTTGAAGTTTAAGAGAATGAGACAAGAAATTGTGGCTGCTGACTATGGGGAGATGAGGTCAGTTGCAAGATGGTCTGAGTTGAGGTTGGTTGAAGCATACAAGAGACTGGAAGAAAACAGGAAGAAAGATCCTAACCTACCCAGAAAACCTGTCTACTCTGATGAACCACTGATGAAGAGACCTCAATAGGCTTTTACATTAGACAGCTTACTAGATACTTCTGATCTATCAGCTGCTGCTAGAAGACAATTCAAGAAACAGAAAGAAATGTCTGAAGAAGATCATAAGAAGTTTGCTGATACTTATATAAAGGAGGGCCTCTTCAATCAAGTACATTTTTCTCAGATCCCATTACTGATAAGCTCAGAGAACTCATTGGGAGACCTCCATCACCAAACTCATCAAGAATAAAAGTGCACCTCAGCAAATCCTCTGACTCAAAAATTCTAAAACGGAAGGTCAATAAAGACACCCATGAATTGACTTTGCTCAGGTCAGATGGAAAAGCTCAAAAGCTAAGCATGGATGATGCATATAGCCTGTGTGCAGATGACCTCCAAACACTGCTGAACCTTGAGCTTGAAAGAGATGCAGAAGACCTATTTGCTTTGAACTTTGAGCTACAATTCAAAGGTCAAATCAGAGAAAGTCTGATGAGAAATAATGATCAAGAATAAAGCTTAGTTTTGGCATCATCTGTTCTAGGGGGAGATTGTTGGGTCTGCTGACCTGAAGAAGAACAGATGATTGAAAAGCCAAAATATAATAACAGTTGATCCACACAAATAAACAGTCTTTACAACATACTCTTCCCAAACGACTGCTGACCCTAACAACTGTTCCATCCAAACAACTGCTATGAAAACTGCTGATACAAAGGACTGCTAGATAACAACTGATAGAGAACAACTGCTGACCAAAGGTCTGATGAAGAAACAACTGTTGATCAAGTACTGAAGACTAAAGGTCTGTTGGAGTCAACAACACTTAGACTCTAACAGATGTTGCAAGACCATCAGAGTTTTCCCTCAACAGTAGTTTACCTTACAGTGTTTTGTAATACAACAGTGGTTTGTATAGGGTAGATGTTTTATGTTGTTATTCTGTTAGAGGTCACTATCTTAGGTGACGTCAACACAGGTCACCAGTGGTTTAGATTTGTCTATAAATAGAACAGTGCTTGTACTGTTCTATTGCATCACACACAAACATTCTCTCAGACTAACAATCACTGTGTGATCAGGCTGAGGGGGAGTACTTGTATTGATTGTAATCTTTCAATTAATGAAAGCTTTCGATTAAAGAAAACATTTATTCCTATTGTTTTGATTATTGTTTATCATTCCACTGCACTTTCCATATATACTTACATCATTCAATTCTCATCTTCTTCTAAACATATCAAAACAATCAAACATAGATCCTAACATGGAGCGACGAGTCTCAATACACCGAGCCCAATCAGCATCGGAATAACCAAGCAGAGTAGTAGTAGATTTTCAAGGGAAGTGAAGTCCTAGGGCAAGTGTACCCTTGACATATCTGAGAATCCGCTTGGCTGATTGAAAATGTGAGATTGTTGGAGACTAAAGATGCTCACTAGCTTGGTTGACCGCATAAGATAAATCTGGCCTGCTAATTATTAAATACTGTAATGCAACCAATGAATGATAAAGAGTGGGGTCATGAAATAGAGGACCCGTAGAGTGAAAGATTTCTGATGTAGACAATGGTGTAGAAACGTGTTTGGATTCAAGTAAACCTGCACGAGTCAAAATGTCATATGCATACTTTTCTTGACTGAGGAAGAGGCCATTTTCTTTATGAGTGACTTTAAGTCCTCTGAAATAGCTCAAGCTTCCCAAGCCTTTGATGGAGAATTCTTTGTGCAGAGAAGTCACAAAGGAGTTGATGAAAGCAGTGTCGTTTCCAGTGTCATCAAAATAAACAAGAAGATACGCAAGCACCGAACCCTGTTTAAAAACAAATAAAGAAGTATCTACCTGGCTGCAAACAAAACCATGGTTAGTAAGAAAAGAACTGAGACGCTGAAACCAAGCACGTGGTGCCTGCTTGAGCCCATAGAGAGCTTTCTTTAAAGAACGGACATGATTAGGAAACCGATCATCAATAAACCCAGGTGGTTGTTCCATGTAGACCGTTTCTGTTAAGTTACCATTTAAGAATGCATTTCGAACATCAACCTGACGTAGTGGCCATGCATATATAGTAGAAAGGGCGAGTACTACGCGCACAGTAGAAGCCTTGACAACTGACTGAACGTGTGAGAAATCTTGTCCAAGTACATGCGTGAAACCCTAAGCGACAAGCCGAGCTTTGTAACGATCTACAAAACCATCTGACTTGTATTTAGTGCGATAAATCCACTTAGAACCAACCACATTTGAGTGTGCGGGACGAGGTACTAAAGACCAAGTTTTGTTTTTGCGTAGAGCCTCCATTTCCTCTTCCATAGCCTTGATCTATTTTGGGTGTTTGGAAGCGGTTTTGAAACCACGAGGGTCAGAGGTAGTGAGCAAAGCGGTGCGTAAAGGACTGGAAAGCTGAGAAAGGTCAGCATGGTGTTTCGGTTTGTAGATGCCGTTTTTGGACCGGGTTGTCATAGGATGGGTGGGGGTGGATGAGGAGTGAGGTTGGGCCGAGGGGTTTGGGTTTGAGTGAGAGGCCGAGGGGCTAGGTTGAGAGATGTGGGCCGAGGTGTTTAGGTTTGAGTGAGAGGCCGAGGGATTTGGTTGAGAGACGTGGGCCGAGGTGTTTGGTTGAGAGATATCTACCGAGGGGTTTGGTTGAGAGTTTTGGGCTGAGGGTCGATCACGGTGGGCCGAGGGGTTTGGTGGAGAGGCGGCGAAAATAGGTGGGCTAGGAGTAAAATGATTACGTGGGTTTAGTATAGGAGTAGTAGTGGAGTGATCCAAAGGTGAAGAAGGCATGGGACAGATAGTGCATGGTTAGGAGAGTGAATCAGTTTTGTGAGTAGGGGTTAAGGGTGGGATAATGGGTGGTTGATTGGTTGAAGGTGGAACACGAATGGATTCATCAAATTTTGAGAAAACAAGGGTGGCCTCATCAATAGGAGAAACGTGGCCACTGAATGGAAATGTGGTTTCATTAAATTGTGCATGATGAGTGACATATATGCGATTTGTTTGAGGGTCCAAACAATGATAGACTTTGTACTTAACATCATAACCGATGAAAATGCACTCCGCACTACGAGGTGAAAGTTTATGTTTGGCGTAGTCCCGTAAGTAAGGGAACACACGACAACCAAAAACACGGAAATTTGAATATGTGGGAACATATCCAAATAAGGTTTTGAAAGGAGAGTTATTGTCAAGAACAAGTGTGGGAAGGCGATTTATGATGAAAGTAGCGGAGGAGAAAGCATCAACCCAGAAGGTAGCTGGAGAATGGGAATTGAAAAGCATGGCTAGGCCAGTTTTAGTGATGTGCCTATGTTTTCGTTCGGCTCGACTATTTTGAGGTGGTGTATGAGGACAGGAGAGCCGATGATGAATGCCTTGTTGTTGAAAAAAGAGTGAACCCGTGAGTTGGTAAATTTGGTGCCTCCATCACTTGGGAAAATTTTAATAGTGGTGGAGAGTTGGTTTAGGACATAAGTAGTAAATGTAATCAACACATCATAAAAATCAGAATTGTGTTTTAGTGGATAAAACCATGTGAAGTGTGAATAATCATCAATGAATATAGCATAGAAACGATATCCATTTGATGAGATAACAGGTGCGGGTCCCCATAGGTCACAGTGAATTAAATCTAAAGCATGCAATGACTGTTTACTATTCAAATCAAAAGGCAAATGATGTGATTTAGATAACTGACATGGAGAACAAAGTTTAGGTTTAGGTAACAATGAAGTAACAAATAAAACACCAGTCTTATGCAATTTAGAAATAACATCAAAAGAGACATGGCCAAGACGACCATGCCATGTTTCATAGGAAGCTTTAAGGTGTTGAGAAGAGTAGGATGCCACGAACGCATGTTGTCCTTCTCGAAGAATGTAAAGACCGTTCTCACACGTGCCTCTTGCCAGAGTTTGCTTTGTTTTGCGATCTTGAATATTGAAAAAATTATTAGAAAAAAGCACATCAACTGGGGAATCATGTATAAGTCTACTTATGGAAAGAAGACGTTCTATGAGACGTGGAACGACAAGAACATTTTTTAAAGGAATTTTTTTTTGAATAGAGGCGGTTCCAATTTTGGTTACAGGTAAGGTCTGGCCGTTTCCAAATGTAACAAATGAGTTACCTGGTCGTCCATAAGGGGCAGTGACGTCACTTTCTTCGGGAGTCATGTGAGCATCTGCACCCGTATCGCCAGCTCAATAAGGAAAATCATCAGTGACATGGCATTGGGCATGAAACGCTTGAGCAAGGTTTGCATTAAGGGAGGAGGCGTGGTGAGCATAAGATGCAAGACTGTGACACGCGTTCGCATAATGTCCATCTTTCCTGCATAACTGACAGTGGGGTGGGCGCCTAGCGCGACCACGGCCTGTAGAGTGGCTGCGACCTCGATTAGCAGAAGAAAAATTAGGAGCTTGTTTAGAGGAATTACCAGATGAGCCACGTCCCTAATGAGCCACAAACAAAACTTGAGGGCTGGAAGGACCATGGATCGACTTCAGAAACAGTTCTTGAGTTTCGGCTTTTGACAGAAGGTCACGAAAGGTGATGTTATCAGAGATGACACGGTAAGTAGTGGAGAAGTTTTCATAAGCAGGCCCGAGACCACATAGGAACCAGTGCTTTTAATCACAATCGGACACCCGATGACCGATCGATGCCAATTCATCACAAAGGCCCTTAAACTTCCGGCCATATTCTGTGACAGTGGAAGCACCCTTCTGAAGTTGGCGAAAAGTGTCTTGCAGGATGTGAACACGGTCTAGAGACCGGTGGCTTAAGGCAGATTCGAGGGCAAGCCAGAACTCTCGAGCAGTATGAAGTCCGATTACCTCAGACATAGCTTCCTCCGATAAGGGGACTGAATAAGGAGACGCACAGACTGGTCAGCCTCTAGCCAGGAGAAGTAATCAGGGTTAGGAGAGGTTTTATCATTGTTGGTGATGGTTTCTGGCGGTGGTAAGGAGGTACCATCGACATGACCATACACCTTTATCATGGAGAGAACATGGGTTATTTGGTGTGACCATGGAAGGTAATTGTTTGAGGTGAGTTTTAAAGGGATGAAGTGGAGAAGAGAGTGGAGAGGGATAGAGGATAGTTGACTAGATGATGCCATAAGTTTGGCGATGGGGTAGTACACAAAGAAAAAAAAGAAACGAATTGTTTGCAAGAAAGAAGAAAGGATGTGGGGTAGGTTAGGAGGTGTGGTAGGGTAGAAAAAGACAAGATCCCTTTTGTTAAGTGTCGGCCAAGGTTAAAAAAAAAAAGAAAAATAAAGGAGATGAATGAAGGTGAGGTGGTGCAGGGTAGAAAAAAGAGAGGAGATGGATAAAGATTAAAGGAACGGAAGATGTTTGGCTGATACCATGTAGAAGGTATATGATTTCAAGGGATGTCTTTGTATTACATAAACCATCAATATTTATACACAATGCAAGATGAAATAAAAGGAAATACAGTAAATACAATGTATGTGCCATAATAATAATAATAATAATAATAATAATAATAATCACAACGAATAAATCAAGGTTATTCTCCTTGATTATTGTTTGCCACTTGTGTTTGTGCAAGATCCCAGGCTTCTCCCAGAAAGTCAAACCTTATTGCTGTGAAAAGGATATTCAGATACCTAAAAGGTGCTCCCACACTTGGGATTTGATATCCTGCTAATGGAAACATTGAGCTTTCAGGTTATTCAGATAGTGATTTTGCTGGCTGCTACACCACAAGGAAATCTACATCAGGAGGGTGCCAGTTTCTAGGGAATGCCTTAGTCTCTTGGCAAAGCAAAAAGCAATCAGTTGTTTCAACTTCAACAGCTGAGGCTGAATACATTGCTGCTGCAAGCTGTACAGCCTAACTCATGTGGCTTCAAAATCAACTGCTAGATTTTGGGATATCTACACTAAAGACTCCACTCATGTTGGACAGTCAAGTTGCTGAAAATATCATCAAGAATCCAGTTTCTCACTCAACCACAAAGCACATAGACATCAGACATCATTTTGTCAGAGATAGCTATGAAAAAGGTTTGATTTCTCTACACCATGTTCCAACAGAGGATCAGTTGGTAGATGTGTTGACAAAAGCTTTAGACACATCTACCTTCACAAATCCGATTTCAAGAATTGGTATGCTAAACATGGACTAAAAACAACAAAAATGTTTTAAATAAAACATTAAAATATTTCAGAAAATCAAAATCCATCCTTAAAAATAGCATTTTGGTTGAAAAATCTGTTAAGGATAAAACAACCACTGTCTCATCTACTCTATCCACTGTTAAGTTGAAAAAATCTGTTTCAAACATCTGATCAGATAAAACAACCACTGTTTGGTTGAAAAATCTGTTTCAAACCTCTGATAAGATAAAACAACTGTTTCATTATATATATATATATATATATATATATACATACATATATACATATATCTACCTATATATAAAAAAATCACCAAGTGCTGTTAGCATCAGCACTTTGGTAAAACAACAGCTGCTTGCATCAGATCTTTGGCAACAGCTGTATACCACCAGATGTTTGGCCATCAGATGTTTGCCATGTCTGCTCCCAAAAGCAGAGTTTTGGCCGAATCAGCGGTTTCACCAGAGCTTATAAAAACCCTGTTTTACCACAACAGTCGTTACACTGTCTCATTGTATTCAAAATACTGAAACCGCCTTCTTCATCCTCAAACCCTTACTCCAATTCCACTCACTCTCACACTCGGAATCCATTACAATGGATCTTCAAGCAAAAGCCACCCACCCACAATTATCTCCCATATCTGGTAAAAACAGATGAAAACGTTCCATTCCATTCCACCATCGACATCATCTTAAAGTCCAAATACCTGACAATCCTAACCGCTGATGCTCCTATTTATCTTGATACCCTCCAAGAATATTGGTTGAATGCTGAATCTCTTCTCCAAGATAAAAATCCTACATCCATTATCTCAAAAATTGGAGAGACAAATATTGCCATTACCCCTGAACTGATATCCACAACCTTCTCACTCAATGACTTGTCAGGTAAAGACTCTTTCCCTAAGGCAGAGCTTCACACAGAGTTTCAGGAAAGAGGTTATGATGCATAAATGACTGGGTCAACACTTTTCAAAAAGTTTTTCCCACCAGTCATGAAAATTTTCTTTCATACCCTCATTCTCTGTGTCTCTGCTAAGTCCACTTCCTTTAATGAAAGGCCATTGAGGATTCAGTACTTGGGTTATGCTATGTTGTCAGACTCTGACTTCAATTTATCCCAGGGACTGTTTATGGACTTGATTTACCTAAGAATTTTGAGTGTAATCATTCAAAAGGTTTTACCAGAAAAAGATTTTAAAAGGGGTGAGTCTGTTCAAATGAAGAGTCTAACTGATGAAACTTTCACAAGAATTCTGGGTTTAACTACCCAAGAAAAAGTATTAAAAGTGTCAAAAGTTTCCTAAACACAAACAAAGAGGGCTAAGACAACTGTTGTCCAAACCTCTGTTGTTGAGCCCACTGCTCCTGGTGATCATGGCACTACATCCAGTGCTATGAAACCCAGACCAGTCACCTCCAAAAGAAAACGCCCATCCACAAAAACCTCCACTAAACCCAAAAGGGGACTTCTGGAAGATGAGATACCAGAGGAAAACCCTGTTGCAACACAAAAGCAACAAGAAACCACTGTTGTTACTTCCTCACAACAGTTGGATATATCTCAACCTGGTCAAACTCCTCATGAATCCTCACAAAAGGATCATGTTGTAAGCCAAAGGGAAACACATCATGATACATATAAGTCACTTGGCCATATGTTCACAAGCCCCTCTCCCAGGGCTAATTCTCTTTTCACTCCTCCACCTTCACCAAAACATGTTCCTCAAACCATGCAACCTCTGTTTGAGGCTATTGATAAAACTCAGGAAAATCCCAGTTCCTCTCCTTCACCCATCAATGAGAGTATACCTCCACAAGTGACTGGGACTGAGGAAAATCAATCAGCCATCTCACAAATAGAAGAGGAGGTTACACCCCTAGAGTTTAATGAAACTATAGGTGAGTTTTCA
This sequence comes from Ambrosia trifida, assembly GCA_028751855.1. NCBI lineage: Eukaryota > Viridiplantae > Streptophyta > Magnoliopsida > Asterales > Asteraceae > Ambrosia > Ambrosia trifida. The sequence goes on from CM054123.1 coordinate 152,188,336, forward strand.
AGTGAAGCAGCCACTACTGATGTAGAGACCATTGTCTCACAACAGGACAGTGGTTACATAGCTAAGACTTCCTTGAAGGCAACAACTGATGAGGCCACTATAGTGTCCCCAAAATCAGTTGGAAGTCCCCAGATCCAAGAAAAAGGGGCATTTGGTTCTCATCCTTTGGATTCACCTCCTAGGACTAAACCAGTTACAACTACCACTGGTAGGAATCCAGATGATCCTATTAACTTAGGTGATGGGTTAAAATACCAAGAATTGACGGCCAGAGTAAAGTCCATTGAAATCTCTGTTGCTGATATCAAATTAGATATCAAGACAATATTGAGATCATTGGCTACTCTCACCAAGAGTCAACCATCCACAGCTGATATTGCTAGTGAGCTATGGAAATCTGTTTCTCCCATCATCATAGCTCACAGAAAACTAGTAGATCAGACTCATGAAAAATATATTGATGAAATCAGAAATATGGTGGATTCTAGGTACAAAGATACCCATGCTGACATTCAAGCCATTAAAGACTATTTGCTGAAGACCACTGGCTCTGCCCCTACTACAATTCTCAGAGATGAAGATGATGATGACTTCACAACTGATGATGCCAAAAAGGGGGAGAGTGGCAGAGATAGATTGCAAAGCTAGATCCCTTTGGTTGTCCACCCTCACAAAAGGGAAAATCGAAGTCTGCCAACAAACCAGGGTCTACCCAGACAACACCACAACAACAACAACCAAATGTTCAAACCTCTGCTGCTACTGAAACTGCCAAAACCAGCAAAGTAAAGGAAGTTGATACCTCTGCTAATGAAGAAGCTGAAAAGGCTGCTGAGGAAAAGCAAAAGAGGGCTGACACCTTGGAAGTTAAGGCAGAAGCTTTGGTACAAAAGAAAAGGGAACAACAGAAGGAAGTTGAAGATGTGGGCTCCTCTAAAAGGAAGAAAATGCCTGCCAAACATGTCAGAAAACCACCATCCAAACTTGCTGCTAAAACCACTGCTATCAAAACCACTGCTGCCACCAAAACCACTGATACCACCACAACATCTGAACCTATCACCACAACCACCAAACCAACCACTGAATCTACTACCACAACCATCAATACACCACCTACAACCACTCCACCACCTAAATCCCAAACATCTGCTGGTTCTACAAAAGTGCCAACAAATGTTAACACAACCACTGCTTCTACACCACCATCACCAAAAATCTTGTACAGAAGAAAGAGAAAATCTACCTTTGTTGTACAGGATGAAAAAATTCACACATCACCACCTACTACTTCAACCACACAATCTACACCCATATCTGCCATTCCACTTTCATCATTCTCACCACACACCTCACAATTTACATCCCATAGACCACCACCAACCATCACACCATTGGCTGTTCAGTATCCCCTTGAACTTGATCTACTCAAGGGGAAATGCAATCCTTCTACAATACTGAACAACCATCTGAAAGATCTTTCCCATCTCTTCCACATTTTCCTGTTCCCCTAAACATAGACAAATATCTAAAATTCAAGGCTAAACAGGCAGATGCCATCATAATAGAGAAATGCAAAGGGAAAGATGACAGGAGTGCACAGGGCATCCATTCAGCAGAGCTTAGAAAACTGAGAATGATTGAAGATTTTGCTAAGACCCTGAGCAACTCTATGTCTACCATGCCTCTCAGCAGTGACATGGAAAGGGAGGTTAGGGAATCTCTTCTTGAACAGATCTTGGCAACCATGCCCTACAACAAAGCAAACAAGAAACAGTTTGCAGGCTGGATCACTCATGCTCTCATAGAAGAACTCATAAGAATTAAGGATCTGGCCAAGAATCCCCCAGCTAAGGTCTTTTCCCCTGATTTCAGTAAAGGCAGAGATCCAGCTAGAGCCTTGAAATTCAAAAGAATGAGACAAGAGATTGTGGCTGCAGACTATGGGGAGATGAAGTCTGTTGCAAGATGGTCAGAGCCGAGGCTGGTTGAAACCTACAAAAAGCTGGAAGAAAACAGGAAGAAAGACCCTAACTTGCCCAGAAAACCTGTCTACCCTAATGAACCTCTGATGAAGAAACCTCAACAGGCTTTTACATTAGACAACCTACTTGATACTTCTGATTTATCTGCTGCTGCAAGAAGACAATTCAAAAAGAAGAAAGAAATGTCTGAAGAATATCAAAAGAAGTTTGCTGATACTTTTATAAAGGAGGGCCTCTTCAATCAGATACACTATTTCTCTGATCCCACCTCTGAAAAACTCAGATAACTCATTGGGAGACCTCCATCACCAAACTCATCCAGAATAAAAGTGCATCGCAGCAAATCCTCTGATTCAAAAATTCTAAAATGGAAGGTCAACAAAGACACCCATAAATTGACTCTGCTCAGATCATCAAACACTGCTGAACCTTGAACTTGAAAGAGATGTTGATGACCTCTACTCATTAAACTTTGAGTTACAATTCAAAGGTCAAATTAGAGAAAGTCTGATGAGGAATAAAGATCAAGAATAAAGCCTAGTTTTGGCATCATCTGTTCTAGGGGGGGGGATTGTTGGGTTTGCTGACCTGAAGAAGAACAGATGATTGAAAAGCCAAAATATACTACTCAGTTTTTCCATATTAATAAACAGCATTTACAACATACTCCTCCCAAAAGACTGTTGACTCTAACAACTATTCTACCCAAACAACTGCTGTGACAACTGCTGCTACTAAAGGACTGTTGGATAACAGCTGATAGAGAACAACTGCTGACTAAAGTTCTGATGAAGAACAGCTGCTGATCAAGTGCTAAAGACTAAAGGTCTGTTGGAGCCAACAGCACTTAGGCTCCAACAGATGATACAAGACCATCAGAGTTTTCCTCAACAGCAGTTTACCTTACAGTGTTTTACAATGTAACAGTAGTTTGTATATAGCAGATGTTTTATGTTGTTATTCTGTTAGAGGTCACTGTCTTAGGTGACGTCAGCTTAGATCATCAGTGGTTTAGATTTGTCTATAAATAGAACAGTGCTTGTACAGTTCTATTCATCACTGACAACATTCTCTCAGACAAACAATCACAGAGTGATCAGGCTGAGGGGGAGTACTTGTACAATTGATTGTAATCATTCAATATTATGAAAGCTTTCGATTAGAAAACATTTACTCTCTTGTTTTGATTATAGTTTATTATTCCGTTGCACATTCCATTTATATTCACTTCAGTCTTCTCATCTTTACTTAAACAAATCAAAACAATCAAACTCAGATCTTAACAGAAACCACAAAGAACAACACTCGCTATACGAGGAAAGCCGTTGATCACTTGATGATCGCCGACACAAAACCTCGGGAGGAGTCTAGGCTCCTGCCTTGTTTGTTAATATTAAAATGGTAAAAATGTGTTACAACTTTGGAAGTATGATGAACAATCTATGAGTACAATGATTATGTATGTTGGTGGTGAAAATCCTCAGGATTATTTTACCTCATATTTTGAGTGTAGCATCCTCGGGATATTATATGACTCAACAGACTTTAGGATGTAACTGTATTTTAACATGTTGCAGGTACAATCAGCATATATTATAAACTTGTAACTCTTCTACAACGTCTATATTGCTATACCCGGTCAAAGAAGTCAAGGATAAAAGAGTTACACTTGCAAGCCAAGTCCAAGCTCAAAGAAGAAGCCAAACTTGTAACCGGCAAGCATTAAATATAGGTGAAGAAGGAGGAAACTGTTACTCAATGACTATATTCAGTTGAAACAGCTACAACGGTCACCCGAAGCCTTCAAAGAACTTAACTAAGTAGCGGATTACGTGGGAACTTCTATTTACTTTCGTGTAACTATAAAAGGGGAATGATTGACGAGTATAGGACAAATTAGACTCACCTGAATAACACTCACACTCTGTTGCTGATCATAGAATACTCTGATACTCACACACACTTAGCACATCATTGTAATCATAGAATACTCGTCTTCACTCAAAGTTGTAACCTTTTTACCCATTTTTAATATTAACAAACAAGGCAAGGGTTTAGACTCCTCCCGAGGTTTCACTACAACAAAATCAGCCTAAAGCAACCTTTTATTGAAAGCTGCGTTAGGTGGAGTTGCATTAGGCTTGATGCAACCTTTTTTGTTAGATAATGCAACTTTTTTTAAAGAGTTGCATATGTAAATTAAATGCAACCTTTTTAATATGCAACTTTTTTTAAATGCAAAAGCAACCTTTTTTTTTTAATTTCATATACTCTAATGCAACATTTTATACACTCAAATGCAACATTTTTTTACAACAAAATGCAACCTTATCATTATTCTAACATATAAATGCAACTATTTTTACCGCATATGCAACTTTTTACGATTTTTCATATGCAACATTTTACACGTTTTTAAAACCTAAATTAATTTGTAGAATCATTGGTTACATGACGATTTACAATTTCTAGCATATGCGTTTCTATCTCAATTAAGGTAAAACAATAATGGCATTCTAATATTAATACTCTTATAATGCTTAACGTAGGTCCAAACGACAAAAAGAAGAAAAGTCAACACAAAGTGATCAATTACAATCATCAAGACCAATTAAAACATGCTACTCATATCTGTGACTCTCGACCATCAATGGATAGTTGTTCAATAAGCTTGAGTAGCGTTTCTCATTCTCACAGCTTCTAACTCGGTTTTTTTTTGCTTTTATTGATATTCTTGCATAGCTTGAAACTCGGCTTTTTTTTTGTTTTCATGATCTTCCATTACCTTTTGTATTTCAAACAACTCGTCCTTTTCATTAGCATATGTGCGCCTTTCACTCTTTTTGTGTGTCCGTTCAAACCTTGTGGTTAAAGAAGGTACTTCCTTGTTCCGGTCATCATTCTCCTGTATACATGATGATATAACTTAACTTGAAGGAACTACAAAAACACATGTAATGAGCAAAAATAACATATTACCATTGTCACGAATCCTAACAGAACTTTTAAGATTGGTTGTATGATTTTTTTTTGTGGCATGTGTGATTCCATGGCTCGAAAATAACGCTACAGTACACTCATTAATATATAACTTGAGCAAACCAAGTTCATCATATAACAATTATTCGCCATTTTAAAATATTAAAAAAAATAAATAAATAGTTTAGAAACTTACCACCTCATTTTTGTTATTTTAAGATCATCAATTTTGAGAAATCTCAAGTTGACTTGATGAAAAATCCAAATCAAGTTCACGCTCAATGTGATAGTGGACTTTGCTGTTTGAACCATTTCTAGAATCTAGTTTTTGATGCCGCATGCCATAATCTTCTTTTGTGTGGTTTCCTTCAAAGACATACAACCAAAATAAAGCAAAATATATTACACCTGATTTAGTAATCATTAATTATATAATAGTTCGAATAAACGTTACCTAGAAAAATATAAGATGCTGATGAAGCATAGCTCAGTTGGTGAAAATTGGGGGAGCTAGAGTGGAGGTCATGTGGAGGTTGAGGGTTCGATTCTTGTCGAAGTCATATTTACCACATGTAGGGGTTCCACCTGGGGAGATCCCCAATCCAGGTCGAATGGGTAATCAGTACAGGCCGGCCAGGGTGTTAGCCGGAGCTCCACCGGTTGCACCACTTGCCGTTCAAAAAAAAAAGATATATTAACAATGAACACGCCTACAAACATCCCAACCCTTTTAGTTTCACTTAATAAAAACAAGTATGTTGCTAATTATGCACCAAATACATGTCAAAAAGATTAGACTGCATGCCAGTTGACTAAATCAACTGGAAGCTTAACCGTTATCATGTAAGCATGAAGCATCAATCAAATGTCATCAAATAAATGCAATTATACACATGATTAGCCAGTAAACATAATTATACGAATTAAGATGCCGGAAGCCAACAGGAAGTTAAGCCAATACCTTACCCGCATTCTTTTGACAAAATCTTTTGAGAATTTATGGCCATGAACCTAGAAAATCAACCTAACAATATACTTATTAAGATAATTCAGGAAGTTATATGTGATGAATGTTAAACGTGTTCCAATACCATAATAAATAATCTTTTATCACAATTACATATACCTTTCTTGCATGTGATGAACCTTGGTTTTAAAAAGCGCGAAGCGCACAAAAGCGACGAGGTCTAAAACCGAGGCGCAAAGCGCAAAAGCAGTGGCCTTTTCGTACGCGAGGCACAAGACGATTATATAATTTTTTTTATATATGCTATACGTTTTTAGCATCAATTACCCAAAATATAGATATAAATAAGGTTTATATATGATTTAACTTAAACGTACAACCTTTTTAGCGCTAGATGTATAACAATTTTAAGCACAAAAACACCCCGTGTACGAAAAGCGCGCTTTTCTTGCGCTTTCATACAATGCTCACCTAGTGTTACATAAGGCGCATAGAGTGGCGCCTAGATGCGCTTTGCGCTTAAGCGCGCCTCGGACGCACTTTTTAAAACACAGTAATGAACTAACTGCTTTTCTCTACTCTGCTCTAGCAATAACATTCATTAAAATTCCTTGTGTATCCATCTATCATCACCTTAAAGAACACAAATCAGTCCTATAATTAATTGAATTAAAAGCATTTAGAGTCAAGAGAAAACTCACCTTAACGGGTCCTGGTGATAGGCAATTCATCAAAGATTTGGTGGTCATGTTGTTGGTAAATAACACTCTACAAAGAATAAATTACAAAACAGAGTATATCAAAATTGAAACACCTAAACAATACTAAATTTGACTTTGACCTCTAACAAAGATTTTAACATCAATTTTCATCTCCGATCCCATAAAATACGTTACTTTCATAAGTCCTTTACTTATAAAGAAGAATTTCATGACTTAGGTGATGATAATTAAATTAAATTTCATTGAGACATTTTATCAAACACTTAGAGTGCATCACTGAATCAAACAACAAGACAAACGTTGATTTGTAATTTTAGCCTTAAAATGACAAGAACAAATCAGGGTGTATTCCATCTAATTAAATTCAGTATCAAAATAAATAACTTAAAAAAACAGCTTACAGTATCCAGAGATTGATGTGGGTAGTCTATGACGCTGGAGTCGGTGATGGTGGTTTCACCAAGAATAAGAGAAATAAGTGCTACAGAGGGATGGGGTTTGAGAATACAGGGAAAGAGAGGAAAGTGGTTATGACTGGAATGTAGATTAAGGGGTGAAAATGATTAAACTGAGAGAGGGAAAGGAATAAATTTGTAGCGGGAAATGGTGGGAGGAAAATAATTAAATTTAAGAGAGGGGAGGAATAAAATCTATAGCGGAAAAAGATAACTATAGTCGGGAAACTAATGGAATACAGTTACTTGTATATACTATTAATTTGCAATATGTTTGTGCACCCAATGTTTTTGAAACCGGGCCAAACGTTAAGTTAGAGATCCCACTGGCTTGGTGTACCACCCAAGAAACCCAACAAAACCAAGAAAAAATTAAAAAAAAAGACAAAAAAAAGGTTAAACCCCTTCAAAGCCCGGTCCGTCCAATCGATTTTTTGATCCGAACGATGGTCGGCCAACCCAACCACCAGTCTGATGCACAAACCGTACAATCCATCGACCCGGACCTGCCGAGGGTTCGTTCCCTATTCGGGCCGGGTTTGAAAACACTAGTTACACATTATGCTTAATAAGTGTTTTGTGCATAAATGATTGTACTTTTATATTTAGTAGGTTATACACACTTATGTTTTTTTTCTTCTTTTAACGCCAATAATTTTATATTTTTTGTAATATAACTATTTAAGCGAACACTTTTTGAAATTTCAACTTATGTATTCATGTAATTTTAATCTTTTATAAATTTTTCATTTTACTTTTTTCTTTTAAATTATTAGCTTTTGTTTCACTTTTAATAATGAGATTTTTTTTAAATGAAAGTTGAATTAGTGTTTTCACAATGCAACCTTTATAACAACCGTTGCAATTTCAAGCAGAACTTGTAACTTCTATATAAAAAAAGTTGCAAATTCAATATGTTTTTGCAACTTTTTATGAAAAGGGTTGCATTATATCTTCTAATGCAACCTTTATGTTCAACAAAGTTGAGTTAGAGTCAAATGCAACTTATCTAAAAAGGTTGCTTATAAAAGGTTGCATTAGGCTTATTTTCTAGTAGTGTTTTGTGCCGGCGATCAACAACTGATCAAGGGCTTTCCTCGTACATCGAGTGTTGTTCTTTGTTTATTTGCACTTTATTTACTTATTCCTCAACTCTGCCATACAGTTACATCCCCAGGATATAACTGTCCATCCTCAAATTTACCTTTGCCATCCTGAGCATAGTTGTCACATATTTATTTCTTTATAACATCTTGACATATCATTTTCAGAATAAAACTAGACTTTAAGCATATTCAACACTAATAGCACTCTACCTCACATTTTCTAATTTGGAAAACAAGATTGTTTTTATTAAGTAATTTTTGACCAAAACAATTTGGCGTCCACCGTGGGGCAAGTGGTGCTATTTTAACAAAAAACTTTGTTAAAACTTTTTCTCAATTAACTCATTTTACAAATCTTGACAACTATGTCTTCCTCCTAGAAATCTGTTTCCTCATCCATGCCGTCTTCAACCTCTACCAGAAATGCAACACTGCCATCCCCACCTGCATTCTCAAAATGTTCTACTTCTCCAATTCCACCTAGACCAGTATTGGGGACATCTGGATCCATTCCTCCTGTTTTTGTGTCAAATGAACTCCTTTCCATGTTTGCATTGGTGAAGGATCAAATACAGCAATAGCAGGACACAAACCGGATGCTAATGAGAGAAATACAATATCTTAAAACGTCTTCAAAGAGGCCAACTGGAGACATGTGGACACCGTTACAACCCAGAGTGTTGGATTTCAATTCTGGCATCTCTGGGGGCATTCATCAAGGAGATTTTATCCCCATGAGCACTGGATTCTCTGCTCCTGAAACTACCACAGCACCCAGGATGACAACAATCAGGGATCCAGGATATACACCTAGACTGTAACACCCCAACCGATGGCGGAAACATCGAGGTGTCATGTATGAATGATTGTTCAGTAGCTCATGGTAAATAATAAGTTTCAATAATTGATTTAAATACGTTACATACAATTGTTCTACAATAATTTGTACATCAAAATAAAAAAAAAAAAATACTAAATACACATCTTCACGCATTAACTCTAATCTTCAAGCAAGCTATAACCTGAAACATGTTAAGTTTGAAAATATTTTGGGTCAACAAAAGTTGGTGAGAATTACATAGGTTTTTGATAATAGAATAAAAATGTTGTGCAATTCATGTGTCATGTCAATCTAGTCCATATGTGAGAACATACTAGAAATAAATCGAGTGCATAACCAACCCTGATGACTGTTATAATATGATACATACCATACGCTCATGGTTCCCTTGAATATGTTATGCGATAACAAACACCCACGCTACCTTTGTAGGAGGCACGTATCCGGGTGGGATTGTCAGTCCAATAGATCTATCAATGTATACCGTCGGCTTGTACGGAGTTAATGATTATGCTAGAATGATGTTTACTCTAATCATGCTCAAGACATAATGCAACATAGAAAACACATAGACACATTGATGATTGAATTGCAATAATGATGTTATAACATGTTTCACCCCAAAAATGGTGATAAATAAAAGGGGCTATGTAAAACTCACCTGAAATTCACTGTGCAAGTAGTAGCAAGTAGCAACAAATCTGAACTTGGATAAATTGAACTCTTGTATCCTATTACAAATAAACGATGTCTTAAATTCTAAAGCAAGTAAGCTTGCTTCATTTCTTAGTTGTAAAGATAGTTGATTCAACTACCTAGATTCGTATTGTAAACAATACGTGTCTTAATGTGTGTATGACTTAACGAACCGAAAAGAACTTGCTTTTGTTTATAAAAAAAATATGTGTACGTGTAAAGTTGTTTCAAATATATACCTTAATATATTATTTTCAGGGTTGCGCCTTGAAGTAATTGTTTATGACACAATTTGTGTTAAGAAAATAATATTGGTATAACTTGACTCGAACGCTAACTTGTTTCGTAGGTTGGATGGTGTATATATTAGGCTTATATTTCTAGTATGATAAAGTAAAGTCTGCTAATAAAATTTACTTGTAATACTTAGCTTCAATTGTACAAAATAATAGATTTGACCATCCGATATTTTCTTATATTTTATAAAAATTTGGGCAGAGTCTCCTCTGTTTTTGTAAGAAACCAGACAACTCAAGTTGTCTATATTTTCCAAAAACATCAATATACAAATACGAAATACTTGGTTTAGCTTACTAAAAACAATATCCGATTATCATCAAAATAAATCGTACAAGTTATTAATTATTCAATAGTTCGAAAAAACAAACATAATAAAACGACTAGTATTAGACTCGATTAATCGTGTTGATAATATAAAAAGGTACATAAGTGTTATGAGCTTCGACTATTCGAATGTCTCATATGTTATTAGTATATTACTTGTCCATTTTTATAACACGCGGCACAAACTCACCAACTCTTTAAGGTTATGAAATATATGTTTCGCTAAAAAAAGAGTTTATATATTCGAACAAATATCTCTACATTTTTATGATTTGACACAAGTAGGTTCGGTTCGTTTAAGCTTCTATAACATATATACATATATGATATAAACGAAAGAAATAAGATAAATAGCGATTAAGGACACGGCGTGTTATACCTTTTAAAAGTACTCAACCAAAGCGAAACGACATCTACACGTCTATGAATCTGACCATGTTGACCAAGTGTTGACCAAACCGGACCTTGACCAATCCAGAGTAAGGTTGACCAGATTTGACTATTGTTGGCCAGAAGTTTGACCAACTCTGACCGGGCCTGGCCGGTTGACTCGAAAGGAAAACGAACCATAACCGAGACTAACCGTAACCATGTCCTGCAACACGAGTCACGGTGACTCTCCGGCCAACAGTTATGTTGCTCGTGACCAGCCACCATTCGTCGCCTTCTACAACCTAACACCATCATAAGGCCACCGTTGAACACCCATAAGAACCCATCATCGGCCGAATAAATCTGTGACAATCATCCCCGACATCACTGAGCCACTTCTGCATCTGTCCCGTATGTCCGCTGAATACCACCACCACTAGCATCAACCTTGCCCAAGACCTTTAACCCTCAAGCTGTTGTTGTATTGTTGCTCTGTGACAGAGGTGAGAAGACGAAGGAGGTCCAGACGATATTCAGGGGGCGTTTCTTGTCGCCGCCGCTGTGATAAAGAGAGGGAAGAGGGTGTTGGTAATTGATGGTTTCTGGAGTGGTGGTGGTCTTCGACCTCCGGCGTGTAAAACAAGTGGGAAACCACCCCTCTCTGTTGCTGCTGTAATAGGGACGAGGGGGTGAGGAGAAGGTAGGGTGGTTGGCGGCGGCGGTGAGATGGTTAAGGGTGGGGGTTCGGGTGGTTTTTGTTGGCGGCTGGTGCGGTGGTCGGCGGCGGCCGGGTGGTGGTGGTTGCTGACTGCTGTTGAACTTAGAGAGAGAGGAAGGAGGGATGATGGTTGTGAGTGTATATGTTGTGGTGTGGTGTTTATAAAGAAAGAGAACAAGGAAAGGAGGGTAAGGGGCTAGGGTTTGAGGTTGAAGATGAAATGAGGAGATAAAGATATTATATACCTAGGGTTTGGTGTGGGTCAAGTGGTTGGGTACCCCGTATACGGGCCAGTTGCTGACTCGGTCTCGGTTAAATTACGTAACTTGTTTAACTGTTAAGATAGTTTTTTTTTTTTAACTTTATTCATAAAAACCAATTTAAAACGAGTGGTTGGACCCTAGTTTAACTATATATATAATCACCGTCGCGTCAAGATTTATAAGAATTTACTTAGACGTCAGTTATTTGGTACGTTATTGCTTGTATCACGTTGTTATTATTATTATTATTTTGTATTAATATTATCATTACCTAAAAACAATTAAAATATGTTATAAAGTATTCAAAATACATATATATAAATTGTACAAAAAGAAGTATAAGATGTGTAAAGTGGCGATTTTATTAATTTACAATTTGGGGAAAATACGTGATGTTACAGTCTCCCCTACTTTTGGGAACTTCGTCCCGAAGTGATATAAGGAAACATAGGGTTGAGGGTGATTGGGTAAGTGTTAGGACAGCTGTGATTTGGAAAATTTGGGTTAAGGCACGCCATGAGTTTATAATAAAATAATATGTTTCGAATAATTTGGGTAAGAGTTTGGATATGTGTGAATTGATTGACTATGAAAAGACTAAATGAATTACTAGGTAACTAGCGTTCATAATTTGGTTATTTACCGAAAACCTTGATAGAATTTCACACTACCTTAACGTACCTGTAAATTCATGATTACGTTCCGGACCGCAATCACCAATTTACCTTACATTAGGGTTTTGTGTCCTTCTATGACTCTAAACACACATGTAAGTAATGCAATATAACATTGTGATTGAATCTTTGTATCAATGAGTCTAACTGTTGAGCAGGAAAAAAGACTTCTACCAGTCAGTGAGTAGGAACCTCTACCGATTGTTGAGCAGGTGCGATAGCCTCTACCAGTCGTTGAGCAGGTTATTAGAACCTCTACCGACTGTTGAGCAGGCATGATGACCTCTACCATTCGTTGAGTAGGTTATTAGAACCTCTACCGACTGTTGAGCAGGCATGATGACCTCTACCAATCGTTGAGCAGGTTATTAGGTACTCTACTAACTGTTGAGCAAGTACTTCATCCCCTACCAGTTGTTTGATTAAGTGTAACAATTGTTTTTGGCTTAACACATAAGTTGCAAACTGATAATACATACATGTAAACAAGTTGGTAAATGCATCAAGTATCAAGTATAGCATGCGAGCTGCAATAGAGTTGCCCTAGACAAAGTTAATGACTTTAGGTGTGTTTATAGCAAATAGTTTATTTTCCATGCTTCCAAATATCATGAATAATCAAATGTTCAGGTAGATAATCAAATCCTCATGGATACCTAAGAATCAAGTTTGATGCAACGGATAATCAAGTTTTCAATAGTTTGGTTATCATAGGGATCAAGTTCATGTTCAAGAAGGTAAAGAGTATGAATTTAGTTCTTGAGAGGATGATGAAGAACTCAAAGTATCATCAAAGTTATGAAAGATAATGCGCGTGAAAATAGTTAATAAGGGTTTGTTTATGGGTTTTCCAAAGAGGCACAAATAGTATGGAGATTATTTAGCAGTATGAATCGTGGGGTTTGAATCAAATATTAGAATCAAGGGTATGAGGGAACATGATTGCGGTATTTGCCAAAAAAAAAAAAAATTTGTAATGGTTCGATCAAGTTTAAAGTAAGTAGGTATCAATGGAAAAATGTAGAGTAAATTTTGTTTCCTGTGGATGGAAAGATTTTATTTCCAAAAATTTGGTTTTGTATGTAAAGCAAAAATCATTAAATAGTACAACTAAATTGATCTAGATCAAAATATTTCGATGAGTCTTAGGTTTTAAACACGATGTCGGATTTCAAAAATCAAGAATTTGTTCAGACGTTTTGTATAATAGGCTTCGAGTATTACATAAAAGAAATCATTCTTAATAGATTAAAACATTTTTATCGTAAAATCATTTGCTACGCCAATAAACTGTTCAATAAAATTTGAAATTTAACAAATAAGTTTATGGAAATAAAAGACTCTTTTTAAAAAAAAGATATTTATTTGTTATAGTTTGTGAAATTCCCAAGTGATGAAAGTTTGGCAAATTCAGTACTCTTTAGTTTTGGTGCTATAGTATCTCCTATACACAGATTATAAGGTTACAGTTTTAAACAAGGATTTTTAAAATCTCAAAGGTGATGAAATTTTATGGTTAATGGTGTCTTCAAAATATACATATATATATACATATAAATAAAAATGTAAGGGGGGGGGAGTTTAAAATAAAATTGGCCAGAAACATCAATGATGATAGATATATGTACGATGTAAAAGGGAAACATATGATTTGAGTTAGATGTTAAAAAATAATTAGACTTATGGATAATATTATAAGTTTGTAAAATGAATTAGGATTGTGAAACCCAGAAATGATTCATGAAGTTTAAGCTAATGAGGGAATTATATAAGAAGAAAATATATTTGAATTGTAAAAATCTTAAGATTCAAAACTTAGATTTTATACGGGAGTGAGAGGGGGTATAAATGAAAATGAAACACAAAGATTGTAAATATCTAACCCCGAATAAACGAAAATATTGGCTTATCAAAACAGATCAGGTCTAAGCCCAACGAATTTGCCTTAATAATCTAGAAGTACGTTAGGATTGTAGCAAGTAAGTGAAAGAGAGTATGCAAGACTAAGTTAGGCTAAAAATAAGGATGAGGATAGAGATAGAGATAAGGATAAGGTAGAGCTACAAGTAATTGAAGCAAGTACTGGTTAAAGTCCTAAGGTTATAGACTAGATTATTTTTCTAATAACCTAATTCCCTATAACCATGGCTCTGATACCAATCTGTAACACCCCAACCGATGGCGGAAACATCGAGGTGTCACGTATGAATGATTGTTCAGTAGCTCATGGTAAATAATAAGTTTCAATAATTGATTTAAATACGTTACATACAATTGTTCTACAATAATTTGTACATCAAAATAAAAAAAAAATACTAAATACACATCTTCACGCATTAACTCTAATCTTCAAGCAAGCTATAACCTGAAACATGTTAAGTTTGAAAATATTTTGGGTCAACAAAAGTTGGTGAGAATTACATAGGTTTTTGATAATAGAATAAAAATGTTGTGCAATTCATGTGTCATGTCAATCTAGTCCATATGTGAGAACATACTAGAAATAAATCGAGTGCATAACCAACCCTGATGACTGTTATAATATGATACATACCATACGCTCATGGTTCCCTTGAATATGTTATGCGATAACAAACACCCACGCTACCTTTGTAGGAGGCACGTATCCGGGTGGGATTGTCAGTCCAATAGACCTATCAATGTATACCGTCGGCTTGTACGGAGTTAATGATTATGCTAGAATGATGTTTACTCTAATCATGCTCAAGACATAATGCAACATAGAAAACACATAGACACATTGATGATTGAATTGCAATAATGATGTTATAACATGTTTCACCCCAAAAATGGTGATAAATAAAAGGGGCTATGTAAAACTCACCTGAAATTCACTGTGCAAGTAGTAGCAAGTAGCAACAAATCTGAACTTGGATAAATTGAACTCTTGTATCCTATTACAAATAAACGATGTCTTAAATTCTAAAGCAAGTAAGCTTGCTTCATTTCTTAGTTGTAAAGATAGTTGATTCAACTACCTAGATTCGTATTGTAAACAATACGTGTCTTAATGTGTGTATGACTTAACGAACCGAAAAGAACTTGCTTTTGTTTATAAAAAAAATATGTGTACGTGTAAAGTTGTTTCAAATATATACCTTAATATATTATTTTCAGGGTTGCGCCTTGAAGTAATTGTTTATGACACAATTTGTGTTAAGAAAATAATATTGGTATAACTTGACTCGAACGCTAACTTGTTTCGTAGGTTGGATGGTGTATATATTAGGCTTATATTTCTAGTATGATAAAGTAAAGTCTGCTAATAAAATTTACTTGTAATACTTAGCTTCAATTGTACAAAATAATAGATTTGACCATCCGATATTTTCTTATATTTTATAAAAATTTGGGCAGAGTCTCCTCTGTTTTTGTAAGAAACCAGACAACTCAAGTTGTCTATATTTTCCAAAAACATCAATATACAAATACGAAATACTTGGTTTAGCTTACTAAAAACAATATCCGATTATCATCAAAATAAATCGTACAAGTTATTAATTATTCAATAGTTCGAAAAAACAAACATAATAAAACGACTAGTATTAGACTCGATTAATCGTGTTGATAATATAAAAAGGTACATAAGTGTTATGAGCTTCGACTATTCGAATGTCTCATATGTTATTAGTATATTACTTGTCCATTTTTATAACACGCGGCACAAACTCACCAACTCTTTAAGGTTATGAAATATATGTTTCGCTAAAAAAAGAGTTTATATATTCGAACAAATATCTCTACATTTTTATGATTTGACACAAGTAGGTTCGGTTCGTTTAAGCTTCTATAACATATATACATATATGATATAAACGAAAGAAATAAGATAAATAGCGATTAAGGACACGGCGTGTTATACCTTTTAAAAGTACTCAACCAAAGCGAAACGACATCTACACGTCTATGAATCTGACCATGTTGACCAAGTGTTGACCAAACCGGACCTTGACCAATCCAGAGTAAGGTTGACCAGATTTGACTATTGTTGGCCAGAAGTTTGACCAACTCTGACCGGGCCTGGCCGGTTGACTCGAAAGGAAAACGAACCATAACCGAGACTAACCGTAACCATGTCCTGCAACACGAGTCACGGTGACTCTCCGGCCAACAGTTATGTTGCTCGTGACCAGCCACCATTCGTCGCCTTCTACAACCTAACACCATCATAAGGCCACCGTTGAACACCCATAAGAACCCATCATCGGCCGAATAAATCTGTGACAATCATCCCCGACATCACTGAGCCACTTCTGCATCTGTCCCGTATGTCCGCTGAATACCACCACCACTAGCATCAACCTTGCCCAAGACCTTTAACCCTCAAGCTGTTGTTGTATTGTTGCTCTGTGACAGAGGTGAGAAGACGAAGGAGGTCCAGACGATATTCAGGGGGCGTTTCTTGTCGCCGCCGCTGTGATAAAGAGAGGGAAGAGGGTGTTGGTAATTGATGGTTTCTGGAGTGGTGGTGGTCTTCGACCTCCGGCGTGTAAAACAAGTGGGAAACCACCCCTCTCTGTTGCTGCTGTAATAGGGACGAGGGGGTGAGGAGAAGGTAGGGTGGTTGGCGGCGGCGGTGAGATGGTTAAGGGTGGGGGTTCGGGTGGTTTTTGTTGGCGGCTGGTGCGGTGGTCGGCGGCGGCCGGGTGGTGGTGGTTGCTGACTGCTGTTGAACTTAGAGAGAGAGGAAGGAGGGATGATGGTTGTGAGTGTATATGTTGTGGTGTGGTGTTTATAAAGAAAGAGAACAAGGAAAGGAGGGTAAGGGGCTAGGGTTTGAGGTTGAAGATGAAATGAGGAGATAAAGATATTATATACCTAGGGTTTGGTGTGGGTCAAGTGGTTGGGTACCGCGTATACGGGCCAGTTGCTGACTCGGTCTCGGTTAAATTACGTAACTTGTTTAACTGTTAAGATAGTTTTTTTTTTTAACTTTATTCATAAAAACCAATTTAAAACGAGTGGTTGGACCCTAGTTTAACTATATATATAATCACCGTCGCGTCAAGATTTATAAGAATTTACTTAGACGTCAGTTATTTGGTACGTTATTGCTTGTATCACGTTGTTGTTATTATTATTATTATTTTGTATTAATATTATCATTACCTAAAAATAATTAAAATATGTTATAAAGTATTCAAAATACATATATATAAATTGTACAAAAAGAAGTATAAGATGTGTAAAGTGGCGATTTTATTAATTTACAATTTGGGGAAAATACGTGATGTTACATAGACCATACCAAGGATATAACAATAACGGTAACAATTTAAGTTCAAGTACTTTTGCTACTAATGATGTTACTTCTTTGCAGGATACAGGTATAAGCCCACAATTGGCAAGGGAGCTTCAAAAGCTCAAGGATATGGTATCAAGTGTACCAGGGATAATACAACCTATCCCCAAAGTATCCTCAGCATGTCACAGGGTGTCTCGTTTTGCACCTCCTATATGTGATGCAGAGATTCCAAAGAGATTTCAAACTCCAAGCATGAGGCTTTATGATGGATCCACAGGTCATGAAGAGCATATGGCACAATACAGGGAAAGAATGGAAATAAATCCAATCCCTGCTGCTCTCAAGGAAGCATGCTTGTGTAAAGGATTCGGTTCCACCCTCACTAGTCTAGCCTTAAAATGGCTCCTAAGTGTTCCTCCCTATTCTATTACTTCTTTTACACATTTGATTAATATGTTTAACAATTAATTTTCTTGTAGTCGAATGTTTGAATGTTTGACAAGTGATTTGTACAGGGTGACTCAGCCACAGGGAGAATCACTAAGAGAATACATCACTAGGTTTGGAAAGGAAGCACTCGACATCCCTAACTTGGATATCACAATGACAGTACAAGCATTTAAGATGGGACTACAACGAGATTCACCTTTCTACCAAGAATTGGTGATGAATCCTTGTAGAAACTTGGATGAAGTTAGAAACATGGCTCTAAGGTTCATCCGACTTGAGGATGACAAAAAGATACAAGAGAGGATAGAAGCATCCTCAAGATACAACCATCCTAATAAAAAATACACTCCCACATATGAACCTTATAAGCATAAACCATATTCTAGACCTGATAATAAAAAGGTCAATGTTGTTGAGGATGACGATGAAGATGACTGTCCTAAATTAGCAGATTATTGTTTTTCTGTGGATGTAACAGGATTAATGTACGCCATGAAGGATCTAGGGGACAAAGCAAGGTGGCCAAGAAATGATAATAAGTCAGGATCGAAGGATAAATCCAAATGGTGTGCCTTCTATGAAGATTTTGGTCACATTACTGAAGATTGCATTGACTTGAGAAAGGAAATAGCATATCTTCTGAGCAAGGATCATCCCAGAAAGAGCAGCATCACCACCTAAGGTTGCTGGCGTAATTAACTTTATTTCAGGTGGTTCAGACATTTGTGGAACATCTTACACAGCTGCTAAAAGTCATGCAAGAGAGACGAAATCAGAAAAAGGAGAAAGACCCACAAAGACTACCATCTTGACAACTTCAAAAGTGATCAGCTTTGAATAAGAAGATCAAGAAAATATTCTTGACCGTCACCATGATGGTTTAGTTATAACTTTATGCATTGCTAATCATTTTGTTCGCAGTATACTTGTAGATGGTGGAAGCTCAGTCAATATAATCTAGCTAGAACCTCTTAATCGGATGAATATCCCGGAAACTAAAATAGTTTCCAGATCATCAGTCTTGGTTAGCTTTAGTGGAGAGACCAAGAGCACAGTAGGTGATATCAAACTACCAGTATATGTAGAGGGGGTAAATTCTATCCAAAGATTATGTGTGATAGATTCTTTATCCTGCTACAATGTAATCCTGGGAAGACCTTGGATACATGACATGAAGGTGGTCCCTTCAACATATCACCAATGTGTGAAGCTACCAACGCCATTGGGAGTCGTCAAAGTAAACAGTGATCAACAAGAAGCCAAGGATTGCTATACAACATCGATGATGGCTTTGTCAAGACAAGTCTAGTAATTACAGAAAGATGCGTAATGTCATCCTCAGGATGTCAAAGCACATCCTGACCAGGATGTAAAGGCTGTTTGCCTCGATGAGAATAACAAGGATATCACTGTGCAGATCACTTATGAACATCCCTAATGACATTGAACAATCTCTAATTTCATTTTTAAAATGCAGGATGTCAACATTTGCATGGAAGCATGAAGATATGACTGACAACTCTAAAGATGTCATCACTCATAAGCTTGGGATTGACAAAAGCTTCAAGCCTCTCAAGCAGAACGAAGGAAGTTTGCACCTGAAAGGAATGCCATCATACAAGAAGAGGTGGATAGACTACAAAAATCCAAGATGAAAAGAGAAGTCAAATTCCCAAGATGGCTAGCAAACGTGGTGGTGGTACAGAAGAAAAATGGGAAATGGAGAGTATGTGTAGACTACACAGACCTCAATAAAGCTTGTCCTAAATACCCATTTCCACTACCACACATAGACTCGATGGTGGATGCCACAACAGGCCATGAGATGTTAACATTCATGGATGCATCCTCAGGATTTCAACAAATCCAAATGGAACCGGACAACCAAGAGGATACTGCATTCATGACCCCATCAGGTATTTATTGTTATATAGCTATGCCATTTGGACTAAAAGAATGCAGGTGCAACTTACCAAAGGCTAGTGAATATGATGTTCAAAGAAAAGATTGGGGATACCATGGAGGTTTACATCGACGAGATGGTGGTCAAATCCAAGAAAGCAGAGAAACATCTTCAGGATCTCAAAGAAGCCTTTGACATCCTGGATGCCTACAATATGAAGTTAAACCCAGCCAAATCTCATTTTGGAGTTGGTGCTGGAAAGTTTCTTGGATATCTAGTAACTAAAAGAGGGATAGAAGCCAGTCCAGAACAAATAAAATCCATCCTTGACTTCAAATCCCCAACAAATGTCAAGGATGTACAAAGATTAACTGGCAGGATAGCTGCTCTGAACAGATTCATCTCAAAGTCCTCAGAAAAATGCAAGGAGTTCTATGATATCCTAAAAAAGAACAACAAATTTGACTGGGGACAGAAGCATGAGGATGCACTGAAAAAGCTGAAGGAGTATCTTGCAGCAGCTCCCCTCCTGATGAAACCTGAGGTTGGTGAACCTCTCAAGCTATACCTTGCAGAATCTGGAAATGCAATAAGTGCAGTTTTGGTAAAAGACTTTGAAGGGCAACAACATCCTGTCTACTATGTAAGTAAAACCCTATTAGATACTGAAACCAGGTATTCACATATTGAAAAACTCATTTTAGCTTTGATAATGGCATCTACCAAGTTAAGGCATTATTTTGAAACACATAGGATACATGTTTAAACTAATTACCCTATTAAAAATGTGCTTAGAAAACCCGAAATGTCAGGATGAATGGCAAAATAGTCAGTGAAATTGAGTGCTTTTGACTTGGTGTATGAACCTAGAATTGCAATCAAATCACAGGCTCTTGCAGATTTTGTGGCTGATTTCAGTAGTGACATCCTAAGTGAAGTAGAGTCTAAAGTTCAAAAATTGAATGAAAACATAGAAAAATGGACTCTATACACTGATGGTGCTTCAAATGCAAGAGGTACATGGTTAGGATTACTACTAAAATCGCCACAAGGGGACATAATACCTCATGCTATTAGATGTGCATTTCAAGCAACCAATAATGAGGCAGAATATGAAGCTCCCATTGCTGGTTTACAACTTGCTAAGGATATGCATGTTTCAAATTTAGAAGTATTTGTTGATTTCTTATTGATTACTAACCATTTTAATGGATCTTATGCAGTAAAAGGTCAAAAGTTAGCTATTTATCTTGAAATAGTCAAAAAATTATTAACTTCTTTTGTAGAATTCACATTAACACAGGTACCTAGGGAAGAGAATGCTGAAGCTGATGCCTTTGAAAATCTAGGATCTTCTTTAAATTTACCTGGAGGATCCAAGATTCCCATTATCCACATCCTGAAGCCAACAATTAAAGAGTGGCATCCTGAGGATAACACTGAATAGCCTGAGGATAAGACGGTGCATCCTAAGGATAACACTGTTATAACAACTCGGGTTCAAAATGATTCATCCTGGATGACTCTTATAATAAAATATTTACAAGATATCATCCCTGATGAAGAAAATGCAAAAGCTTTCAGGATAAAGGTATCAAAATTTACTATTATAGACAATATTTTGTATAGAAAATCCCTTGCAGGTCCATATTTGAGGTGTCTTAACAAGGAAGAAGCAAATGAAGTTCTCAAGGACATCCACGAAGGAGATTGTGGAAATCACATAGGAGGAAGATCTCTTTATTCGAAGACTCTAAGAACGGGATACTACTGGCCAACCATGAAGAAGGATGCCATGTCATATTCCCAGAAGTGTGATCCATGTCAAAGACATAGCAACATCCTTCACCAGCCTGCTGAACCTTTGCACTCTATTATTTCACCATGGACCTTTATGAAATGGGGAATAGATATAGTAGGGAAACTACCCAAAGCTCCTGGTGGAAAGGTGTTCATGTTAGTAATGACCGATTACTTCTCGAAGTGGATCGAAGAAGTAGTGTCATTCATCAAAAGAAACATCCTAACAAGATTTGGAGTGCCAGCTGAAGTCATTTGTGACAACGGTTCTCAGTTCATTAGCAAAAGGACGAACGAGTTTTGTGAGAGTTGGGGAATCAAGATGATAACCTCAACACCTGTCCATCCTCATGCTAATGGACAAGCAGAATCCTCAAATAAGATCATTGTCAACAACTTGAAAAAGAAGCTTGGAGAAAAGAAAGGGAAATGGGCAGAAGAACGTCCATTTGTACTTTGGGCTGATAGAACTACCTCCAAGAATGCAACAGGTCAGATACCTTTCTCCTTGGTCTTTGGAACAGAGGTAATGCTGCCAACAGAGATGGTCATGCTTATAGCCAGAAGACATCTTCAGGATGCAACTACTAACTCAGAAGCATTATTACAAGATTTGGAGACCGTGAATGAACATAGGGATGCTGCTAAATTAAGGATGACAGCCTATCAACAAAGGATTGTTAAAGCATACAACAAAAACATAAGGGTAAGAAGATTTCAAGTGGGACATTTGGTACTAAGGAAAGCCTTCCAAAACACCACTAAGCCAAGTGATGATAAGTTGGCTCCTAAATGGGAAGGACCATATTTAATCGATTCCGAGGCCGGTAAAGGAGCATGTTGGTTATCAACGATGGAAGGAGAAATTCTACCAAGATCTTGGAATGTAATTCATTTGAAATACTACCATATGTAAGGATTCAGGTGACTGATCTCTCTGGAAGAGAAACCATGGTTTAGATTACTGGTGAGATGAAGGTGAAGGCTGACAGAGATGAATCATCTCCGTATATAGGTATCTACCCTTAACATATTTCAATCATTTTTATTTTTATTAAACATGGTCTACAAATAGTCCATCCTGAGAATTTTGCAGTACCATCCCGAAGATGGAAAACATTGAAAACTAGAGGGCTGGCCACCCTCTCCTACGTTAAGGTGTCTGACACCTTCCTAAGATTTAAAGGTTTTCACCTTTCACATTGGGATAGAAACCCCGCCTGGAGGGCACGTTATTCGTGTATATTTTCAGGATGATGGGACCAGTCCATGTAAAAGTGGCTGACAATTTCATCATTTTTGGAATATACCTTATAAAAGCGTCGTCTAAGGGGGAAACAAGTTTTGCAAAGCAAGCACCTGCAAAACAAAAATAGTTCAGAATATCAGCAATATCCTCGGGATGTCCTTACTATATTTCTTCTATCTAAAAAACTATTTACCACTTTTTAGCCAGGACAAAGGGATATCATCCCCATAAGGAATGGAATCCCTTCTCGCAAAAAAGAACTTAGACTTCCAAGGCCTGTCAGATCTTATGACATTATGCAGAAAAGGAGGATCTTTATTGATAAGCTGAAGAAAATAACGGCTTGACCCGTGTGTTTTCAACTTATATACATAAGACATGTCTCCAATATAGAGTTGAATGCCATGGTTCTTAATGTTTTTATTACAGACCATTAAGATTCTCCAGATCTCAGGCATAGCCTGGGCAAAAGCCATCCCTGTTGCATCAAAGAACTCTTTGATGAACTGTGGAAATGGGTACTTAAGACCAAGTTGGATGGGCAGATAAAAGAAGCAGACCCAAACAGAGGAGGCGAAATCAGACTTTGAACTCGAATCATAGGGATGAAAGATAGCCGAACTAGGGAAGGCCCCTAAGTTCTTAAGGGTTTCAATGTCCCTATCATTGAAAGTGCAAATATCTTGATCAGGTTCTTTAATCAAGTTCTGGGGTGTGAAATCCTTGGGGATTTTGACACTTCCAGCTGCCCTTGTTAGCTTCTTACTCATTCTCAGAATATTAGTTTAAGAAAATTTTTGCAGGATCAGAGGAAAGAAGAAAGTAAGATAGGAAAGAAAATAATTACCTTTTTTAATAATCTTCCGTGATTATAAAGAAGGAGGAAAGCCTAGATATAGGTGGTAGGATATGATGAGGTGTAACGGTCATCACGAGGATTTAGCCTAAAATATAGCTGTTGCAATCTTGAAGAAAGACAAGTCAAGCTTATTGGATAAAATTCTTCGATTAAGAAAAGTATTTTTACCGTTGAAATATTAATGGTAACATATTTTTGGGGACAATTGTTGGTGGTGAAAATCCTCAGGATGATTTTACCTCATATTTTTAGTGTAGCATCCTTAGGATGCTATAGGACTCAACAGACTTCAGGATGTAACTGTATTTTAACATGTGCACATCCTGAAGTTGGACTAACAATTTATCTTTCTATGACATAATTGTAGGTACAATCAGCATATATTATAAACTTGTAACTCTTCTACAACGTCTATATTGCTATACCCGGTCAAAGAAGTCAAGGATAAAAGAGTTACACATGCAAGCCAAGTCCAAGCTCAAAGAAGAAGTCAAACTTGTAACCGGCAAGCATTAAATATATGTGAAGAAGGAGGAAATTGTTACTCAACGACTATATTTAGTTGAAACAGCTACAACGGTCACCCGAGGCCTTCAAAGAACTTAACTAAGTACCATACTACATGCGATCTTCTATTTACTTTCGTGTAACTATAAAACGGGAATGATTGATGAACATAGGACACATTAGACTCACCTGAATAACACTCACACTCTGTTGCTGATCATAGAATACTCTGATACTCACACACACTTACCACAATCATTGTAATAATAGAATACTCGTCATTCATTCATCAAAAGTTGTAACCTTTTTACCCATTTTTAATATTAACAAACAAGGCAGGGGCTTAGACTACTCCCGAGGTTTTGTGCCGGCGATCAACAACTGATCAAGGGCTTTCCTCGTACATCGAGTGTTGTTCTTTGTTTATTTGCACTTTATTTACTTATTTCTCAACTCTGCCATACAGTTACATCCTCAGGATATAACAGTCCATCCTCAAATTTACCTTTGCCATCCTGAGCATAGTTGTCACATATTTATTTCTTTAACATCTTGATATACCATTTTCAGAATAAAACTAGACTTTAAGCATATTCAACACTAATAACACTCTACCTCACATTTTCTAATTTGGAAAACAAGATTATTTTTATTAAGTAATTTTTGACCAAAAACAGTGTAGTGTGTGTAAAGAGTGTAACAATCTGAAATGTTAGATATAAAATAATTGGATTGCTATTCAGCATATATGTTAAACGAGCAATCAATATGTAAAACCATTATCTTAGTTGTGAAATAGATTAGTGTTTCAAATAATTAAACTAACATTTTAGACAAAAGTAGAAAAACGACTATGGTTCAAAAATAGTAGTTTGTGTTTATATGTTATACACGTATTTAATACGTAGTTATAATTATAAATACAACACTTAA
The DNA here is from genome assembly GCA_028751855.1 of Ambrosia trifida. Lineage (NCBI taxonomy): Eukaryota > Viridiplantae > Streptophyta > Magnoliopsida > Asterales > Asteraceae > Ambrosia > Ambrosia trifida. The sequence continues at coordinate 152,213,705 of CM054123.1, forward strand.
ATTCTAGATTTGGATTATCAAAATAATGTAACATACAATCCTACAAGTGATAAAAGTTTATAAGCATACCAAATACGCCTATATGTTATGAATATATGTCTATAGGTTACAACTTTATATGGAATGTTAGTCAAGGGTTTGGTAGTAGATAATGAATGTATGTGTAAATCATCCGCACAATAACAAAATTTGAGTTAGTTATTCTATTGATATTTAAATGTATATTTTGTTCATTTAAAATAGTGATTATCACTATGGTAGCACATAAATCTATGTTGCACTCAATTGCCAGCTTTCTACTTATGTTAAAACGTGGCAAAATTTCGTCTAGGCCGTAATCGTAGTTTATACACATTTTATTTCCTTAATCAACAAGCAAGTTTCTCGAGATATTATATTCTTATCTTATACCCATATAATGCCTAACAGACCTTAGATTGTAATCAACAAACTATTAGAAGTTCTAAGCTGTCACCCAGCCCACAACCACTAAGGTGAATACATTTAAATCTTTTACAAAAATTTAAATTTGCTTTATATCTTTGAAAAATAACATGTTGATGTATTAAATACGTTTGATGCATAAGGTAGTCTATGGATAAGCATTCAGGCCATAGGTACACGTATTGTTTGATCAATTGATACACGTATTACGGATGAAAGGCCGTAATAGGGCTGGCACGGTCTCTGTAGTAGGAAAGACATAAAACTTGGGCAGAAACCCAAGTAGTAAACCTACCTTAGCAAAGATGCCAGTGTGTGCAGTGGTTGTACACTCAGGATATGGCGGGTTGATCATAGTCATGCTGAATGTGTAGGCTACTAACACAAATATGGTTAAATGGCTTTAGTACTATTCATGCTTAAAAATTATTTTGTGTCTGTTAGATGTTATTCACCAGCTTTTCGCTGACGTATTATTTTCAAAACGTTTTCAGGTAATCTTGAATAATTATGACGATAGTGATAGTGCTGAAAGGAGGACGTTTCCCTAGGCACAAAGGAACCTCGTGGCTGAGGAAATTTTGTAAAACTGTCACTAGACAGAAGTTTTGATTACCATATATATGTGGAACGTTTTGTAAGAATAAAAGGGGTGTTTAATTCCCCGCTTATAAATATATGTTTTTATATAAATGATGAGTTGTTTAAATCTCTAATTAAATACAAATATTTTCCGCTGCGTATTTACCCAAAACAGGTACCAACCGAATGGTCGCACATCCGGGGTGTCGAAATCTGGGGTGTGACAGGTTGGTATCACAGCCACAGGTTTTAGCGAATTAGATACTTGGTAGTGTCTAGGCTTTAACTAGATTAAGTTATGTTGCCTATAGATAAGATTGGTATATATGAATACTGGTGTTACGAAAAAGAAAAAAAAAGTTCGAACGTATGGAAATATTAATGTGGACTTAATTCAAGTAAGGTGCAAAGCACTTTAAAATGTAGAATACTTGTATAAGATATTGTCGGATGTCGATGCTATGTGAAATAAAATATTTAACATTGACCTATAATAAATAAATGAATAAAATTATGACAGATATGTCGAACTTTGTATGATAGAAGCACCATATGGTAGTTGGGAGTATCATGGTATGTATCATATATTACTTTCATACCTGGCCAGTATGAAGGTTAATGTATGACACCGCCTTGATCTCACAAATATCATATTGTACTGAAATCAGCAAATGATAGGCAGGGAAACAATCTGGATATAAGAAATTAACCTATAAAGACAATGATGTTATCTATATAATGATATATCGTATGATATTATATTATGAGATAATCATTTAAGAAAATTAATATATGGTTGTGTTTTATCGAAACACTGGTCATAGAATTAAGACATTTCTTTGTTAAATTCTCGTCCTTAGAATGTCAAAGCCAGTGGAGAACAGTGGACCCTCTCAAAACACTAGGGGACGCAAGAACAAAACTGTTGAAGTTGAACCAGTGGTTCAGAAAGCTGAAATTCAACAGATGATTGCAAAGGGTATCGCTGAAGCTATTCCTACCATTATAGATGCGTTGAAAAAGAATGAATCTCCTAGCCACAATAAAGAAGATTCTAAATTGAAGCGAACAGAAGAAGATCGCCAAAGTTCCAATGGAGATAAATCTGATATGTATGAACCAGAGAAAAAGAAGATAAAACAAGAGGGATGTACCTAGTATGCGTTCCAAGCTTGTAAGCCAACAGAGTTTGCAGGAAATGATGGAGCCGTAGCAGCTCTACGATGGTTAGAAAAGATGGAGGCGGTACTTGCCATCAGTAAATGTGCTGATGAAGACATGGTGTTATACGCTTCTAACTCATTTAAAGATGAGGCACTGGAATGGTGGAATACCACTATTCAAGCCAAAGGGAGAAGGAATGTGTATGCAATGGAATGGGGGGATTTTTGTGAGTTGGTGAAACAAAAATTTTGTCCCATGAACGAAAGAGAGCAGATGGAAGTGACGTTTTTAAATCACCGAATGGTGGGTGCCAAGATTCGTGAATATACATCGAAATTTTTTGAATACTCTCGATTAGTTCCACACTTGACACAACCTGAATCGAATCTAATCAGGCGTTACATTTGGGGTCTCGTTAGTGAGATCAGAGATATAGTAAAAGCTGCAATGCCTCAGACCATTGACTCGGCTGTTGAATTAGCTGGAGTATTAACTGATGGGATGATGAGAACGCAAGAAGAAAATAAGAAGAAGGAAATGACACAAAAGGTTGAGCAAGAAAGGAAGAAGAAAAATAAAAAGGTTGAAAAGAAAGATACTTATTACTCATTTCCTGAATGCAAGACGTGTAAAAGAAGGCATTTAGGAAAATGCAGATATGAGAAAACAACTTTTTGTAACCATTGCAAGACGTCGGGGCATACAACCGAGAACTGCTTTAAGAAAAAGGGAATGGTGTGCTACAATTGTGGTGAACAAGGACATTTCAAGTTTAACTGCCCAAAACTCAAACAACCAAGTGGACATGAAATTGGTAAAAACCAGGTTGGTGGAAGTGGAGCTGGTGGGAATAGTGGAGCAAAGAAAGGAAATGCACGAGCCTTTGCGCTAAACACTCATGAGGCTGCCCATATACTGGGTGTGATTACCGGTACGTTTCTCGTAAATAATGTTTATGCTAGGGTATTATTTGATTATGGTGCGAACCAAAGTTTCATAGATTATAAATTTTGTAGTCTATTGAACGAGCCCTTAGTTAAACTAGCACAAACATGTGTAGTTGAAACCGCTGAAGGAAACCCGACTAAGATTTCTGAAATCCTAGAAAACTGTAGAATAACACTTCTAGGACACGATATTCCTGCACAGCTACTGCCAATGACTTTGGCAGGATTCGACATTGTTCTGGGCATGGACTGGTTAGCGATTAACCAAGCCCGAATCCTCTGTGACAAGAAAGCCATTGAACTTCATACACCTACTGGACAAGTGATAACCGTATATGGAGAAAAATTAACTGACCTGATCAGAATCATCTCAGTAATGAAAGCGGCGAAGTGCGTAAGGAAATGATGCTTAGCATACCTAATTTCCGTATCAGTTGATAATAAAGAAAGGAAGATTGAAGACGTGCCCGTAGTAGCAGAATATGCAGATGTGTTCCCTGATGAATTACGAGGACTACCACCAGATCGTGAGGTAGAATTTAAGATAAATCTGGTACCAGGTACAGCACCGATTGCTAAATCTCCCTAGCGTCTAGCACCAACCGAGATGCAAGAGTTTAAGAAACAATTAGATGAGTTATTAGAGAAAGGTTTTATTAGACCAAGTTCTTCGCCATGGGGAGCTCCGATTCTGTTTGTCAAGAAAAAGGATGGCTTATGCGTATGTGCGTAGATTATCGTGAACTAAACAAGGTCCCTATTAAGAATCGATATCCGCTTCCTAGAATCGATGATCTGTTTGATCAACTACAAGGGGCATGTTACTTTTCGAAGATAGACCTTCGTTCTGGTTATCATCAGTTGAAAGTCCAAGAAGAAGATATTCTAAAGGCCGCATTCAGAACAAGGTATGGACATTATGAGTTCACAGTTATGCCATTTGGACTCACTAATGCCCCAGCCGCGTTCATGGATATGATGAATCGTATTTGCAAACCGTATTTAGATAAATTTGTTATCTTTTTTATTGACGATATACTTATTTATTCTAAAAATCAAGAAGAACATGAAAATCATCTCAGGGTGATTCTTAAATTATTACGAAACGAGAAGTTGTATGCAAAATTCTCTATGTGTGAGTTTTGGCTTTCTGAAGTACAATTTCTTGGACATGTTATCAACGCACGTGGTATTCAAGTGGACCCTGCAAAGATTGAGTCCATTACTAAATGGGAGATTCCAAAGTCGCCAACCGAAGTTCGCAGTTTCTTAGGTTTAGCAGGATACTATCGTCGATTTATCCAAGACTTTTCCCGAATTGCAGTCCCTTGACATCTTTAACACGTAAGTCTGTCAAGTTTGAGTGGGGACCAAAGCAGAACGAGGCATTTGAAACGCTAAAACAAAAGTTGACTAACACTCCAATCTTAGCCTTACCAGATGGACTTGAAGATTTTGTTATCTATTGTGATGCTTCACACACCGGCATGGGATGTGTGTTAATCCAACGAAACAAAGTCATTGCTTATGCATCGCGCCAACTAAAAACTCATGAGAAGAACTATACTACTCATGATTTGGAGTTAGGTGCCATAGTATTCGCGCTAAAGTTATGGAGACATTATCTTTATGGAGTTAAGTTTACTGTTTTCACTGACCATAAAAGTTTGAAATATATCTTTGGTCAGAAAGAACTTAACATGAGGCAGAGAAGGTGGATGGAAGTCTTAAGCGACTATGATTGTGAAATCTGCTATCATGAAGGAAAAGCTAATGTAGTGGCTTACACACTGAGTAGGAAAGAAAGAGAAAAGCCAAAAAGAGTTTGTGCTTTACCGCTCAATCTCCAAGTTGATTTAATAGGTCAGCTGAAAGAGGCTCAGAGGTTAGCTCAGGAAGCAAATAACATTGGGATAGAAGGAATGAAAGGTATGATGGATCAGTTAGTTAAAGGAGAAGATGAAATCTTAAGAATGAATAAGAGAATCTGGGTGCCTGTCGCTGGGAGTCTACGAGAAAGAATATTAGAAGAAGCTCACAAATCAAAATACATGATGCATCCAGGTGGATTGGTATGAAGAAGGATATTGCCATCTACGTTGCAAAATGTCTCACTTGTTCACAAGTGAAGGCAGAACACCAGAAACCATCCAGTTTACTACAACAGTTAGAATTACCCGTTTGGAAATGGGAAATGATAACAATGGACTTTATTACTAAACTTCCCTAAACCAGTCATGGGAATGATATGATTTGGGTAATCATAGACAGATTGACTAAATCCGCCCATTTCTTACCCATGAAGGAAACTTACAGCATGGATAGAATGGCACGATTATATGTTGATGAGATCGTATCTCTACACGGTGTTCCACTATCTATTGTGTCTGATAGAGACAGTCGTTCTTAGCACCGCTTATCACCCTCAAACAGATGGGCAAAGTGAAAGGACAATTCAAACACTTGAGGATATGCTTAGAGCATGTGTGATAGACTTTGGAGGAAATTGGGACGATCATCTACCACTAATGGAATTCTCATATAATAATAGTTATCACACAAGTATTCAGGCATCACCGTTTGAAGCCTTGTATGGTAGAAAGTGCAGAACACCTGTATGTTGGTCAGAAGTTGGAGAGAGCCAATTGTCAGGACCGGAGTTAGTTCAGGAAACGACAGACAAAGTGCTACACATTCGTGAACGTCTAAAGGCAGCCAGAGACAGACAGAAAAGCTACGCTGAAAAAAGAAGGAAGCCGCTAGAATTTAAGGTTGGAGATAAAGTGTTATTAAAAGTTTCACCTTCGAAAGGTGTAGTCCGATTTGGTAAGAAAGGAAAACTAAGTCCACGTTTCGTTGGACCATTCGAAATTGTCAAAAGAATTAGACCAGTAGCTTATCAGTTAAAACATCCAGAAGAAATGAATGGAGTACATGATGTATTTCACGTGTCAAACCTACGCAAGTGTTTGGCCGATGAATCTTTGGTAATGCCACTACAAGATGTGGAGGTGAATGAAAAATTAAAATTTGTAGAACAACCAATGCAAATCGAGGATCGGCGAATAAAGTTTTTAAAGAGGAAAAGACTTAAATTGGTTAATGTCAAATGGAATTCACGACGAGGTCCAGAATATACATGGGAATTAGATTCATAGATGAAAAAGAAATACCCACACTTGTTTAACAAAGTCTGAGGACGAGATTTAACTAAAGGTGGGGAGGATGTAACAATCTGAAATTTTAGATATAAAATAATTGGATTGCTATTCAGCATATATGTTAAACGAGCAATCAATATGTAAAACCATTATCTTAGTTGTGAAATAGATTAGTGTTTCAAATAATTAAACTAACTTTTTAGACAAAAGTAGACAAACGACTATGGTTCAAAAATAGTAGTTTGTGTTTATATGTTATACACGTATTTAATACGTAGTTATAATTATAAATACAATACTTAAATTCTAGATTTGGATTATCAAAATAATGTAACATACAATCCTACAAGTGATAAAAGTTTATAAACATACCAAATATGCCTATATGTTATGAATATATGTCTATAGGTTACAACTTTATATGGAATGTTAGTCAAGGGTTTGGTAGTAGATAATGAATGTATGTGTAAATCATCCGCACAGTAACAAAAATTGAGTTAGTTATTCTATTGATATTTAAATGTATATTTTGTTCATTTAAAATAGTGATTATCACTATGGTAGCACATAAATCTATGTTGCACTCAATTGCCAGCTTTTTACTTATGTTAAAACGTGGCAAAATTTCGTCTAGGCCGTTATCGTAGTTTATAAACATTTTATTTCCTTAATCAACAAGCAAGTTTCTCGAGATATTATATTCTTATCTTATACCCATATAATGCCTAACAGACCTTAGATTGTAAACATATAGAAACGAGTGTTGTAGAAAAACATCAATAAGATTAGAGAGCCAGAAAACGGTGAGTCGGTGATATTTACTTGTAGTAGGGCGTTGTGCAATCAACAAACTATTAGAAGTTCTAAGCTGTCACCCAGCCCACAACCACTAAGGTGAATGAATACATTTAACTGTTTTACAAAAATTTAAATTTGCTTTATATCTTTGAAAAATAGCATGTTGATGTATTAAATACGTTTGATGCATAAGGTAGTCTATGGATAAGCATTCACGCCATAGGTACACGTATTGTTTGATCAATTGATACACGTATTACGGATGAAAGGCCGTAATAGGGCTGGAACGGTCTCTGTAGTAGGAAAGACATAATACTTGGGCAGAAACCCGAGTAGTAAACCTACCTTAGCAAAGATGCCAGTGTGTGCAGTGGTTGTATACTCAGGATATGGCGGGTTGATCATAAAGATCCTTCATTCCTGCTTAATCTTATCAGATCTGACAGATCCTGGAAGTCTAAATTTTTCTTTGTAAAGAGGGATTCTATTCCTTTTGGGATGATATTCCTATGTCTTGGTTAAAAAGTGGTAAGAATAAAGTTTTTTTTATAGACCAAAAAGTTTTTATATCTTGAAGATGTCACCGACTTTTTGAAACTTTTCTGTGACAAGTACTTCATTTGCTAAGCTTGCTCCCCCATTGATTGGTTCTTTTATTAGGTGTAAAGTTGATTTAGATTTTCCTGAGAAAGCTAGAACCTTTGAAGCAGAAGAAAGTCATTCCACCCGCCAAGCTACATAAATGCCTGGTAAGTATTTCCTGCTACATCCTGAAGATGTTTATGCCTTGTTTTTGTGTACCTGTCTAATTCCGTGTTTCTTTTTATCTTTTCAGCAAAGAAACCTGCCTTCATCAACCTTGATGACATTGACAGTCAGGATGTCAAGGCAACCGTGGTCACTTCTCCATCCAGTTCCAGGATGAAAAGTCCTCCTCATTTTGTTCCTAAGTCCAAGGTTCCTGCTACTTCCAAGAAGAGGAAGACTGCTTCTGCCTCTGCTTCTGCCCAAGAGGCCTCTCCTTTTGAAAGTCTTAACTTTGATGATACTTTGGGCAAGATTTCCCAGTTTACTCTCCAGGTATGATGCTATCCTGAAGATGGCATAACATATTGATATAAATAAAATACTTACCTTTTCTTTCTTCATTGCAGGGACACGAATATCTGCTAAAGTCCCTAGATGAGGTAGCTATTGAAATGAATAACACCCAGACCAAGCTAGTGGATGCCAAGAAGGCTGCTCAGGACAAGAGCTAGCATCTTGAAAAAGAGCTTGGTAAGGTGAAAACTGAGCTTATACTGGTAAAGGGCAAGCAGGCCAAAGCATTGCAGGTGCATGAGAAGGAGATGGAGGAGTACAGGCAAGGGCTTGTGATGTCTGCCACGGTTTCCGTTCTTCAAGCTAGGGTGAAGATGGCTTTCGAGGCTAGAGATCCAAACTTTGGGCAAGAGGATTGGGATATTGACGCCTGGTAGGAGAAGATAAAGAGCTTGATAGGAAAAGAGGTGGTGTATGAGCCAATCCATGATGCTGATCCTAAGGATGCATCCAAGGAGCCTATGGTGGAGTAAGCTGTGGTAGCCAAGGAATTTCAAGTGGGCAATGAAGGATGTAATGACTAGGCCTGAGCCCACCTTTTTTAGAAATTTTGTGGTAGTTTATGTGGTGATGGTTTGTGAACAATTTCAAACAATTTATTTTTATGTTTGTATAGACAATGAAAGGATTGGGGTGGAGGGATCTTGCTTTTCATGATGAAGTCCCAAGCCTTCATCTCACCCAGACCATAGATGTTGGCCCATGGTGGATGGGTCCTGGTTTAGGATGAAACCAAGGGTTGACATTACTTTTGACTTAGAAATAACATGGTAATTTGTTTTGACGCTGTTTTGGTAAAAAAATATCTACTAAAAATAATCTTGTTTTCCAAATTAGTTAAAGTGAGGTAGAGTGCAAATTTGATAAAAACTAAGTGTTATTCTCAGGATGGTAACTTGTTAATATAAATAAGCTGTTAATTGACAACTATGCTCGGGATGATGATGAGAAAATTGAGGATGGACAGTTATATCCCGAGGATGTAACTGCCACGCTGAAATGTGAATTATGTTAAGATAGGCAAATGTATGTAAAATGCTATAAAGAAACGACACTCGATGTACGAGGAAAGCCCTTGATCAATGATAGATCGCCAGCATAAAACCTCGGGAGGAGACTACGCCCCTGCCTTGTTTGTTAATATTAATAAGGTAAATAGGATTACAACTTTGGATGAATGAGTGGACGAGTAATCTAATATTACAATGATATGTGAGTGTTCTCTGTAGTTGAGAGTGTGTATAGCTCTAGTAAAAGCAATGTGTCCTATATCTCGTCCATCATTCCCATTTATATAATACAAGGAAGTAAATAATGTATCCCACAATATCCTCTATGTAGTTAAGCTTCTTCAAAGTATTCGGGTGAACGTTGGAACTGTTTTAACTGAATATAGTCGTTGCTTCAGCTGTTTCCATATTCTTCGTCGGTATTTAATGAATGACTGTTACATCTTTGACTTCATCTTCGAGCTTAGCCTTTGGTTGATATAAGTTACTCTTCAATCTTTGACTCCTTTGATCGAACGTTATAGTATAGATGTTGGAGAGCACTTGCGTATCCATATTATAACTTAGTTGTACCGGCATTTATATATAAAAAGGTAATTCGTTAGTCCATCCTCAGGATGCACACATGTTGAAACATTGCTACATCCTGAAGTCAGCTGGTCCCTTCAGCATCCTGAGGATGCTACACCAGGGATGAGAGGTAAAATCATCCTGAGGATTTTCACCACCAACAATTGTTCCCAAAAAATATGTTACCGTTAATATCTTTCAAGGTTAATATATTTTTTAATCATAATTTCTTATCTGATGACTGATGGGACATCTCGTCAGGATACAACGGCTATTTCTTCGGTGGTAATTAAGTGATGACCATTACACGACATCATTTTCTGCCCTTTATATTTAGAGCATATCTCTTCCTTTATAATCACTCCTGATCTTTCTAAGAAGGTAATTTGTATTCTACTTCTTTCTTTCACCTGCAAAATATTATCAATTTTTCGAAGATGGCTAAAAGATCTACAAGGGCTTCGGGGAGTGTAGTAACTTCAAGTGACTTCATTCCCCAAAATCTCTTGGTCCATCCTGAGCAGGAGACCTGTTGCTTTGTTGACAAGGACATTCAAGCCCTAAAAAGCTCACTGATCTTTCCAAGTTCTGCTGAGTTTTGTCCTTACGATCCTTATGCAAGATCTGATTTTGCATCTCCCACTTGAGCCTGTTTTCTGTTCTTACCATTCTCTTTAGGGTTGAGGTATCGTTTTCCCTCGTTCATCAAAGCTTTCTTTGATGCGACAGGGATGACATACTCCCAAGCCATGCCTGAACTCTGGAAGATACTGATGGTTTGTAATAGAATAGTTGAAAATCACGGTATCCATCTTCAAGTGGGGGACTTGTCTCATGTTTATAAGTTAAGGACACATGGCTCCCAGCGTTATGTCTTTCAACTTATAGAGAAGGATCCACCCTTTGTGTATAATGTTATTAAGTCTGAGAAGGATTGGAAAACAAAGTTTTTCTTTGTAAAGAGAAGCTCTATGCCTCATGGGGATGAGATTCCTCTTTATTGGTTAAAAAGTTGTAAAAATTTTCAAAGTTTTTATGAAGAAAATTTTAAGTTCATCCTGAGGATGTTAGCATTCTGAAAAAATTTCTCCAACAAGTACCCCCTTTACCAAGTTAGCTACTCCCTTAAACAAAGCTTCCTTACGGTGTAAAGCTGTGTTCGACTTACCTGAATTAGCAAGGACTTTCGAGGTGGAAAAAAGTTACACTACCAGTCAAGCTTCCGAGATGTCTGGTGAGTATGTTGTGTTACATCCTAAGGATGTTTATTCTTTTATTTAGCTACTGACCCTGCTATTGTTGTAATTCCAGCCAAAAAACCTGCTTCCTTCGACTTGGATGACATCGACCGTATGGATATTAAGTCCATCGAGGTTACTTCAACATCTCCATCCAACTCCAAGATGGCTAGTCCTCCTTCCAATCTTACCAAATCTAGGGTTGCTAGTGCCTCAAAGAAGAGGAAAGTTAGTGCTGCTACCACCATTGCCCAAGAAATCACTCCTTTCGAGGGGTTGAGCTTTGATGCCGTATTAGGGAAGACTTCTCAATTCATTCTCCAGGTATAGTCTTATCTTGTTGATATCCGTGGATGCTCTTGCCAAAGATCTTCATGATACTCAGACCAAGCTTTAGGATATTCAGAAAATTGCTGATGATGAAGGCAAATATCTTGAGAGCAAGTTTGCAGAGACGGAGGATGAATTGAAGTGGGTTAAAGAGGAGCATGCCCATGCAATACTGGATCAGGAGAAGGAGATGGATTAGTATAGGAATTAGCTGATGAAGTCTGCTAATATCTCCGTCTTACAGGCTAGGTTGAAGATGGCTTTCCAGTCTAGGAATCTTGGCTTCAAGCAAGAGGACTGGGATGTTATGGCTTGGAGAGAGAAGGTCAAGAGCCTAGGTGGTAAAGATGTGGATTTGCCTGTTCTTGTTTCTCATCCCGAGGATGTGACTAAGGATCCTGAGGATGCTGAGGTGAAGGCAACAGAAGCTAAGATTGCTGAGGTGGTGAAGGATCTTCCTGTGGGTGATGAAGGATATGATGACTAGGCTGGAGCCCACTTTTTAAATCTTTTTGTGGTAGTTACTTTGGTAGCCTGTGGTTGAACAATTTCAAACAATTTCTATTCGGTATGTAATAACTTAGCATATTATAGGGTTTGGGGTGGAGGGATCTTGGTTTAAAGACGAAGCCCCAAATCTATTATTGACCTGGACCTTAGATGTTGACCCCTGGTGGATGGGTCCTGGTTTTGGATGAAGCCAGGGGTTGACATCAGTTTTGCCTATGATGTATAAATAACATATGATAACCACTTTTGACGCTATATCCTCGTGTTCTTTTCTTTTGACATTCTGCAAACATTAAAAAATGTTAGGTATAATAAAATGATATAAATGATACCTTTATTCTCTGGAAATAATCTTCTTGAGGATGTCCCCAGTTCTTTTTTCTTTGTCATCCTCGGGATAGTCTTCATTATTCTGAGGATGTCCCCAGTATAATATCTTCAAGATGGACTTTGAAATTATTTCCTTTTTTAAGGAATGTTTCAGAATAACCTGTATAATGGCAATCACTCTTATTATACTGGCGACTAGGCCTTTAAATGAACTGGGTCAAACCCATTTAGAATGATTTGGTGAAAGACCAACACGTAGCATCTTGAGAATTTCTGGCGACAAGGCATATTGTAATGTCTTATGAATTACTGGCGACAAGGCCCTGGCGACTAGGCCAAATACGTAAGAGACATTGAAAAATGTCTAAATCTTAGGAGTTCAATAAATATCTCAAAAGTGATGGAATTGTCAGCCACTTTTACATGGATTGGTCCCACCATCCTGAAAATATATATGAACAACATGCGCTCCAGGCGGGGTTGCTAACCCAATGAGAAAGGTGAAAACCTTAAAACCTTAAGAAGGTGTCGGACACCTTAACGGAGGAGAGAGTGGCCAACCCTCTAGTCTTCAAAATGTTCCATCTTCAGGATGGTACTGCAAAATTCTTGAAACGTACTATTTTTAGTTAAAATAAAAATTGAAATAAGTTAAGAATACTTACATATGGAGATGATTCATCTCTATCAGCCTTCACCTTCATCCCACCTGTGATTCGGACTATAGTTTCTCTTCCAGATAGATCAGTCACATGCATCCCTAGGCATGGTAATATTTCAGGTGAATAGCATTCCAAGCCCTTGGTAGAATTTCTCCTTCCATGGTTGACAATCAATATGCTCCTTTGCTAGCTTCAGAATCTAATAAATATGGACCTTCCCATTTAGGAGCCAGCTTGCCATCACTTGGTTTAGTTGTATTTTGCAAGGCTTTCCTTAATACTAAATCTCCTACTTGAAATCTTCTTATCCTTATATTTTTGTTGTAAGCTTTAGCAATCCTTTGTTGATGAGTAGCCATTCTCAATTTAGCAGCATCTCTGAGTTCGTCCACTGCTTCTAAATCCTGCAATAACGCTTCTGTGTTGGTAGTTGCATCCTGAAGATGTTTCCTTGCTGTAGGCATGACCATTTCTGTAGGTAGCATTGCTTCTGTTCCAAAAACCAAGGAGAACAGTGTTTGCCCAGTTGCATTCTTCGAAGTGGTTCTATCAGCCAAAAGTACGAATGAAAGTTCTTCTGCCCATTTTCCCTTCTTCTCCCCAAGCTTCTTCTTTAAATTGTTGACGATAATTTTATTTGAGGATTCTGCTTGTCCATTAGCTTAAGGATGGACTGGTGTTGAAGTTATCATCTTGATTCCCCAGCTTTCACAAAAGTCAGTTGTTCTTTTGCTAATGAATTGAGAACCTTTGTCACACATGATCTCGGATGGCACTCCAAATCTTGTTAGGATGTTTCTCTTGATGAATGAAACCACTTCCTTATCCCTCACTTGTACAAATGCTTCAGCTTTGATCCATTTTGAAAAGTAATTAGTCATTACTAATATAAACACATTTCCACCAGGAGCTACAGGTAACTTTCCTACTATATCCATCCCCCATTTCATGAATGGCCATGGTGAAATAATAGGATGTAGTGGTTCAGTGGGTTGATGAAGGATGTTGCTATGTCTTTGACATGGATCGCACTTCTGAGAATATTGCGGCATCCTTCTTCATTGTAGGCCAATAGTATCCTGTTCTTAAGATTATCTACTAAAAATAATCTTGTTTTCCAAATTAGTTAAAGTGAGATAGAGTGCTAATTTGATAAAAACTAAGTGTTATTCTCAGGATGGTAACTTGTTAATATAAATAAGATGTTAATTGACAACTATGCTTGGGATGATGATGACAAAATTGAGGAACGACAGTTATATCCTGAGGATGTAACTGTCAGGCTGAAATGTGAATTATGTTAAGATAGAAAAATGTAAGTAAAATGCTATAAAGAAACGACACTTGATGTATGAGGAAACCCCTTGATCAATGATAGATCGCCGGCATAAAACCTCGGGAGGAGACTAGGCCCCTGCTTTGTTTGTTAATATTAATGTGGTAAAAAGGATTTCAACTTTGGATGAATGAGTGGACGAGTAATCTTATATTACAATGATATGTGAGTGTTCTCTGTAGTTGAGAGTGTGTGTAGCTCTAGTAAAAGCAATGTGTCCTATATCTCGTCCATCATTCCCATTTATATAATATAAGGAAATAAATAATGTATCCCACAATATCCGCTATGTAGTTAAGCTTCTTCAAAGTATTCGTGTGAACATTGGAACTGTTTCAACTGAATATAGTCGTTGCTTCAGCTGTTTCCATATTCTTCACCGGTATTTAATGAATGAAAGTTACATCTTTGACTTCATCTTCGAGCTTAGCCTTCGGTTGATATAAGTTACTCTTCAATCTTTGACTCCTTTGACCGAACGTTATAGTATAGATGTTGGAGAGCACTTGCGTATCCATATTATAACTTTCTTGTACCTGCAATTATATATAAAAAAAGGTAATTCATTAGTCCATCCTTAGGATGCACACATGTTGAAACATTGCTACATCTTGAAGTCAGCTGGTCCCTTCAACTTCCTGAGGATGCTACACCAGGGATGAGAGGTAAAATCATCCTGAGGATTTTCACCACCAACACATGATATATCTCCGTGTCCTTCATCTTTATTCCTTTGTTATCCTGCAACTAATTTACCAAATGATAAGTGATAAAGTTTGAAACAAGTTTATACCTTTATTTCCAACTAGTCTTCAAAGTATTCTGATGACATCTTGAAGATGTCCCTAGTTCTTCTTACATCCTTAGGATAATTTCCATAATTCTAAGGATGTCCCAGTGTTTATCACATCCTTAGGATATTCTTCATTATTCTGAGGATGTCCCTAGGGTTTTATCTTTCAGATAGAGTTACAGTCTTTTTCCTTTTCCAAGAAAGGATTAAGTACTGATAATAACCTGTAAAAAGGTAAACTTAGTTGTCATATTGGCGATGAAGCCTTTTATAAACTGGGGTCATGCCCATAACGATAGATGATCCTTAGTAATAACTGGTGACAAGGCCCAATGTAACATCTTGAGGATAGTTGGCGTCAAGGCCAAACATAACTAGCGTCTAGGTCATTGGCGACTAGGCTAATACGAGAAAGAGACATTGAAAAATGTCTAAACCTTAGGGATTCAATGTATATTCCAAAAATGATGAAATTGTTAGCCACTTTTACATGAACTGGTCCCACCATCCTGAAGATATACATGAATACGTGCGCTCCAGACGGGGTTGCTAACCCAATGTGAAAGGTGAATACCTTTATACCTTAGGAAGGTGTTAGACACCTTAACATAGGAGAGGGTGGCCAACCCTCTAGTCTTTGAAGCTACATCCTTAGGATAGACCTGAAAAATTCTCAGGATGAACAATTTCTAGACCATTTTTAGTTATAATATTGATGAAATAATTGGAATAAATTGAAGAGAGATACCTGCATATGGAGATGATTCATCTCTGTTAGCCTTCACCTTCATCTCACCAGTAATCCGAACCATGGTTTCTCTTCCACAGAGATCAGTCACATGAGTCTTCACATATGATAGTAATTTAAGTGAATTGCATTCCAAGCTCTTGGTATTATTTCTCCTTCCATTTTCGAGAGCCAATATGCTCCTTTTCCAGCTTCGGAATCGATCAAATAGGGTCCTTCCCACTTGGGAGCTAAGTTACCATCACTTGGCTTGGTAGTGTTTTGGAAAGCTTTTCTTAGAACCATATCTCCCACTTGGAATCTTCTTATCCTTATATTCTTGTTGTAAGGTTTAGCTATCCTGTGTTGATAAGTTACCACCCTTAACTTAGCTGCATCCCTAAGCCCATCCACTATTTCAAGATCTTGAAGCAATACTTCTGAATTGATTGTAGCATTCTGAAGATGTCTTCTTGCTGTAGGCATTACTAACTCTGTTGGAAACATTGCTTCTCTTCCAAATACCAAGGAAAAAGGTGCCTGTCCAGTTGCATTTTTGGATGTGGTCTTATCTGCCCAAAGTACAAATGGAAGCTCTTCTGCCTATTTTCCTTTCTTTTCTCCAAGCTTTTTCTTCAGGTTTTTGACGATGATCTTGTTGGAGGATTCTGCTTCTCCATTAGCTTGAGGATGGACCGGTATTAAGGTTATCATTTTGATTCCCCAACTTTCACAAAAGCTATTTGTTCTGTTGCTGATGAATTGAGACCCATTGTCACATATGATCTCGGCTGGTACTCCAAATCTTGTAAGGATGTTTCTTTTGATGAAGGACACTACTTCATTGTCTTTGACTTGTACAAATGCTTCGGCCTCGATCCATTTTGAAAAATAATCAGTCATAACTAGCATGAACACCTTTCCACCAGGAGCTTTAGGCAATTTTCCCACTATGTCCATTCTCCATTTCATGAAGGGCCATGGTGAGAAGATGGGATACAATGGTTCGGCAGGTTGGTGTAGGTGTTGTTGTGTATTGGCATCCATCACACTTTTGAGAATATTGTATGGCATCCTTCTTCATGGTTGGCTAGTAGTATCCTGTCCTTAGAATCTTTGAATGTAGAGCTCTTCCTCCCGTGTGATTTCCACAATCTCCTTCATGGATATCTTTGAGAACTTCCGTTGCGTCTTCCTTGTTGAGACATCTTAAATATGGACCTGCAAGAGATATTCTATACAATGTATTGTCTATAATAACAAATTTAGATACCTTCATCCTGAAAGTTCTAGCATGTTCTCCATCGGGGATGTTGCCATCCTCAAGATAGTTTATGATAGGAGCCATCCAGGGTCTATCATCTTGATCTTGGGTAGCAAGAACAGTGCCATCTTCAGGATGTTTAGTATTATCCTTAGGATGCACCTCTATAGTTGCTGGCTTCAAGATGTGGATGATAGGGATTTTGGATCCTTCTGGTAAATTCAGAGAAGATCGTCAGTTGGCTAAGGCATCAGCTTCAACATTATCTTCCCTAGGTACCTGTGTTAGTGTAAATTTTGCAAAACAAAATGCTAATTTTTGACTATTCCGAGATATTCAGCTAATTTTTTACCTTTTACTGCATAAGATCCATTAAAATGGTTAGTAATTAATAAGGAATCAACAAATACTTCTAGATTCGACACGTGCATATCCTTAGCAAGTTGTAAACCAGCAATGAGAGCATCATATTCAGCTTCATTATTGGTTTCTTGAAATGCAAATCTAATCGCATGGGGTATTATGTCCCCTTGTGGCGATTTTAGTAGTAATCCTAATCCAGTGCCCCTGATATTCGAAGCACCATCAGTATACAAAGTCCATTTCCCCAAGTTTTCATTTAGTTGTTGAACTTCCTTTTCTACTTCACTTAGGATGTCACTACTGAAATCAGCTAGTGCCTTTGATTTGATTGCATTTCTAGGTTCATATACCTAGTCAAAAGCACTTAATTTTACTAACCATTTTCCCATTCTTCCTGACATTTCTGGTTTTCTAAGTACATTTTTAATAGGGTAGTTAGTTTGAACATGTATCGTTTGTGTTTCAAAATAATGCCTTAACTTGATAGATGCCATGATCAAAGTTAAAATAAGTTTTTCGAGATGTGAGTACCTGGTTTCAACATCCAGTAAGGTTTTACTTACATAATAGACAGGATGCTGCTGACCTTCGAAGTCTTTCACCAAAACTGCACTTATTGCAATCCCAGAAACTGCAAGGTATAACTTGAGAGGTTCACCATCCTCAGGTTTCATTAGGAGTGGAGCTTCTGCGAGATATTCCTTCAATTTTTTCAATGCATCCTCATGCTTTTGTCCCCAATCAAACTTGTTGTTCTTTTTTAGGATGTCATGGAACTCCTTTCATTTTTCTGAGGACTTCGAGATGAATCTGTTAAGGGTAGCTATCCTGCCAGTCATCCTTTGTACATCCTTGACATTTGTTAGAGATTTGAGATCAAGGATGACCTTAATTTGTTCTGGACTGGCTTTGATTCCTCTTTTAGCTACTAAGTATCCAAGAAACTTGCCAGCACCAACCCCAAAGTTGCATTTAGCAGGATTCAACTTCATATTAAAAGCATCTAGGATTTTAAAGGCTCCTTTGAGATCCTGAAGATGGTCTTCAGCTTTCTTGGACTTTACCACCATATCATCAATGTATACTTCCATTGTGTCCCCAATATTTTCTTTGAACATCATGTTGACCAACCTTTGGTATGTTGCACCTGCATTCCTTTATCCAAAAGGCATAGCAACATAACAATAAATACCTGAAAGGGGTCATGAATGCAGTGTCCTCTTGGTCGTCAGGTTCCATCTGGATTTGTTGCAAATCCTGGAGATATGTCCATGAAAGTTAGCATTTCATGGCCAGCTATGGCAACCACCATTGAGTCAATGTGTGGAAGCGAAAATGGATCCTTAGGGAAAGCCTTGTTGAGATCTTTGTAATCTACACATACTCTCCATTTTCCATTCTTCTTTTGTACCACGACTACATTGGCTAGCCACCTTGGGAATTTGACTTCCCTTATCATCTTGGATTTCAGCAATCTATCCACTTCTTCCTGTATAATGGCATTTCTTTCAAGTGCAAATTTCCTTCACTTTTGTTGGATGGGCTTGAAGCTTTTATCGATTCCAAGCTTATGAGTGATGATATCTTTGGAGATACCGGTCATGTCTTCGTGTTTCCAAGCAAATATCGTCATCGTGCATTTTAAAAACGAGATTAGAGATTGTTCAATATCATTAGGGATATTCTTACGGATTTGCACAGTGATATCCCTGTCGTTTTCATCAAGGCATACTGTCTTCACATCCTGGTCACGATGTGCCTTAGCATCCTGAGGATAACATTGTGTATCCTACTGTAATTACTATGCTTGTCTTGTTGAAGCTTTCATTGATGTTGCGTAGAAATCCTTGGCCTCCAGTTGATCACTGTTGACTTTGACAACTCCCCATGGAGTTGGTAGTTTTACACATTGGTGATATGTTGAGGGTACTGCTTTCATGTCATATATCCAAGGTCTCCCTAGAATAACGTTGTAACTGGATAATGAATCTGTCACACAAAATCTTGGGATAGAGTTCACTCCCTCGACATACACAGGCAGTATAATATCACCAACTGTGCTTTTGGTCTCTCCACTAAATCCAACCAAGACAGACGACCTGGCCACTATCTCGGTTTCAGGGATGTTCATTCTTTTGAGGGCTTCCGAGTGTATTAGGTTGACTGAACTCCCTCCATCTATTAATATCCTACAAACAAAATGGTTAGCAATATATAAAGTAATGACCAAACCATCATGGTGAGGCTCTAGAATGTTTTCTCGATCTTCTTCTTTAAAGCTAATCACTTTTGCATTCGTCAAGATGCTAGTCTTTGTAGGTCTTTCTCCCTTTTCTGATTTCATTTCTCTTGCATGCCTTTTGGCTGCTGAGTAGGATGTCCCACAAATATCTAATCTTCCTGAAATAAAATTAATGATGCCAGCATCCTTGGGTGGAGATGCTGCCCTTTCTGGGATGCTAGTGCTATCCTGAATCTTTGACTTCTTTCTGCCCAGCAGATCCTTAAGATGACCCTTGCTTAGGAGATATGCTATTTCTTTTCTCAAAGCAATGCAATCTTCAGTAATATGTCCAAAATCTTCATGGAAAGCACACCATATGGATTTGTCCTTCCATCCCGACTTGTTATCTTTCCTTGGCCATCTTGCCTTTTCTCCAAGATCCATCATAGCGTACATTAAACTTGTTACATCCACAGAAAAACAATAGTCCGATAGTTTAGGACAATCCTCTTCATCGTCATCCTCGACCACATTGACCTTTTTATTATCAGGCCTCTCATATGGTTTATGCTTGTAAGGTTCGTATATGGAAGTGGACTTTCGATTGGGATTGTTGTATCTTGAGGATGTCTCTATCCTCTCCTGTATCTTCTTGTCATCTTCAAGATGGATGAATCTTAAAGCTCTATTCCGAACTTCATCGAGATTCCTACAAGGGTTCATCACCAATTCTTTATAGAAAGGCGAATCCTTCTGTAGTCCCATCTTGAAGGCTTGTACTGCTTTTGTGAGATCCGGGTTTGGGATATCAAGTGCTTCCTTCCCAAACCTTGTGATATACTCCCTTAATGATTCTCACTGTGGTTGTGTTACCGTGTACAAATCACTTGTCAAATGTTCAAATGTTCGACTGCAAGAAAACTGATTGTTAAACATGTTAACTAAATGAGCAAAAGAAGTAATATAATAAGGAGGAACACTTAGTAGCCATTTTAAGGCTGGACTAGTGATGGTAGAACCAAATCCTTTGCATAAGCATGCTTCTTTCAAGTTTGTTGGAATGGGGTTTATTTCCATCCTTTCCCTATATCGTGCTACATGCTCTTTAGGATCAGTGGATCCATCATAAAGCTTCATGCTCGGAGTCTGGAATCTCTTCGGAATCTTAGCATCATATATTGGAGGTGCAAAACGTGATACCATATGATATGTTGAGGATACTTCAGGGATGGGCTGTATTATCCTCGGCACACTAGACACCATATCCTTGATTTTCTGAAGATCTCTTGCCAACTGTGGACTTATACCCGTATCCTGCAAAGAAGCAATATCGTTAGTAGCTAATTACTTGAGCTTAAATTGCTACCATTGTTGAATCCTCGGGATGGTTCAGTGGCATATCCTCGATATGGCTCGACAATGTATCCTGCATCCCTAGTTGTTGCCATCCTGGGTGCTGAAACACTTTCTGGTGTAGAGAATCCTGTGCTCATGGGGATGAAATCTCCTTGATGGATGCCCCCAGGGATTCCAGAATTGAAATCCAACACTCTAGGCTGCAATGGTGTCCCCGTGTCTTTAGCCGGTCTATTTGAGGATGTTTTGAGAGATTGAATTTCTCTCATCAGCATCTGGTTCGTATCCTGCTGTTGCTTTCTTTGATCCTTCACCATTTCAAACATGGAAAGGAGCTCATCATTTGACACGAAAACAGGAAGAGTGGATCCAGATGTTGCCATCCCAGATCTAGCACTATTAGGAACAACACTCCTGGTAATTTGTGAAGAACTCATGGGAAAGGTAGGAGGGGGTGGTAGAGTCACATTTCTGGAAGAGGTTGTGGATGGTGTGGAAGAAGACACAGATTTTGGGTTTGAGGCCATAGTTGTCAAGTTTTTTTTTAAATAAATTGATTGGGAAAGAGTTTTAACAAGTTTTTGTTAAAAATTGCACCACTTGCCCCACGGTGGGCGCCAAATTTTTTTGGTCAAAAATTACCTACTAAAAATAATTTTGTTTTCCAAATTTATAAATGTGAGGTAGGATGCTAAATGTGTGAGATATAGTTCATGCTTAGTGTTATTTTTGAGATGAAGGTTTACAATGAGAAATTGATAATAATATGACAACTATGCTTAGGATGGCAAAGAATGGGTTTAGGATGGACAGTTATATCCTGAGGATGTAACTGTTAATCAGAATGGTAGGACAAGCAAATCAGGTGCTTGATAATGTATGAGTGTGTTCTAAAGTGCCTCAGTGTCTTATGTTTGTTCATCATGCCCCTATTTATAGTTTACATGACAATAATTAGAAGATCCTATAATATTCGTTGTCTTCAATGATCCTCTAGGCTATTTCAAGTAGTTGCTGAGGACGTTTCAACGGAAATAGACGTTGGACATCAGTTTACATCTTTCTCGCCTTTAATTCATTGCCTTGACGGTTATACTTTGACTCGCTTTTAAGTTTATACGCGTATTCTTCTTGCATCCTTGAATTCATTGACTTGGTAAGACTTTGTAGCCGTTGGAAAGGAGTTACAAGTCTCATTCATTTATTGATTGTACCTGTAAAAATATCAAGACAAAATAATTCGTTAGTCTATCCTCAGGATGCATACCTGCCATAATGTTGTTACATCCTGAAGCCTGCTTAGTCCTTCATCATCCCGAGGATGTCACATAAAATATTCAAGGTAAATCCATCTTGAGGATTTCACCACCAACAATCATCAAGTGATCAAGGGCTTTCCTTGTACATCGAGTGTTGTTCTTTGTTTACATTACATTCACATTCATTTATCTTTGCTTATTTCACCATTCTGTCAGACAGTTACATCCTTAGGATTTAACATTCCATCCTGAAACCATACCTTTGCCATCCTGAGCATAGTTGTCATATTATTTTTGTTTTGTCATTATAAACTACCATCCTGGGAATAACACTAAGTTTTTGTCATATTTCACACATCTAGCAGTCTACCTCACTTTTACTAATTTGGAAAACAAAATTATCTCTATTAGTTAATTTTTGACCAAAACAATTTGGCGCCCACCGTGGGGCAAGTGGTGCTATTTTTAACAAAAACTTTGTTAAAATTCTCTCCCAGTCAATTTATTTCAAAAATCTTGACAACTATGGCCTCAAACCCAAAAGCTGTGTCTTCTTCCACACCATCCACAACCTCTGCCAGAAATGTGACTCTACCACCTCCCCCTACCTTTCCTAAGAGCTCTGGACAAGTTACCAGAAATGTTGCTCCTAATGCTGCTAGATCTGGGATGGCAACATCTGGATCCACTCCTTCTGTTTTCGTGTCAAATGATGAGCTCCTTTCCATGTTTGCAATGGTGAAGGATCAAATAAACAACAACTGGATACCAACCATATGCTGATGAGAGAGATTTGTTCTCTCAAAACATCCTCAAAGAAAACGGCTGAAGACATGGGGACACTATTGCAGCCTAGAGTGTTGAATTTCAATTCTGGCATCTCTGGGGGCATTCATCAAGGAGATTTCATCCCCATGAGCACTGAATTCTCTGCACCAGAAACTATTTCAGCACCCAGGATGTCGATAACTAGAGATGCTGTATATACTATCGAGCCATCTCGAGGATATATTACCGAGCCATCTCGAGGATATGCTGCATATGCCACCGAACCATCCCGAGGATACAACAATGGTAACAATTTAAGTTCAAGTACTTATGATACTAACGATATTGCTTCTTTGTGGGATACAGGTATAAGTCCACAATTGGCGAGAGAGCTTCAAAAAATCAAAGATATGGTGTCTAGTTTGCCAGGGATAATACAACCCATCCCTGAGGTATCCTCAGCATGTCACAGGGTGTCTCGTTTTGCACCTCCAATATGTTATGCTGAGATTCCAAAGAGATTCCAGACTCCAAGCATGAAGCTTTATGATGGATCTACTGATCCTGAAGAGCATGGAGCATAATACAGGGAGAGGATGGAAATAAACCCCATTCCAGCAAACTTGAAGGAAGCACTTGATATCCCAAACCTAGATGTCACAACGGCAGTGCAAGCCTTCAAGATGGGACTACAGAAGGATTCACCTTTCTATAAACAGTTGGTGATGAACCCTTGTAGGAATCTTGAAGAAGTTCGAAATAGAGCTTTATGATTCATCCATCTTGAAGATGACAAGAAGATATAGGAGAGGATAGAGACATCCTCAAGATACAACAATCCTAATCGAAAATCCACTCCCACATACGAACCTTACAAGCATAAACCATATGCTAGACCTGATAATAAAAAGGTCATCGTGGTTGAGGATGACGATAAAGAGGATTGTCCTAAACTTTTGGAATATTGTTTTTCTGTGGATGTAATAGGTTTAATGTATACTATGAAGGATCTTGGAGACAAAGCAAGATGGCCGAGGAAAGATAACAAGTCAGGATGGAAGGACGAATCCAAATGGTGAGCTTTCCATGAAGATTTTGGACACATTAATAAAGATTGCATTGCCTTGAGAAAAGAAATAGCATATCTTCCAAGCAAGGGCCATCTTAAGGATCTGCTAGGCAGAAAGAAGTTGAAGATTCAGGATAGCACTGGCATCCTAGAAAGGGCAGCATCTCCACCCAAGGATGCTGGCATCATTAATTTCATTTCAGGAGGTTCAGATATTTGTGGGACATCCTACTCAGCAGCCAAAAGGCATGCAAGAGAAATGAAATCAGAAAAAGGAGAAAGACCCACAAAGACTACCATCCTACCATTTTGTTCGCAGGATATTAATAGATGGAGAGAGTTCAGTCAAGATAATACAGCTGGAAGCCCTCAAAAGGATGAACATCCCTAAGACCGAGATAGTAGCTAGATCATCTGTCTTGGTTGGCTTCAGTGGAGAGACCAAGAGAACAGTTGGTGATGTTAAACTACCCGTATATGTCGAGGGAGTGAACTCTATCCAAAGATTCTGTGTGATAGATTCATTATCCAGTTACAATGTTATCCTAGGGAGACCTTGGATACATGACATGAAAGCAGTTCCATTAGCATATCACTAATGTGTAAAGCTACCAACTCCATGGGGAGTTGTCAAGGTAAACATTGATCAACAGGAGGCCAAGGATTGCTACACAACTTCGATGATGGCTTCAACACGACAAGCATAGCAATTACAGCACGATGCACAGTGTCATCCTCAAGATGCTAAGGCACATCCTGACCAGGATGTAAAGGCAGTATGCCTTGACGAAAATAATAAGGATATCATTGTGCAGATTGGTAAGAATATACCTAATGACATTGAGCAATCTTTGATATCGTTTTTAAATGCAGGATGTCGACATTTGCTTGGAAACATGAAGATATGACTCGTATCTCCAAGGATATCATCACTCATAAGCTTGGGATCAATAAGAGCTTCAAGCCCATCCCACAAAAGCGAAGGAAATTTGCACCTAAAAGAAATGCCATCATACAAGAAGAAGCGGATAGGTTGCTGAAATCAAAGATGATAAGGGATGTCAAATTCCCAAGGTGGCTAGCCAACATAGTCGTAGTGAAAAAGAAGAATGGAAAATGGAGAGTATGTGTAGATTACACAGATCTCAATAAAGTTTGTCCTAAGAACCCATTTCCACATCCACACATCGACTCAATGGTGGATGCCACAGCTGGCAATGAAATGTTAACTTTCATGGACGCATATTCAGGATTTCAACAAATCAAGATGGAACCGGACGACCAAGAGGATACTGTGTTCATGACCCCCTCAGGTATTTATTATTATGTTGCTATGGCTTTTGGACTAAGGAATGCAGGTGCAACATACCAAAGGCTGGTCAACATGATGTTCAAAGAAAAGATTGGGGACACAATGGAAGTCAACATCGACGATATGGTAGTGAAATCCAAGAAAGCTGAAGACCATCTTCAGGATCTCAAAGAAGCCTTTGACATCCTAGATGCTTATAATATGAAGTTGAATCATGCCAAATGCAATTTTGGAGTTGATGCTGGCAAATTCCTGGGGTACTTGGTAACCAAGAGAGGCGTCGAGGCCAACCTAGAACAAATCAAAGCTATCCTTGATTTAAAATCTCCAACCAACGTCAAGGATGTGCAAAGGTTACCTGGCAAGATAGCAGCTCTAAACAGATTCATTTAAATGTCCTTAGAAAAATGCAAGGAGTTCTATGACATCCAAAAGAAGAAGAACAAATTCGACTAGGGACAAAAACATGAGGAAGCATTGAAGAAGCTGAAAGAATATCTTGCAGCAGCTCCACTCCATATGAAACCTGAGGATGGCGAACCTCTCAAGTTATGCCTAGCAGTTTCTGGAAATGCAATAAGCGCAGTCTTGGTAAAGCACTTTGAAGGACAACAGCATCCTGTCTATTATGTAAATAAAACTTTAGTAGATGCTGAAACCAGGTATTCACATCTTGAAAAACTTATTTTAGCTTTAATTATGGCATCTACCAAGTTAAGGCACTATTTTGAAACACATAGGATACATGTTCAAACTAACTACCCTATAAAAAATATACTTAGAAAACCAGAAATGTCGGGAAGAATGGAAAAATGGTCGGTAAAATTAAGTGCTTTTGACTTGGTATATGAACCTAGAAATGTAATCAAATCACAAGCTCTAGCTAATTTTGTGGCTGATTTCAGTAGTGACATCCCAAGTGAAGTTGAAAAACAAGTACAACAACTAAATTAAAACTTGGGAAAATGGATTTCGTGTATTGATGGTGCTTCTAATATGAGGGGCACTGGGTTAGAATTACTACTAAAATCGCTACAAAGGGACATAATACCCCATGCGATTAGATGTGCATTTCAATCAACCAATAATGAAGCTGAGTATGAAGCTCTCATTGCTGGTTTACAACTTGCTAATAATATGCATGTTTCAAATCTAGAAGTGTTTGTTGATTCCTTGTTAATTAATAACCATTTTAACGGATCTTATGCAGTAAAAGGTAAAAAAAATTAGCTTAATATCTTGAAATAGTCAAGAAATTAGCATCTTGTTTTGTAGAACTTACATTAACACAGGTACCTAGGGAAGAAAATGCTGAGGCTGATGCCTTGGAAAACTTAGGATCTTCTCTGAATTTACCAGAAGGATCCAAAATCCCTATCATCCACATCTTGAAATTAGCAACTATAGAGGTGCGTCATAAGGATAATACTGCGCATCCTGGAGATGGCACTATCCTCGCTACTCGAGATCGAGATGACACATCCTGGTTGACTCCTATCATAAACTATCTTTAGGATGGTAGCATCCCCGATGGAGAACATGCTAGAGCTTTCAGGATGAAGGTATCCAAATTTGTTATTATAAACAATATATTGTATAGAAAATCTCTTGCAGGTCCATATTTAAGATGTCTCAACAAGGAAGAAGCAAAGGAAGTTCTCAAGGATATCCATGAAGGAGACTGTGGAAATCACACACGAGGAAGAGCTCTACATTCGAAGATTTTAAGGACAGGATACTACTGGCCATCCATGAAGAAAGATGCCATGCAATATTATTAGAAGTGTGTTGCATGCCAAAAATATAGCAACAATCTACACCAACCCGCTGAACCATTGCATCCCATCATCTCACCATGGCCTTTCATGAAATGGGGGATGGACATCTTGGGAAAATTACCCAAAGCTCCTGGTGGAAAGGTGTTTATGCTGGTCATGGCGGATTATTTTTCAAAATGGATCGAAGCCGAAGCATTCGTACAAGTCAGAGACAAAGAAGTAGTGTCCTTCATCAAGAGAAACATCCTCACAAGATTTGGTGTACTAGCTGAGATTATATGTGACAATGGATCTCAGTTCATCAACAACAGAACAACTAAATTTTGTGAAAGCTGGGGAATCAAGATGATAACTTCAACACCTGTCCATCGTCAATAACTTGAAGAAAAATCTTGGAGAAAAGAAAGGAAAATGGGCAGAAGAGCTTCCATTCGTACTTTGGGCAGATAGAACCACGTCCAAGAATGCAACAGGACAAACACCTTTTTCCTTGGTGTTTGGAACAGAAGCAATGCCTCCAACAGAAATGGTAATGCCTATGGCAAGAAGAAATCTTCAGGATGCAACTTCCAATTCAGAAGTGTTGCTTCAAGATCTCGAAATAGTGGATAAGCTTAGGGATGCAGCTAAATTGAGGATGGCAGCTTATCAACAAAGGATAGCTAAAGCTTACAACAAGAATATAAGGATTAGAAGATTCCAAGTGGGAGATTTGGTCCTAAGAAAAGCCTTCTAAAACACTACCAAGATAACTGATGGTAAATTAGCTCCTAAGTGGGAAGGACCCTACTTGATCGATTCCGAGGTTGGAAAAGAAGCATATTGGCTCTCGACCATGGAAGTTGAAATTCTACCAAGATTTTGGAACGCGGTTCACTTAAGATACTATCATGTGTGAAGACTCATGAGACCAATCTCACTGGAAGTGAAACCATGGTTCGGATTACTGGTGAATCATCTCCATATGCAGGTATTTCTCTTCGTTTTATTCCAATTATTTCATTAATATTACAACTAAACATGGTCTAGAAATAGTCCATCCTGAGAATTTTTCAGGTCTATCCTGAAGATGCAACTTCGAAGACTAGAGGGTCGGCCACCCTCTCCTACGTTAAAGTGTCTAACACCTTCCTAAGGTTTAAAGGTTTTCACCTTTCACATTGGGTTAGCAACCCCGCCTGGAGCGCACGTATTCATGTATATCTTCAGGATGGTGGGACCAGTTCATGTAAAAGTGGCTGACAATTTCATCATTTTTGGAATATACATTGAATCCCTAAGGTTTAGACATTTTTCAATGTCTCTTTCTCATATTTGGCCTAGTCGCCAGTGGCCTTGACGCCAACTATCCTCAGCATACTACATTAGGCGTTGTCGCCAATTATTCCTAAAGACCATCTATCATTATGGGCATGACCCCAGTTTATAAAAGGCTTTATCGCCAGTATGACAACTATGTTTACCTTTTTACAGGTTATTATCAAAAGTTATTAATCCTTTCTTGGAAAGGAAAATAAGCTCTAAGTCTATATGAAAGATAAAACACTGGGGACATTCTCAGGATGACGAAGATTATTCCGAAGATGACAAAGAAAGACTGGGGACATCTTCAAGATTTCATCAGAATACTTTGAAGACCAATTGTTGAATTGGGACGAAGGTATAAACTTATTTCATACTTTATCGCTTATCATTTGGTAATGGTTGCAGGATAACAAAGGAATAAAGATAAGGAACACGAGGAAGTAGCGTCAAAATAGATTACCATTTTATTTGTAAGTCAAAAGTAATGTCAACCCTTGGCTTCATCCTAAACCAGGACCCATCCACCAGGGGTCAACATCTATAGTCCAGGTCAAGGGAAAGACTTGGGGCTTCGTCTTAAAAACCAAGATCCCTCCACCCCAATTCTTTCGTGTAGGAGATTATGTCTTCCGCAGTAATGAAGAGTCCAATGCCGAAAAGCCTGGTAAGCTCGCTCCCAACTAGAAAGGACCTTATAAAATACAAGAGGTGCTAGGGAAGGGCGCGTATGCTCTGGAACGTTTGGACAGTACGCCCATCCCACGCACTTGGAATGTAGCGCAACTACGCATATGCTATATTTGAGTTTGTTTTTTCATCTAAACTTTGTAATAAAGGCCTATGGCCCAACTGGTTGATGTTGCAATAAAGCGTACTTTCCTATATCATTTGATTGTATTACATGGAAAGGAAGAACAAGCAAACAATGCACAAGACATGTATACAATACCATCATATATGATTGTTCCATATTTAATCATCAAACATACAAAAAGAGTGGTCCAAACAGAGACCATAGATCACATCATCATAATATCATAGCAAGAAACATGTTCTACACATGGTTATATATTCATCTAAAACCTACCAAGCTACAACTAGGAGGCATGCTTCCATTTTCCTTCTAGTTTACGAAACTTGAGTTTAGGAGTTCTAGGCACATCACCAAGTTCTGACAACTTCTTCATCTTCAAGGGCTGTCCATCAGAAGTCCCTTGATCATCTAAATCATCTGGCCTCATGTTTTCTTGGGATAACAGATAACCACAATATTTAGCTAATTAATCAAGGGCATCAGAAGGCATCCCAGTACGGGCTGGATGGAGAGATAACTATAACATCCCATTCACTGCCGTCTTTTTAGAAGGATGAAGATGAATGGATGGAATACTGGTTGACACTGTTTTTGAAGAATATAAGAATTTTCACAGAGTTATTTTGGAGTAGCATTACCTATGCTATGGCCATATATAGAAAGGGGAGTACAAGTAATTATGTACCATTAATGGAAACGCACTTGATTAGGCTAGGGAAGTGTGACAGACGCCAAGTCAGAAACTGACATGAGCCGCCATAACTATCACTTCTGCATTAAATTGTGTCAACCACAGTCTGACACAGTTAACCAACACATCAGGCGACGTCAGCTCATGATTGGCTCGCGGACAACATGGAAAATACGCAACGCAATGTTACAAGATAACAATTATTAGCAAGCCAAAGATGTCTAAAAACATTAAAAGTCAAAACGGAGAGCAATCGTCCAAGTACAATCAATTCAAATCACCAACATCCAGATAGTGTGATACATCATCCACATTTGCTGTCTGCTCATGCGCATCACCAGTAACACTGACTGAAGAAGACGCACCAGCTCCGCCAGCCATAGCAGCCTTCCTCTGTTCTTCTTTCTGGCGGGCTTTTTCCTCAAGCTCCACACCAATCCGGTCCGACTCTTCAAAATATGCGCGGAGCTCCCCAACAGGATCGTCCGTCTTCAAGCATTCACCAACCACATCAAACACTTTGAAGGATAGCGCTTCAAACTCCTCTTGCGCCTGCAACATCTCCACTTCATATGGCTTATTATAGTACGGACCCTCTTCAATAGGCTTTTCATCTGCGTGGTGATGAAAACCTTCATTAAATCTCAGCTGAAGACCCTGTTTCATGGCAGAACTGCCAACCTTTGCAATAACATCCCCAAACTTTGGCTCTTTCCAGACACGTTTAAAGATCTGCAGAAAAGAGTCTATTACACACGGTGTACCATGAAACAAAATGGTTAAGAGGATAGACAACTTACTCCTGTAACACCGTGCTGCATCAGCCAGTTCACACGATCCCAGGCAGCTATCGCAACATCTGAGGCTTCTTGGAATGCTTTATGCGTTTGATCTAACTCCACTCCAAGCTGAGTACGCGAAGATTCTACCAAGGCTTTTTCCTCTTCCAACTTACTCTTATCTTGGCCAAGGGACAGGATCTGGGTCTCCACTTCTGACAGTGAGGTGGTGGCCTTCAACAGGTCCTCATGTTGCTGATTGAGTTTCAAAATGGTTTCTGTCAACTCCAACTGCTTGGCGTCACTAACTTTCTGTTTCTCCTTGGCTTCCCGGTTTAGCCGGGCATTATCATTCTTCAATTTTTTGATAGAAGAGCGCAAACGCTCCATCTCCAGGTTGGTCCATTGGCAGGATTCCTTCCACTGCTTGGACGACTCTCCCTTCTCACCTTTCAACTTTTTCACCTCCTCCTCCGCTACGCAAGCCTTCTGCTTGTAATGGTCAATCTCTACCCGGACATCAGCACGAGCACGCTAGAAATCTTCCTCCCGCTGCAATAAGGCAGCCTCTGAATACTTCAGGTTTTGCCAGTCGCGCATGAACTCGTTCTCGCGGCGGATAAGGGAACCAATACCACTCACTTGCAGGGCAAGATTCATAGCTACATCGGTAAATAAAGATCGGCGGTCCACGCTATCTTGATAATCACGCTCACGAGGAGGGACAGACAAAGTCAGAAATTCCTGCGCATCAAAAGGGTTTGTAAATCCAGTTGTCTCCATAATATCCCAGCGTGGTTGATAGGGCCTAGGTTGCTCATGGCCGCGTGAAGAACTCCTACCTCGGCCACTTTGAGTTTGCCCTGACCCGCGGGATCCCCTATTAGCCTCAGAGCTTGGTTTCCTGTACAGCACCATGAGGCCACTAATGGTTCTACTAAGGTCACTTGTTTGGAGTACCGAGGCATCGGTTGCAGCAGGCTCCGACAGATTCACATCAACAATAGTTTTCTGCATAGAGCTTTGATAAGGGGCTTGACTTTTGCCTGAAATGGGAACTTCAACACTTTCTTTTGAGGCAGGAACATCATTAACTTTCTTCTTCCCTGCAGCTTTCTCAACATTCTTCTGCACATTTATAGCTTCATCCTGGAGTGGCCCAGTTGGATTCGTTGGAATTTCCATAGTTTCCAACTCTTGCGAATTCGGATTAACTCCGGTGTTTTCAACTCCCTTCTCCATGGGGCTGACTTGCTCCAGAACTGGAGGATCAAGATTCAACACCCTTTCACTTTCCTATTCAACGAGGTTAACTTGTTCCACAACTGGTGGACCAGGATTCATAATCTCTCTAACTACGGGAGGACCTTGCGGGTGAGAGGGTGTGGGGGAAGAAACAATAGCTGCACATAACCAAGGGATAGAATAATGTCATTCTTGAACTCGAAATAACAATTCAACATGACACGCGTGAACACATTTACCTGACACGTGCTTAGCAGTTTTAAAGTGGATTCTCTCCCGTCTCAAAGGGGGCTTGGCC
This sequence comes from Ambrosia trifida, assembly GCA_028751855.1. Taxonomy (NCBI): domain Eukaryota; kingdom Viridiplantae; phylum Streptophyta; class Magnoliopsida; order Asterales; family Asteraceae; genus Ambrosia; species Ambrosia trifida. Next base: position 152,245,933 of record CM054123.1, read on the forward strand.
GTTAGCTTTAGCTTGGGACCTTTGCACCTAAGAGGTGGCCGAAACATATCAACATGAATAGCAGCAACATGTTTTTGCACAGCCGTCTAAGCAGCTTCAACGGTTCGCTTAGGGATTTGAACTTGAGATTGCTTAAAAGCCTCCAACCGCTGCTGGAAAAACTCTGCGGAAACACTTCCGGTTTCGCGTGCTGGAGAATGCTGCCGGCAACGTTTGTGCTCAAGTTCCTCATCAGATTCAGTGGCATCATCATCATCATCTTCTATAATCGGAGCAGAAGATGACTCAGCCTTCTTACTTTGCTGGGAAGGTCCAGTGCCTGCATTCAAAGCATCTCCACAACTGAGTCATCGGCAACATATCATAAGCAGTCAATTCAATACTGACCAATACAAGCATGCTTTTTACGCCCTTGAGAGTTTGCCTCTAAATCTACCACAAATCTCTTACGGTATTGAATCCCTGCTCCTGTCACGAAGGGCGCGTACACAACTACGCATCCTTCGGGCGCAGGAGGTGTCCGCACAAAACATTAAAAGATATAACAGATCCACTAACCTGTTCTGGTGTAATGCTTGGTGGGGTCCTCAAGCTGCGGAACAAGGAAATTTGAGCTAAGTCTTTCCGTCAATGATTACGCACCCTCAGGAACAGGATTATACCGAACACGCGCATTACCTATCAGCTCAAACAAAGACATACCTGTCACACAATATACAAGCATTGTCACGACTATGTGTAATAGCAAAAAACATGGTAACGGCGAAAATGAAATCATACCTTCTTCTGGAACACATGGATCATAACCCTCCGGAGTACGCAGCTAGCTCAGACCAAGCATCACCAGTACACCTTCTGGACATCTATCCATGACAAGCGGAGTGGCATGTGCGCAAAGGGACTTATACCATTCTTGGTTCTTGTAGTCCGTCATAGGGGGAATTCAGCAATTTTCTCCTTCAGACCAATAGTCATCCACCACAAGGGTGCAGGGATGACTCCGTGGTTCACATTAAAGAATATTTCCTTCCAGTCATACATAGACTTGAGGTTTTCTGACACAAGCTGCTTCACCTTCCTACGAGTACCAAGGCTATACCAACCACTCCCCCATGGGCCACCCCAAGAACATAAAACACATTCAATCTCTCGAACGTAGGTTCCATATCTAGGGCCCTGCATGTTGCCTCAAAGTGGAGTATCCGAAGCCACCCAAATGGGGTCATTTGGGTCGGATGAAAACCATAGGTGAGCAGGGTGTTCACCACAAAGTTCGTGGTAGGGAGTCGGAAACAACACTTGGTAAAAAATGCTTCATACAGAGTCATCTTACCTTCTGTAGCCTGCAATGCAGTCTGGCCTTCAGCAGGAATTTCAGGAGCCCATTCTTTCCGGATTCCGTACTGATCAAGGAATGCAGCAAACGACTCCTTATCCTACTTAATAGTTGTAGTATCAATGCTTTTGGATGATGTGTCATCCTTATTAGACTCAGAAACCTTCGTTGGATCACGAACATTTTGGGAATCTTGAGATATTATGAACGGATTGAGGAAATTAGAAAGGAAAGGAAAGAAAGAAGTTAGAGATATTTAGGAGTCGGAAGAATAGAATACAGCATAAGTGGGAAAATGAGAATTTGAAATGATTATATAGGGCATGTAATTAATACAACTGGCGTCATGACACGTGGGTCAGACGCCTTTTTCAAACATGAGCCCAATCAAAATACAACACGTGTCTGACGGAAGACAGTGAGACGCCACACGCGCCTACGTGCCTGACACATATAGCAAAACGTGTCTGCAACCACGTCAATGGTCACCACTCACGTCCCATCACAACTGCCAGCACATCCCCACCTTTTCACATTCGTGGGGGAGTAACTACTGTCCACTGTGGATTACTAATGTGTCACTTGGACGCGGAAAGTTGATGTAAAGTTCGTCAAACCCATTCTCCGCATTCCACATCCATGCAAGAACACTCTTTTCCGTTCCGCATTAAAACACCCGCAATGCAGCATACACATCATGGTCTTATCTCCACATACGTCAGAGGATGATCTATCATCTAGAATACATTATTTTTAAGACCAGCATCCCTCCTCTCTCATCACAAACTCAGAGATAGAAGACACGCTGGACTGGGGGACTTATTGGGATTGGGTACTAAACCAACTAGTGGCCATACCCAAACCCGGTTCTAAGACTGCGCAAAAGGAGCCCATGCGGAGGACATCACACACGCATGTCATGCATGGTCAACAACCATGCACCAATCAAGGAGTGAAGTCCACACGCACAGCAGTAAAGGCGGTAAGCCATTCCATCTTTTCCATATATTTAGCCCTTTATAACTACCTTACTAATATAACTAAGGGTAGTGGAGACAACCCTAATCGGGCTTCGGCCCACTAAGATTAGGGTTTAGGGTAATGGAGGCATACGTCCACCTCTATATAAGGGATCATATCCCTAATAGAAAGGACACTTTTTGCTAACCCAAAGAGCTATCACTTGATAGTATCCCCATTCACCCACGTTTTGGTTATAAACTGCTACTTTGTGTAGTCGTCTCCCTACCAAAATCATATTCTTGTTTGCAGGTCATTCAATCCAGAACTGCTAGTGAAGGATCAATCCTGTGGAATATAATACTCTTAGCATCCCTACCGGGAAGTTAGTGTTTTTGTTTCTTTAGTATGAAAGGAGGCGACTGCTAGGTAATCATAAGATTCCAACGTACAGACACAAAAGTGGCGTTGGTTTGCTCGGTGCAATAATGCATGCCTATACGAGGAGGAGAGAGCTCCTTTATATAGTGCATGAGTGGGCCAAACATCACTAACCCAAAATCTCAACGATGGGCCTGGTGCCGGGTTATGGGTCTACCCCCTTTCGACCCAATTAGTTAGGACTGGAGCAAGTAATTAAGATAGGACTTATTATAATTTATGCTAGAGAGAAAGGGTGTACCGCCCTGCCAATTGTCCATGTGGTGAGACAAGATTGGCTATATGCAGATCTTCTTATGACAGTGCCAATCTGTTCTTCTATAAGGCGTTTGATGTTGTTGGGTCTGCTGACCTGGAGAAGAACAGATGATTAGAAAGCCAAAACATGCTATCAATTTGATCCTTGAATAAACAGTCTTTACAACTTGCTTCTCCCAAAAGACTGCTGACCCTAACTACTGTTCTATCCAAACAACTGCTCAACAACTGCTGATATAAAGAACTGCTGAGGAAACAACTGATGAAGAACAACTGCTGACCAAAGGTCTGATGAAGAGCAACTGCTGATACAAGTACTGAAGACCAAAGCACTGCTGGAACCAACAACACTTAGGCTCCAGCAGTGGATACAAGACCATCAGAGTTTATCTTCAACAGCTGTTTAATATCAGTGCTTTCAATGTAACAATAGTTTGTAATAGGCAGATGTTTATGTTTGTTATTCTGTTAGAGGTCACTGTCTTAGGTGACGTCAGCCTAGGTCATCAGTGCTTTGAGTCTGTCTATAAATAGAACAGTGCTTGTACTGTTCTATTGCATCACACACAAAACATTCTCTCTGACAAACACTGTGTGATCAGGCTGAGGGGGAGTAATTGTACGATTGTAATCTTTGAGTTAATGAAAGCATTCGATCTAAAAACATTTACTCTCTTGTTTTGATTTACAGTTTATTATTCCGCTGCACTTTCATTCTATTTTCATTTCATAATTTCCATCATTTAGTTAAACAATCAAAACAAACAAACTCAGATCCTAACAATTGGTATCAGAGCTTGGTCAATTAAATTCGATCTAACAAATCAATTTAATAATCAGCTCACAATTATTGATATTGTTTGTCAGATAGATTGAAAACAGAGTAATAGTTTAATTTCGCTTCAACCGTTGTTAAACAGACTTTGTTTTTTGAAAAATCAGAGAATGGCTTCTATCAATCACGATCCACATAACACTGGCACGAACAACAAGCCACCGATGCTTGTCAGATCTGAATACAATATCTGGCAACGTCGGATGAGCCATGTTCTAGCTCAACAAAACACTGGGTGTTGGAAGTCGGTTATCTTCGGACCACATGTTCCGACTGTGCCGAGTACTGAAGATCCCAAAGTGTTTGAGCCAAAGAAACTTGAAAACTACTCCGACCAGGATTTTCAGAAAATTGAGCTAGATGCTAAGGCCTTCAGTATTGTGGCCATGGCTCTACCCAATGATATATATGCTGGGTTGTTACACTGTAACAGTGCAAAGGAGTTGTGGGATGCACTGAAAGAACAGTTTGGTGGGACTGAGGAGGTTATTGAAAACAACCGTGAAATACTTAACCAACAATATGAAACATTCAGTCATGTCAAAGGAGAGTCATTAACTCAACAGTTTGAGAGATTTAATTGCTTAATAAGTGAACTAAAATTGGTTGGTCTTACTTACCCTCATTCAACTTTGAACCATAGGTTTTTAAGATCATTACCAGACAAATGGGACACTATTGCTATTGTAATGAGAAACTCAATAGGATTTAAAGACCTATCACTGACCCAGCTTCATGGTAAGCTCTTGACTTATGAAAGAGAGCTTAACCAGAAAAAGAAGCTCCAGGACTCTGGAAAAGTGTCTGATGACTATGTGTTTGGGAATACAGCACTTTTGGGTCATGATGAGGTGCCTGGAAACACAAAGGATCAGAGTTATGATCATTTTATTGACATAACTTCAGGTTTTAACTCAGGTTTTAACTCTGATTCTTATTCACCAAACTATGCTTTCACAGCAAGTGGTTGTGATATACAGGCATCTGACAATATATCCTTTGAGTATGATGACCTGAAATACTTTGACCCTGATGATTTGGAAGAAATGGACATTATGCACCAATTGGCCCTTCTCAGTGTAAGAACTAATAATTTTTACAAGAAAACTGGGAGAAGGTTTCCAGGGTTGACTGGCAGATCTAAGGTTGGGTTGGATAAATCAAAGATCAAGTGTTATAAATGTCATAGGTTTGGTCATTTTGCTAGGGAATGTAGGGGTCAGCATGGTACACCTATGATAACCTATCCAAATCAAAGACCACAGACCAACACTTATCAGAATTCCTATAATACCCCTGGACCTAATGTGCAAAACACTGCCCATTTTGCACAGTCCTCAAACACTGTTCCTGTCCAGTATGTCCAAACCACTGTTCCTCAGATTCATTATGTGCAAACACCTGTTGCTCAAACACCTGTGCAAACGACTGTTGCTCCATCCTCTGCTCCTGCAGAGACCAGTCAACAGAGCTTCTTTACACAAGGCTATGTTGATTGGAGCAGTCTACCTGATGAGCTAACAGATGAGAATTTTGCACTAGTTGCCAAAGCTGAAAATGAACCAGAAAATTTTTGTTTCATGGCTATGGTAGATGAGATTGAATCTGAGGAAGTGGTAACCGAATCTGATGTTGTGACTGATGATATTGTTAGTGAAGCTGTTACAGGTGAAAAACCTGAAGAAGAGGTTGTGAATCTCTCAGATCCCTGGGGTGCATCTGATGATTGTGAGTGCAAGTGTGATTGTGCTTTGATGGCTGCTGCTAAGGTATCTCCTCAAATTCTTAAAGAGTTGTGTTCTGACAAATGTGTAATAGCATTTGCTAACATCAATGAGGTGAATGAAAACCTTAGAAAGAAAATTTTGGATGATGAAGTTAAATTTGAAAAACTCACAAAAGATTTGAAAACAAGTTTAACTGCAAAAGAGTCTGAAATTAGCAGTTTAAAACATGAAGCAACTATAACCAAAGACCAGCTCCAAACTATGATAACAAAATATCAAAGTTGTAAAAGTGAGCTTGAGTCCACCCAAGTTGAATGTAAAAAATGGGTGGAATCATGTAGAGGATTTGAGATGCTACTCAACAAACAAACCAAAAGTCATGTGAAGTTTGGCTTTGGTTTTGCAACCACTGCTCCAGCTTTTGAAAACACTGACACAAAGAGTCAAAAGTCTGTTGAGATAGTACCAACAAACCTGCAGGGTCAAGAAATTAAAATCACTGAACCAAATGGTAAGAAAATTGTTCTTGAAAAACCAGAAGGTTCCTCATCTTTTGCTGAACTTGAAAAGTATGAATTTAAACCTACTTGGTCTGATGAGTGTGATACTCTTGAGAATTATAAACCTGTAAATTTTAAAACTCCTGAGGGAAAGACAGCTCCTCAGGCAAGGGTCATTCCCTTGGCAAAAGTCATTCCCCTGAAAGATCCTCCAGCAGATGCTCAAACATCTGCTGAAAAGAAGACTGAAAAGGGGAAGAAGAAAGAAAAGACTGTTAACTTGTTCTGTGATTTCTGTGAAAAGAAGAATCATGTCACCAAAAACTGTTTTCTTCTAAAAGCATATGATATTAACAAAGGAACAAGTGAATGTGATTCCAAAGCCACATGCTCAATATGTGGGAAAAAGAATCACAAGACCAAAGAGTGCTTGTATCTCAAAAATTTTGATGTAAAAATACAAGAATACAAAGCTAAAACTCTTGCAAACCCTGTGGTTAGTACTCCAAAAGGAAAGCCCAAACAGACCTTCACCCCTGTCCAAACATCTGTTACAAAAAGGCTTGAAACATATGCTTCTAGAGATGTCCAAGTAACAGATGCTCCACCCACAAGCAAATACCCAAGAGGTTATGGTCAACCTCCATGTCACAGTCTGCCACATGTTTATGAGGAGCCAAAAAGACCCTCTAAACCAAGAGTGAACAGAAATCCATATGGGTATTATCATCTGTCAGGAAGTGATCAAACAACTGCTGCCCCAAGTGTTGACATCCAAGCACTGGCAAATGGTCAGCAGCAGTTGTTGACCTTAATTCAGAAACTGGTCCAAACCACTGACCATCTTCCAAAGCTTGAGTCTGAAAGGTCTGAGGACCCATCCAAAGCCAACTTGGCTTTGGACACTCACCAAAACTAATCATTTACTGATGTGCAGGGAGCTTCTGCTTGTTTAGATAGTCTTTGGTATGTAGATAGTGGAGGTTCCAGGCACATGACAGGATGTAGAGCCCTACTTCTGGACTTCTTGGCTCATGGAGGGGGTGATATATCTTTTGGTAATGATTCTAAAGGTAAGGTGTTGGGTTCAGGAACTGTACAGGCTGGAAAACTCAAGTTTGAAAATGTCAATCTTATTGATAATCTCAAGTTTAATCTTCTGAGTGTTTCCCAAATGAGTGACAAAGGTTATGGCTCATTTTTCACAAAGAAAACTTGTAAGATTATTGGGCCAGAAGTGGTGAAAAAGATTGATACCATTATTGCTGAGAGCAAAGCACAGCTTGTTGCTCATAGAAGTGGCAATGTGTATGTTGTTGATATGTTAAACGACAATCCTATGGCAAATGTCTGTCTGTTTTCTGCTGCCTCCACTAAGGAGACAGAATTGTGGCATAGGAGATTGGGTCACACCAACCTTAATACTATCAACACACTCTCCAAACAAAGCCTTGTCAGAGGTTTACCATCAAAAGAATTTAAATGTGATGAGCATTGTGTTTCTTGCTTAAAAGGGAAACAACATAAAAGCTCTTACAAATCCATTGATGAGTCCAAAACTAGTCAGTGTTTACAACTGTTGCACATGGACTTGTTTGGCCCTGTTAAAATCATGAGTCTAAGAAGAAAGAGATTTTGTCTTGTCATAGTTGATGATTTCTAGGTTTACATGGACTTACTTTTTACATTCTAAGGATGAGACTGCAGGTATATTGAAGGACTTTGTCACCAAAGTTGAAAAGCAATATGACTTGCCAGTAAAAGTCTTCAGGAGTGACAATGGAACAGAGTTTAAAAATAAGGAGTTGGATGACTTCTGTGTGTCAAAAGGGATTGTGAGGCAGTTCAGCATCCCAAGAACACCAGAACAAAATGGGGTAGTTGAGAGGAAAAATAGAACTCTTATAGAAGCTGCAAGAACCATGCTAGCAGATTCTGGTTTGCCACTGTCCTTTTGGGCAGAAGCTGTAAACACTGCTTGCTATGTTCAAAACAGAGTTTTGATCAACCCCAGACATCAAAAAACTGCTTATGAAATTTTGTTCAAAATCAAACCATTAATCTCATTTTTCAAAATCTTTGGCTGCCCATGTTTCATTTTAAATCTCAAAGATTCCATTTCAAAATTTGCAGCCAAAGTAGACTGTGGTTATTTTCTGGGATATTCTTCTACTGCTAAGGCCTACAAAGTGTTTAACACAAGGACTAAGACAATAGAAGAAACTCTGAATGTAAAGTTCAATGAACTTTCATCTCTAAAAATCCCTGCAAACCCTGCTGAATTATTTGATTTAGATAAATTCAAATTTGAAGATATCACTGTTAAAACTAACAATGCAGGTATTCCACAGTCTCCACAGCAAGATTACAGAACAGATGTTGTGATCCCCAGTCACTACAAAGTCTATTCTGCCTCAGAGGAAGCAGCTGTTTCTAACAATTGTCAAAACTCTGCCACAGTTGTGTCAACCACTGTTGGCCAGTCCTATCCTCAAACCACTGCCTCACCTCTCACAATCACTGACCTATCATCTGCTGACAAAAGTCAATCATCTGTTGACAAAAGTCAGTCAAGTTTCACACCACTTGGACCCATTCCTCCATTACCATTTCAAACATCTGATGGCACTACAGAAGTACCAACAGATGTTACACCAACAGAGTCACCAAACCTCTGTCCATCACCTCAAAATGCCATTGTTCCATATCAAGGAGATCTTATCTACTTAAGAGCACATCCACCAGACCAGATCATTGGCAACATCAGAGAGGGTGTGCTCACAAGAAGCCAATCCTCAAATATCTGTCTTTTTGCAGGTTTCTTATCCCTCACACAACCTGTCAAGTACCAAGAGGCACTGAAAGACAACAGTTGGGTAGAATCCATGCAAGAAGAACTCCTTCAATTCAAAAGACAACAAGTATGGGAGCTTGTACCACTTCCTAAGGATGTTTGTCCTATAGGAACAAAGTGGGTCTTCAAAAACAAGACTGATGAAAGGGGTATTGTTGTCAAGAATAAAGCCAGGCTTGTGGTTCAAGGCTTCAGACAAGAAGAAGGAATAGATTATGATGAGACCTTTGCTCCTGTAGCTAGACTAGAGGCCATCAGACTCTTTTTAGCCTTTGCTGTCAACCACAACATAAAGGTGTATCAGATGGACATCAAATGTGCTTTCCTTTATGGCAAAATTCAGGAGGAAGTCTATGTATGTCAGCCACCTGGTTTTGAAGACACATTCCATCCTGACTATGTCTACAAGCTCAACAAAGCTTTGTATGGACTCAAACAAGCACCAAGGGCCTGGTATGAAACTCTTTCCACATTTCTCTTATCCATTGGCTTCACAAGAGGTAAAATTGACAAAACTTTATTTCTTAAATGGAAAGGGAAACACTTAATGATTGTTCAAATATATGTGGATGACATCATTTTTGGATCCACATGTAACCAAATGTGTGAAGAGTTCAGAAAACTCATGACAGCAGAGTTTGAGATGAGTGCCATGGGTGAGCTTCAGTGTTTCCTTGGTCTTCAAGTGAAACAACTGCAAAATGGCACATTCATTCACCAAAACAAATATGTAAAGAACTTATTAACCAGATTTGAGATGAATGATTGTAAGCCATGTAGCACACCCATGAGTACAGTCAAGCTGCTCACTATTGATGACAAGGATGAACTGGTTGATCAAACACATTATAGATGTATGATTGGGTCTTTATTGTACCTAACTGCATCTAGGCCAGACATTATGTTTGCTACCTGTGTCTGTGCCAGATCCCAGGCTTCACCCAGAAAATCAAACCTTATTGCTGTGAAAAGGATATTCAGATACCTCAAAGGTGCTCCTACACTTGGTATCTGGTATCCTGCTAATGGAAACATTGAGCTTTCAGGTTATTCAGATAGTGACTTTGCTGGCTGTCACTCCACAAGAAAATCCACTTCAGGAGGGTGCCAATTTCTAGGGAATGCCTTAGTTTCATGGCAAAGCAAAAAGCAGGCAGCTGTTTCAACTTCAACAGCCGAAGCTGAATACATTGCTGCTGCAAGCTGTACAGCCCAACTCATGTGGCTTCAAAATCAACTACTGGATTTTGGGATAACTGCACTTAGGACTCCACTCATGTTGGACAGCCAAGCTGCTGAAAATATCATCAAGAATCCAGTCTCTCATTCCACTACCAAGCACATTGACATAAGACATCATTTTGTCAGAGACAGCTATGAAAAAGGTTTGATTTCTTTACACCATGTTCCAACAGAGGATCAGTTGGCAGATGTGTTAACAAAAGCTTTAGACACATCTACCTTTACAAATCTGATTTCCAGAATTGGTATGTTAAACATGGATTAAACAAATAAATTTTCTATAAATCATAATAAAATGTTTCAGAAAATCAATTTTTTAAAATAGCTGTTTGGTTGAAAAATCTGTTTATAACATCTGATCAGATAAGACAACCACTGTTTCATTCATATCCACTGTTGGTTGAAAAGTCTGTTTCAAAACATCTGATCAGATAAAACAACTGTTAGTTGAAAAATCTGTTTCAGAACATCTGTTCAGATAAAACAACTGTCCGCCTATATATATATATATATATATATATATATATTATATTCAAAAAAAAAAAAAAACAGTTGGATCCATCAGCTGTTTGTATCAGTTGTTTACCAAAAACAGCTGTTCTCCACCAGATGTTACATCCATCAGATGATTGCCACGTCTGCTAATATAAGCAGAGGTTTGGCCACATCAGCGGTTTCATTGAGCCTATAAAAACCCTGTTTTACCACAACAGATGTTACACTGTCTCATTGTATTCAAAATACTGTAAACCGCCTTCTTCATTCTCAAACCCTTCATCAATCTTCAATCATTTTCACCTTCGAAATCCATTACAATGGATCTTCAAGCCAAAGCTACACACAATTGTCTCCCCTATCTGATTAAAACAGATGACAACACTCCATTTCATTCCACCATCGACATTTTCCTTAACTCCAAATACTTACCCATCCTAACCGCTAACGCCCCCATTTATCTTGATACACTCCAAGAATTTTGGTTGAATGCTGAGTTTCTACTACAAGACAAAAAGCCTACCTCCATTATTTCCAAAATTGGAGAAACCAGTATCGTCATTACCCCTGAAATCATATCCACAACCTTCACACTGAATGACCTGGCAGGTAAGGATTCCTTTACTAAAACAGAGCTTCACACTGAGTTCCAAGAAAGAGGGTATGATGGTTAGATGACTGGATCAACTCTTTTCAAAAAGTTTTTCCCTCCAGTCATGAAATTTTTCTTCCATACTCTTCTTCTTTGTGTCTCTACTAAGTCCACATCCTTTAATGAAATTCCATTGAGGATGCAATATCTGGGTTATGCTATGTTGTCAAACTCTGACTTCAATCTTTCCCAGGGATTGTTCATGGACTTGGTATCAAATGTGAAAGCAGTCAAGTCTGGGACATACAATGCTTTTCTTATTTACCCAAGAATTCTTAGTGTAATCTTACAAAAAGTCTTACCAGAAAAAGTTTTCAAAAAGGGTGAGGCTATGCAAATGAAAAGCTTAACTGATGAAACTTTCACAAGAATTCTGGGTGGAAGCACCCAAGAAAAAGTGTCTAAAGTGTCAAAAGTTTCCAAAACACAAACAAAGGAGACAAAGGCAACAACTGTTGTCAAAACCTCTGTTGTTGAGCCCACTGCTCCTGGTGGTCATGGCACTACATCCAGTGCTGTGAAACCCACACCAGCCACTTCCAAAATGAAACATCCATCCACAAAAACCTCCACTCAACCACAAATGAGGCTTCTGGATGATGAGGTACCAGAAGAAACCTCTGTTGCACAACAAAAGCAACCTGAAACCACTGTTGTTACTTCCTCACAACAGTTGGACATACCTCCACCTGACCAAACTCCTCATGAATCCTCTCAAAAGGATCATGTTATAAGCCAAGGGGACACACATCATGATACATTTGAGTCACTTGACCATATGTTCACAAGCCCCTCTCCCAGGGCTAATTCTCTTGTTACTCCTCCACACTCACCATCACATGTCCCACAAACAATGCAACCTCTGTTTGAAGCAATTGACAAATCTCAGGAAGATCCCAGTTCCTCTCTTCCACCTGTCACTAAGAGTATACTCCAACAAGTGACTTGCCCTGAGAATATTCAATCTGCTATCCCTGAAACAGAAGAGGAGGTTACACCACCTGAGTTCAATGAGACTCTAGGTGAGTTTTCAAGTGGAGCAGCCACTACTGATGTAGAGACCACTGTCTCACATCAGGACAGTGATTACATAGCTAAGACTCCCTTGAAGGCAACAACTGTTGAAGCCACTATAGTGTCTCCAAAAACAGTTGGAAGTCCCCAGTACCAAGACAAAGGGGCATCTGATTCACCTATTAGGCCTGAATCAGGTAGAACTACCACTGGTAGGGACTCAGATGATACTATTAATTTAGGAGATGGGTCAAAATACCAAGAATTGACGGACAGAGTTTCTGTCATTGAAACCTCTGTTGCTGACATCAAATCTGATGTCAAGCTTCAACTGAGCTCAATTGCAGATCTCTCCAAGAGTCAACCATCCACAGCTGATATAGCCAATGAGTTATGGAAATCAGTTTCCCCCATCATCATAGCTCACAGGAAATTGGCTGATCAGACACATGAAACTTACATGGCTGAGATCAGGAATATGGTAGATGCAAGGTACAAAGATACCCATGTTGATATCAAAGCCATCAAGGATCACCTGCTGAAGACTACTGGCTCTGCCCCTACCACCATCCTCAGGGATGAAAATGATGATGCTTTCAAGGCTGATGATGCCAAAAAGGGGGAGAGTGGCAGAGATAGGCTACCAAAACTAGATCCTTTTGGTTGTCCTCCTTCTCAAAAAGGTCAAGCCAAGTCTGCCAAGAAACCAGAGTCTACCAAATCAGCTCCACAACAACAACAACAAGCAACACCAACAGCACCACCACAACAAACCACTGAGAAGAATAAAGCAGTAGATGACTCTGCAAACATAGAAGCTGAAAAGGCAGCTCAGGCCAAACAGAAGAGGGCTGACACCTTGGAAGCTAAAGCAGAGTTACTGGTGAATCTCAAAAGAGAACAACAGCAGGAGAAAGAAGATGTGGGTTCCTCTAAAAGGATGAAAAGACCTGCTAAGCATGTTAGAAAACCACCATCTAAATTAAACACCACCTCTGTTGACAAAACCACTGCTACTGAAACCACTGCCACCCAAAACACTGAAACTACCCAAAACACTGAAACCACTGTACCCAAACCAACACACACACCTGAACAAACAACCACCAAACCTACATCACCAGCCAAAACCCCAACATCTGCTGGTTCTACTAAAAGGCCAACAGAGGTTAATCCAACCACTGCTACCAAATCACCTTCACCAAAAATCATGTACACAAGGAAGAGAAAATCAACCTTTGTTGTGCATGATGAAAATATACACACATCACCAACCACCATTTCAACTGCCCAATCCACTCCTCCTATCACAGCTATTCCAATCACATCATTCTCACCACATACATCCAAGTTCAAATCCCATAGACCACCACCAACCATTACACCATTGGTTGTTCAGTATCCCCTTGAACTTGATCTACTCAAGGGGGAATTACAATCCTTCTACAATACTGAACAGCCATCAGAAAGATCCTTCCCATCTCTCCCAAACTTCCCTGTTCCTCTCAACATTGATACCTATCTAAAATACAAGGGTGAACAGGTGGATGCCATCATCAGGGAGAAATGCAAAGGGAAGGATGACAGGACTGCTCAGGGCATCCATTCAGCAGAGCTTAGCAAACTCAGAAGGATTGAAGATTTTGCTAAGACCCTGAGCAATTCCATGTCCTCCATGCCTCTCAGTGTTGATTTGGAAAAGGAGGTAAGGGAATCTCTTCTTGAACAGATAATGGCAACCAAGCCTTACAAAGCAAACAAAAAGCAGTTCAATGGTTGGACTACTCATGCTTTGAGAGAAGAACTACTCAGAATTGAAGAAATGGCCAAAGACCCCAAAGCTAAAGTCTCCACTCCTAACTTTGGCAAAGGCAGAGACCCAGTCAGAGCCTTGAAATTCAAAAGGATGAGGCAGGAGATTGTAGCTGCCAACTATGGGGAGATGAGGTCTGTTTCTAGATGGTCTGAGTTAAGGCTGGTTGAAACCTACAAAAGTCTGGAAGAAAATAGAAAGAAGGATCCCAGCCTTCCAAGAAAACCAATTTACACTGATGAGCCAATGATGAAGAGACCCCAACAGACCTTTAATCTGGACAGCTTACTTGAAACCTCTGATCTCACAGCTGCTGCAAGTAGACAGTTCAAGAAGCAGAAGGAGATGTCAGAGGAAGATCAAAGAAAGTTTGCTGATACATTCATCAAGGAAGGGCTCTTCAATCAAATACATTATTTCTCTGATCCTACAACAGAGAAACTCAGAGAACTCATTGGAAGACCTCCTTCACCCAACTCATCAAGAATAAAGGTTCATCTCAGCAAATCCACTGACTCAAAAATTCTAAAGTGGAAGGTCAACAAAGACAACCACGAATTGACATTGCTCAGGTCAGATGGAAGGGTTCAGAAGATCAGCATGGATGATGCTTACAGCCTATGTGCAGAAGATCACCAAGCATTGCTAAATCTGGATCTAGAAAGAGATGAAGAAGACTTATTTGCTCTGAACTTTGAACTACAATTCAAAGGTCAAATCAGAGAAAGTCTGATGAGGAATAAAGATCAATAAATATAGCTGAGTTTTGGCATCATCTGTTCTAGGGGGAGATTGTTGTGTCTGCTGACCTGGAGAAGAACAGATGATTAGAAAGCCAAAACATGCTATCAATTTGATCCTTGAATAAACAATCTTTACAACTTGCTTCTCCCAAAAGACTGCTGACCCTAACTACTGTTCTATCCAAACAACTGCTCAACAACTGCTGATATAAAGAACTGCTGAGGAAACAACTGATGAAGAACAACTGCTGACCAAAGGTATGATGAAGAGCAACTGCTGATACAAGTACTGAAGACCAAAGCACTGCTGGAACCAACAGCACTTAGGCTCCAGCAGTGGATACAAGACCATCAGAGTTTATCTTCAACAGCTGTTTAATATCAGTGCTTTCAATGTAACAGTAGTTTGTAATAGGCAGATGTTTATGTTTGTTATTCTGTTAGAGGTCACTGTCTTAGGTGACGTCAGCCTAGGTCATCAGTGCTTTGAGTCTGTCTATAAATAGAACAGTGCTTGTACTGTTCTATTGCATCACACACAAAACATTCTCTCTGACAAACACTGTGTGATCAGGCTTAGGGGGAGTAATTGTACGATTGTAATCTTTGAGTTAATGAAAGCATTCGATCTAAAAACATTTACTCTCTTGTTTTGATTTACAGTTTATTATTCCGCTGCACTTTCATTCTATTTTCATTTCATAATTTCCATCATTTAGTTAAACAATCAAAACAAACAAACTCAGATCCTAACAGATGTGGTGTCTGACGTAAAGCTGAACAATGCATTATGGTGGGAACAGGGGGCCTGTACCATCACTGTTGGTGGTTAGAGTTGTTAGGCCAGCTCTGCCACGCGTCAGCCTATATTTGGTGCGCGCTGGACCCTAGAGGTGACACGCGAGGAGACCTACGTAGATTCTTTGCTCTTGCACGATGGAGACTCTATGGAGCTTGGTTACCTTCATCCTCTTAGCGCTGATAGGTTTCCCGCGAACATCTTGTAACTTTGAACTTTGTTGTGGGGTAGGGCCCTTATTCGCGCCAGGATTTGTGACCCTATCCATTCAATTGAATATTGTTTAATTTAGATAAATTTTACTAGCACTTGTGGCACCCCTTTGTATATCTTTTTAAAGTCTGGTTCTTATTTTGAGTTGTCAACCAACTCGACAAAAACCCATTCCTCACATCGAATATTACCACATAGAAATCTTTATGTATAAGCATTGGCACCATGTTTATGTTAAATTCATCCAGACTTTCCAGCTTTAGTTTCATCATCAGATTAACCAAATTGTCTTTGAATACTTCATGTCTTATGTGCCAACAAACATTCTTTGTATAATACTCATCAGGCTGCAAATAATATTCATCAAATTTTGAATTTGCCCTATATAACAACCTACTTACGTTTAAATATCAACATATTAGTTTTATAATAAATTCTATTTGCGTTTAAATAAGGCCTACTCGTGTTTAAACAAATAAATACTTTTACTTCTTGCGTATGATGAACAATCAAACATTGATCTATATAACAAACTACTAGTTTTACATACCATCATAGTAGTAGGACTAAACAGTCTGATAACTGGTCCTCCCGTCTTCTCCTTTCTTCATTTTTAATATTTCAGTCCACGCGTCCAAGACATCTATGTTTAACCATAAACCCGACTACAAACTTTTAAACATAAGCTTTGGGGTATTTGTTACCAAATCTGGCCGAAACACTAATTTTCTTTAATTTATAGTGCATCAACATTAGTATATTTAATATAGACTCTATATAATCATATGCATCAACCAATAAACATACTATTTATCTCTTATTTAGGCCGTTATGTATTGTGTAATGGTGAGTTCATGTTTAGTCACACTATCATTCGGTGTGACAGCTCTATTAACAAACAGCGGCCTTAACACTACTAAAGGGTAATTCTTCCAGTTTGGTCTCTCATTATTTTCCCTTTTCAATTACCTATCTTTTCCTTTATTTTTTTTTGTTGTGTGACAGGAAATATAGCTTTTGGAAGAGTTTGAGCCTTTGGTATCTCAGTCTCTTTGTCTTTTTCTTCATAAATCATTGAAATACTTGGTTCTTTTTGTGTTTTTTCATCCAATTTATCATCACATTCTTTATCCCCTCTTCTAAACCACTCCTGACAGCGTACACCCTCGGTTCTACCATTTATGGTTGATCTAGTATTTTATCAGTGATCTCATTTATTCCTGGTATCACATCATGCTCTGCCTCAACCCCACCTTCATTTGCTGCTTCATTATCTGCTTCCTCAACAGCATCATTCATATCGGATGCCTTACCTTCATTTGGTTCATTTTTCAGGTTTTTCATATTATTGAATTCATTTTGGGGACAAACCACCCACATCAAGTTCAACAACCTCCTCATTCTTGTTACTACTGGCAGCTTTTGTTACATCTCTCCACGAACTCGGTACACCAGAAATATTTTGTATTGATTTATTCAATCATATCGTGCATTTCTTCTTCTATTTCCAGATATAATTTTATGTTCCTAACCATTGTTGACATCCACACCTAAGTTTTGGAAACAAGTTTTTACAAATCGGTGTATACTTGCGTTTCAAATTATGTCAACTTGCGTTTAATAGGAAAATTTACCTTTTATGCTTTGTGTGTTGCTTCAAAATGTTCATTATCAACCTCCACACCGCTAAGTTGGGGATGGGTTATGTTATATTTAAGCATATTTTGTGTTTGTGTCCTTAAATCGATATTATACCCGTGTTTTTCATCATCTTGCACATCAACAACTTCATTTTGACTTTCTTCTTCATCCCCAACAGCCTTTTTACTAGTGGGCATATGCACATCGGGTAACTCGTAATGTTGAAGCATCTTTTGTGTAGGCATTGAAAGTAAGGGTTAGGATCAAATACACAGTGAAAGAAAAATAGGAAGTTTCATAGGAAGGGTATCAAACGGACTCCGATTGAACTCATTCAAACATCATTGGAATCTTTTCATCGAATCATACGATCTTAGTTTTTAGGTATTAGCTTTTTTGGATTTTTAGCTTGTACTTTTTAGAATTTACGTTATATCATTGTGTCTTTTATGTAGCATTTTGTCTTTTTCTTATTTTCATCATTGTATCAGTTTTGTGATTCATTGTGTCTTTTTTCTTTAGCATTGTGTTACATGTTCCGATATTACTTTATATTTTGTGGCTCATTGTGTCATATTTCGTGATCTATTTTGTTTTTTAGCCTTCTCACCCTTCTCATTTTTATTATACTATGTAGGATTACTTAACCTTTGAAATTAAATCTCTCACAACATCATTTACCCCTTCAATACTACATTCATTGCTATTAATCTGACTATGTTGTTACTCACCGCTTTCATTTCCTACATCATCATCCTTATCATCATCATCATCATCATCATCATCATATTCGTTTAACTAAATTTAACAATACAACTTGCTTTACTTGATTACATTACTTGCGTTTAACTAAATTTAACAATACAACTTGCGTTATATATTAAATACAGTTGAGTTTAACTAAATTCTTACATTCAGTAAAGTTATACGGCCATTGTGAAGGTCTTTATATCCAGGCCACCCAGCCTTGGTTCTTTTCAAACATTTAAGCATATAAGAACACCAGTTCATGCAGGGAATCTCAGCTTCATCACCTATACCCAATAACAACCTTTGGTTAATTGTTGTAGTCTTTGTTATTTCCTCAAATAAGTTGTTCCACACAACCAGAAAATTTAACTTAAATAGTCTCCCACCATTTACAAGTTGTTCCATCATTGGAAGTACCTTTCCAACAGTTACTCTTGATGTGTCAAACTGGTTTTTAAATTCATGAATCATATTGTCCGAACCCTTTCTTGCCTTATTTTTCTCAAGACAAGAATCTTTCCCATTGGGATACCGAAGACATCATGCATCGTTGATGCGGTGATTTTGATCTTATGATTCCCCATATTTACTATGATTATTTCATCATCATAGTTCATTAACAACCATTATCCTAAACTTGTACTGGTTGAATCATACTACAAAGACAATATAGGTTCAAATCTCATTTGCTTAAGGTCTTCTTGTCGTGCTTTTGTCGGTTTTTTTATGCTGCTCATAAAATCGGATGGAGGACATCATGCTAATTCTTGTGTTCATTTACTTAACAAATTTTTTACCTTCCCTTTTCCTTCTTGTTTTTAGTATTCCTTTTTTATCTTCTTTCTTTTCTATTTTCCCTTTAGATATAATCTTTTTTATATTATCACTCTTCAACTTCTTTTTATGAATGTCAAAATCATCGACTAAGTCAACAACCTTATCTTCATGTCTTTTTAATAGTGTTCTCCTGGTTATCTTCATAATTGGTTGTTCGAAGTCATCATCAGGATCCTCCTCAACTTCATCACTGGGTCTCTCTACGTTTTTAAACATATATATTTATTAAAGACGCAATTATTAACATATTTATACGCAAGTTTAATAAAATGTTATTTTGCCCCTATTTATATTTATCAATATAAAACGTAAGTTAGTATTTATGTATGCAGACACAAGTTACTAATCTATATGTTCATTCCCCTAATTACAGCAGTCAGTATCATAAGCAAGTTATCATAATCTCAGACGCAAGTAATAATCTATTTGGTTCTTGCCCTAATTATATCATTCACTATAGATGCAAGTACTAATCTAAATGATTTTGCTCTAACTTTAGCAATTGCTTAACATCTACATAACATGCAAATTATATTATCCCTAATTTGAACATGCAACTTATTTTTCGTGCCCTAGCTCAATAGTCTACACTAGATTCAATTTGCGTTGACACCTGTGTTGGCCTTCTTCGGCAGTTTGTCATTGTTCTTCTTTTGTCGTCTTTCATCTGTCATTTCAATAAGGTTAACTTATTAATTGCTATACGCAAACGAAGTCAATGAATTAACTGCAATACATGTTAATAAGATGTTTCGTTACCTTTATTCACCTTCGACTACATTTGTAATCAGGGATGGAGGTTTGGTAGTAGAGGGTTTCTTTTCTTAGTGAATTGTGTTTTTGTTTTTCAAACCATTAGGAGTTTTTGAGAGGTTTCGTTAATTATCCCACTTGTTATTTTCATTAAATTTTGAATTAATTTTGATTTACGATTAAACCAAAAGACTAAAATGTCCTTTGCAGGTTTTTCTACAATTTTATTGATGAATAAAATTACAATCCTGCCCATGTTTAGATACCTAATCTGATGACTGTTAATCCTTTTTACTCTTTTTTTTTGAACGGCCAACGAATCAATTCCAAGCACTCTCGGGCACCCTTTTGGCGAATCAGGTACTCGAGAGTACCCGGGCCACCAATTGCCACCAATTCCCGGGAAAACCCGACCACTCACCCGCCCGAAGGCACGACGGTGAAATAGTCGGTAAAACCGGTCGGGATCAGGACTCGAACCCAAGCCAATGGCCGGGTCATCCCTCATTTCCCATCCACCAATGTCCTCCAAATGTAGCTAGTGGGAATTGAACCCAAGCCTCTCATGAGAAACTTTAGGTCCTCAACCAACTAGGCTACAAGTGTTGGACTCCTTTTTACTCTATTTACGTTAATAGACTTTTCACAATAGCCTAACATTATGTAGATATGACAATATGACCATCATTGAATAGATTGACTATTTATTCCATAACTTTTTTTTTTTAAAGTAAACTTCATTAACAAAACGAGCGAACCCTTAAAGAGAGGGCCGCCACATCACGGATTACAACATATTCTGGATTGACCGTTCAAATTATTTAGTTAATAATAATAATAATAACAATAATAATAATAATAATAATAATAATAATAATAATAATAATAATAATAATAATAACAACAACAGTTATTATTATTATTATTATTATTATTATTATTATTATTATTATTATTATTATTATTATAATAATAGATTTTACTAAAACAAATAAAAAAGCCAAGGACCCATGGTCAATATATTTATTCTTAATTGGTTTTTTAATGTTTGCTAAAGATGTTAATTATATTATTAATTAGACCAGTGGAATAAATATCGCAATTTAGATGGAATCCGTTAAAAAGATTAGTGTAAAATCGTAAAGAGTAGTGAACAAAAAGAGAATTTAAGAAACAAAATCCAACCAAAATCTCAAGAGAAACTACTCCACGGCTAATAATTAGGAGATAATGATAAGACCTTGTGATAGTGGCACGCATTGACTCCCAATTAATCGAACGCTACTGCACAAATGCAACCGCAGCTTTGTGAATGAGAAAAACAATCATAAAATCAGAGACTGATTTGCCACAAAAATCTTCACAGTTATAATCTGTTCTTGAAGAGCCATGACAAACTGCATCAAATAGAACGCACTTGCAAAACAGGTGTTGTTAAACGTACGTACGTACCCTCTCTCTCTCTCTCTCTCTCTCTCACACAAACTTAAGAGTGAGACCCTATGATTAAAATATATTTTGTTTCTCACAACCTAGCTAGGGTATGTTCAGCAATATTTACACACATTCAAACACCCTTGCAAACCAACAGTATATATTTGAAACCTAAAAGACTGAAGGTCAAATTAATCTACAACCACGACCAAAACCTGTTATGTTATCGATCCTAAAACCAATATGAATCAAACATAGTTAAGTAAAATCACAAAAACAGTCGCCATTCCTTTGCCGCCATGATCAACTCATCCTTATGCCGATGATCATCAGCCTCCATCTGCACCGCTGCCAACGGCAAACCACCACCCTCCTTGGAATGCCTGTGGCGTGTCATGTGGCCGCCCAATGCTGCTCCGGTCTCAAACTCCTTCATGCACAACTTGCATCGGTGCAACGCCAACTTTGGAGGACCAATGTTCAACCTTAACAAGGTTCCATATTCTTCATTAACGTCATCAACCACCACCTTTCTATGGATTCCCTGGTGGCCGCCCAGCGCCTGAAAACTACCAAACCGTTTTCCGCATCTTTTGCATTGGTAACCACTTTTAGTGCTAGAAGAACCTGCAATCATCTTTGTGTTTACGGATACGTAAATGTGAGACTTTGTGTGGGGATGGGATGGAAAGAATGGAGTCCTATGAGTGGTTATTTATAGGTGTGATGGTAAATACTTGATTGGCAAGAATAAAAAGGTCGGCTAATTAATTAGGGTATCCTTGTTTGTTTACATGCAACGTGTTTAATTTCATAGTAGATAATACAGTGGATAATCATAATGGGTGAAATCCGCACGTTAAGCGGAGATGCTAACATTTTTAAGATTCGGTTTGAACAATCTGTATATTAATATTCAAAAAAAAAAAAAAAGGAAATTTAAAGTAGGTGCATGGTAAAACAAACCAAATAAAAACCATGGAAATAAAAATAAAAATAAAATGAAAAGTTAATTACAAACTGTTAAGGAATGTGCAAAATACCAAATTAACTAATAAAATCGAACAGTATAAAAACAGGCAGGCCAGTTGGTTAATTGTTTTTCTAAACACCAAAAGTGACGGGTCAGTTATGGTTACCAATATTTTCATACCAACCTTAACCGGACCGAATCGACATGTAGTAAAATCTTTATCGGATTTTGGGCTTTGCACCATAAACGTTTGGTTGAATTTATAGGTTATATCGTATGGTGTTGATTATGCATTTGTTGAATTTATAGATCATATCATATTGTTTTGTTTGAATATTCGGTAATAATCAATATTAATAGTATAAATCATATGTAATTTCTATGGTATATAAGATACTAATCCGGGCCGACCCTTAAGGGGTGCAGGGAGGACTCCAGGCCCCGGCCCAATTTCTCGGGGGCACATTGACTCTTCGGCAATCCAAGTTTTCTTAACAGTGTATCCTCAATTTGATGATTTTTGTATTTTTAAGCTCCAAAATTGTTAATCAAGTATTAATCAAAGTGAAAGGTAGTTTATATAAAACAGAAAGTAAAGAAATGTTAAGAATTAAAGAAGAAAATGAAATGGTTTGAGATTTTTTTTTTTTTTTTTTTTTTTTTTTTGCAGATTTATTAATGAATGTAAGAGTAGAGAGGATGAAGAAGATGAAATGAAGAGAGCTCCCACTTAGTTGATTTTGACTTTCTTTTTAACTTCTATTTTTGTTATGAAACAATTTTTTTTTTAATTGCCAAATTTTCACCCATTTATATTTTCACCCTTTGTGGAATTCGAACTCTCAACCTCCCCCAAGTGGGTCAGTTCCCTTTACCATTAGACTACAACCTAAGCGGGAAATAAAATTTGATCCATCAATTTGATATTACTTTAATCGTAGCTTAAAAAAATAGTTTACATTATTTATTTTGTTAAGGCATAAAGTTAAGGCTAATGGACACAAAACCCGAAACCCTAAACCCTAATATATATAGAAATTGTACTAACAGTTTACTAGTTAAAAAGTTTCTAACCCAAACTTTTTAGACTTGAATAATACAAAATTTTATTATTTTTGACTATTTTTAGCTATGCCAATCTTCATGGTTAATCGGCACATAAACACCCACTATAACATTGTTAACCGATTAACTGAAATCGCCATGACCGATTGGTCATGGTTATGGATATCCATTAACCGATATCTCAGATGTGATTAGGATTTTGGGCCAAAACTAACCCAAATCGACCTATGCATACCCCTACAAACAGTTAACTTATAAAATAAATGAGAAAAAAATAACATATTTTTTTTATCTTGATGTCAATTCTGTGACAACTGTCAAAATTCAGATATTATTCGTTTACGATAAAAATGACCGTAAGAATGATGAGGTATATGTAGTATACTTGATTGGGAAAATTAGAGTTGTTAGAAGCTCAATAGTAATTTTCAAGTAATAATTGGAAATTTGATGGAATTTTAGGAACTTCCAGATTGTTTGATAACGGGTTATCAGTATTGATTGATGACGACCCGGTTAATATTTTAGAGCCTGGAATTGATCCATAAGATATAAAATAATATTTTAGAGTAGAAATATTGTTAAGGCTAGTATAGATTTTAATTAGTGGCTTTTGAACCGTTAAGGCCTGAAGGTTGCGTATTTTAGATTTTTAGCGCAAATCCGAGACCCGGAACGATGAGAAAACCTCTAATATGATTGAAATTAGGTAAGAATAAATATTAGTATAGGGGAAAGTTATTATGGACCGAATAGGTAGAAACCTTAATTTATTATTACGAAAGGGGATTTTGTAGGATAGGAGATTGAGTATTATGTTTTAAGATTTATAAAAAAAATATAATACCCAAACCCCCTCCCCAAACCGGTCGAACACCCCCCCCCCCCCAAATAACACCATTGTGATTATTATTATTATATTATTGGTGAAACACTCACCATTTCCCCATAAATACCCACTTACACTTCATTTCTTACACATACACACACATACACTTCAAGAAAAAACCATCCAACTTCTTTTTCTTTTCTTCTTGGCCGATTGCCCCCAACAACACCACAAATCTTCTTGTTTTGTCCATGCAATCACAAAAATGGACTCTACAACTTAGATAAGTTAGTGTTTTTGGAGATTTAAAGCCAAAAGATCAAAGATTCAAGAGAGAGAAGCAAGGATTGGAGCCTTTAATCAAGGTAAGTTCTTGAATAGAAACCCATTATAATCTTTGTTTTAATCATAACTTTCACCAAACAATCAAAGATAATACAAAGGGGGTTTTGTTAAACAAATAATGAGAATGAGATGTAATGAAAATAAAAATGGATACATATGTATATATGTGTTCCGTGTGTGTATATATACATATATATGGGCCGCACATATGTATACAAAAGGGGATAAATGTGAAATCAATTGTTTAGTTGGTAAAATGGTAGATTACGCTTAGATCCTTTGATTTTAAGGACATGCAATAAGGTTTTCTAAAAGGATTCAACTATGATGTAAAAATGTATTTTGATGATTTATATGGTCTAATAATATGGTATGAAGATAGGATTGGTAAGATGTGGTTTAGTTGAAGAAGGTGTTTATGTTTAGGCATTGTTTTAGTAGAGTTTTGAGGTAGTTTAGACTTATGTGCAGGTTTGATCATAATAATAAAAAGATGGTTTTCATAAGTTTAAAATGGTGTGAAACACGATTGGATAGGTTCTACACGCTTGGGATACCTTGCATGTACGATCTGAACGCGTTTTACGGTTTAAAACGCCTAAACTATGAGTTTTGGTAAAGATATTCTAAAAATTATTTAGAACATGTTTTTACAACTTAAAATGATGTAAAATAAAGGATAATAAAATATTTATAAAAAGATTTTGGTCGAAACTTGAATAAACTTGTGAAAGATGCGCAAAAATGCTTGTTTTCGACAAAAACGACGCATCTAAAAGATTATTTTTAAATCTGATGTAAAAACAGCTATTTTTCATTAAAATGAGTATAAAAGACTTTATTTAGGATGTATGACATATTTACCATGTTGACGGATGTTTACGGTACAAAACTATGTCTTAGAAGTCAATAAGAATGGGGATTTTGAGGTGTTTTAGTGATAGAATAAGCAAATGATTTAAGATGATGAATTTGGGTATTATTAAAGTATAGATTTATACACTAAGTTGATGTGTGATATCGGCATTATATGTGGGATAAGAATTGTTATGATAAGCTTTATTATGTGTTTTAGTGACATATTAACTAGAACTAGAAATATGAGATAGATCGGGTAATGACATTGAACATGAGATGTGATGGGATTGGGTAGCGAATACACTATGTCGCATACCCAAACCAGGAACAACATCGCTGCGCGGAGAAAAGCCTATGCGGAGGAAGTGGTCAAAGCACATGAATGACTGGTCAATTGTCAAATCTCGGTCAAGGCGGATATCATGCATGGTCAACTACCATGCATAAATCACGTAGACTCAATATTAAAGGCGGTACAACGTTCCATCAATAACATTAATTTAGCTTTCCATATATTACCTTACTAACATAATTAAGGGTGATGGAGACAACCTAACCATGGTTAGGACTTGGGTAATGGTGGCATACGGACTCTCCTATAAAAGGGATCACATCCCCAATAGGAGAGGACACTTTCTACTAACGTGGAGAGCTATCACACTTGATAGTATCCCCATTCTCCCCGTTTTTGTTATAAACAACTACCTTGTGTAGTCCTCTCCACACCCACATATTCACTCTTGTTTGCAGGTTCCTCCATCCATAGCTGTTAGTGAAGGATCAACCCTGTAGTAACTCATAATCTTATCATCCCTAACCGGTGGTGAGACTATTTGTTTCTTCATTGGCGCCATCCGTTACGGTTTTAATCAATCTTTCAAACTAGCAACATGGCTTTCTCGAAGGATTCAAACAACAATAACAATGCTAAAGTAGATGCCACAATCAACGATGAAATCCAGGATGTTACACCAAACACCATCACGAAGAATGTGGCTCAGAAGCAACCAACTTCGACATTCCACTTCCACCCAATCAAGGGAGGATCTACTGGAGGAAAGAAGAAACAAGATAACCTATCTCTGGTTGACCCGGACGAACGGTTGGCTCGACAAAATTCAAAGACGATTGCTGAATACCAGAAGATGGTAATGAATCAAGATAAACTCAACGTCCAAAAGACGTTAAGTTTCAACACAAGGGAGGAAGATTCAGAATCTCCTCGCGAAAGCAACAATGGCCGTCACACTAAGGGACCTCGTCAGGCGGTGCGTGGTGGAGGCCGTGGTAGAAATACTCACGGTTAGGACCCCGCCACCTTGAATGAGGAACCAGATGGCTATGAATCAGAAAATGAGGTGCATCATGATTCTAATAAAAAAACAGAATTCTAAATCTGTCGTCAGCAGTCTGGCACCCAAAGATGATGACCTCTATAAGCCATACAGGCCAGAGACATTTGCTAAAAGATCAAAATTCTGTGCGCGTATTGCACTAGAACCGATGCCCCAAGAGTGCAAGCTACCGAACACCATCGGGAAATACGACGGTTTGCGCGATCCAGACGATCACTTACATGCCTTTGATTGCGCAGGCAGCTCCAAGTTGTGGCCGGTGCAATCCTGGTGTCATCTGTTCATGTAAACGTTAACAGGGGTAGCTAGAGTCTGGTATGAAAGCTTGCCTGTAGGAAGTCTGGTGGACTTCGATGATCTAATAAGAAAATTCAAGAACCACTTCTCACATCTGCGCAAACACAAGAAGGACAAAGCTCACATTCTCCTGTGTACGCGCCATGAGAACGAATCTCTGGAAGATTACATCATCAGATATAACAAGGAAGCCCTTCAGCTAGGATGCGGAGAAGAACTTACCCCCGCAGCATTCATACACGGGGTAACAAACGACGATCTGATGAAGTGCCTAACGGGAAAAGATGGCGTGCCACAAGCTTGGGATGAAGTGATCGAAGCTGCCAAAGTATATGCATCTTCCGAACGATCCTTTCACCGAAACAAAACCATGCACCAAAGTAGCAGTCACCATCCATCATCAAACAACATAGGGAAGTGTAACAACCCAACCGATGGCGGAAACATCGGGATGTCACGTATTGATGATTGTTCAGTAGCTCATGGTGAATAATAATTTCATTAAATTATTTAAATAAATTACATACAATTGTTCTACAAAAATTCGTACATCAAAAGGAATAATATTTGCACACATCTTCAAGCATTAACTCAAATCTTCAAGCAAGTAGAACCTGAAACATGTTAAGTTTGAAAATATTTTGGGTCAACAAAAGTTGGTGAGAATACATAGGTTTTTGAATATAATTGATAACAATAGTTTGTACAACAATCACAGTTGTATGATGATAGAGTATGATTCCGACATGTAACAATGCGTCTTTGTACAACCAAACCTTGTGTCGACTGATGACTAACTCGCAAGTTAGTTAAATGTTGTTACTGTTATCGATCATCCCTGAATTTATGCGGGGGGATGGGTTTGTCAGACCTATAGCGCTATAATCTAAACAGGCGGCTTGATCAATGTTAATGATTGTACCGTGTCTTTTTGTTACAGCCAAATGATAGAATGAGTAAATGAAAGTGTAATTGAATCACAAGTTTCAACAATGTAAGAATGAATAAATGATAGTGTATAAAATGTTTGAACATTTTTCACCCCAAAATGTAAAACAGAAAAAGGGGCTATGTAAACTCACCTTAGCAAAATGTTATGTCTCGTGAAAATAGAATATGTGTTGCCCAAATATGCCAAGTATCACCCTATAAAAAAGGTAATAAATATGTCTAAGTCTATCTAGTCTACAATATATTCTAAGGTTTCGAATTGGGGATAAGTGTTCATTTGATTAATAAATTAAACGTCTAATAAATAAGAGAAATTTGATAAATAAATAAGCAAAAGTCTTTTTTGTAAATTTTAAATCAAAGATGGTCACAATAATAAGTTTTAAGTATGAAAATAATTTTTTAATAAATTATTTTCTTAAAAATAAAATATTAAATCTATTTATCACAAATTGTCAAAATGTAACTTTAATATTTAAAAATACTAAAATTAAAGAATTATTAATTTAAAAATTGTATTTCTGTTCCAAATAATCAAAAATAATTTATATAAAATTTTGGTGCAAAAATATTGAAAAATGAATTTATTATGATTTATTTATGATTAAAACTAACAAAAATTGATTAAAAATATTAAATAAATGAATTTTCAGAAATAAAAATCATTTCAGAAAATTTTATTGTTTTAAAAACTAAGAATAATTTTTGTGGAAATTTATAAAATTGTTTTGATATTTTAATAGAATTTTATAAATATAATAGAATAAACTTGATTTATTTATTATATATATTAAATAAATAAATTTTTGAAAAGTAAAAATTGTATGTTAAACTTTTTCATTAGATTAACACAAAATAATTTTTGTAGAATTTTTAAAAGAGTTTTAATATTTTAAAATGAATTTATAAAATACAAGTAATATATATTCAAAACTTTATTGTTTTTAAACAAAACAAAACAAAAAGAAAAAGGGTGTTGCTGCCGTGGGTCGAACCCGCGTTAGCCGGTTCATAGTCACCAGGCACAACCACTTGGTCCAGACCAGTGGTTATGTTTGGTTTTAGTTTGTTTAAAATAAATAACATATGTGAAATCGTGTTCTTCCCCAAATTGAGTATACGAGCCCTAGATTTTCCAATTGGGCGATTCACACAACATTAACCCAATTAACCTTAGGGTTAATGTTGTGTGGATGCCGAACAATAAAACCCACTGAAGAAATTACACTTATAATAACGAATTGAATATAATTGCACAGTCAAGGCTCGAAGTCAAAACACGAACAGAAATGATTCAAAACAGTGAAAGATTAAGAAATTGGGGGTTGAGAAAGAATGAGTGGCGAGTTGTGATGGTCCAGAGGTGTTCAATTTATAGTGAGGTGGTCTAGATCGTTGATTTGGTATGTTTGACTTCGACTTGAATGTTTGACGCGTCCATGAGCTAATTTGGTAAGAATTGAATGGTAATTGAACGTGTAATGACTCGTGATAGGCTGGTAATCATGATCTCAATCAGTCCATGATCAATTACACGTTAATTGTTTTGATTTAAGGAAGGTCATGGTCACAGTTGACTTTCCAAGTCAACTGGGAAGATCCTGAACTCATGTTATAATAATAATGTGGTGGGTTAAAACAGAAATGAGCTGTAGCTTAGTTGGTTTGGAGGTGTTGTGTGTTTGTTGGTGTGGTGCGGGTTCGATTCCCACATTCAACAAAAAGTTTTCTTTTCTTTTTTTTTTTTTTTGAGGTGGGCCGGATCCAAGATGAAGGGAAAGGGGAGGTGGGCCGAGGTTTTGTTTGGGCTCGGGTCTTTGGGCTTGGTTTAAATGATTGGGTTGAGTCTTGGGCCTAGGTGGGGATGGTGAGTTTGGTTAAAAGAGTTATGGTTAGAATGAAATAAAAATCAAAATTAAACCTACTATTATTATTATTATTACATATATATATATATATATATATATATACATATAAGTTGTGTGTTAGGGATAATTAATGATAAAGGTGTATAGAATAAGGCTTTTACGTATAAAAATTTGGGGGAAATTTTGCGATGTTACAGTCTCCCCTACTTTTGGAAACTTCGTCCCGAAGTTTATTGAAAACGCAGGGTTGAAGGAGGTTGGGTAGAAATTAGGACAAGTGTGACTTGGAAAATTTTATGTTAAGGCACGACATGAATAGAATAAACTGTCTCGTTTTTAGTGTGGATTGATGAACTACCAGACAACTAGAGTTTATAACCTGGATAGAATTTCACACTACCTTAATGTACCTGTAAATTCATGATTACGTTCCGGACCGCAATCACCAATTTACCTTACATTAAAGTTTTGCGTCCTTCTATGACTCCACCGATTGTTGAGCAGGTCCGATAGCCTCCACCAGTCGTGGAGTAGGTTGTAGGGCCTCTCCCGACTATTGAAAAGGCATAATGACCTCTACCAATCGTTGAGTAGGTTCGATAGCCTCCACCAGTCGTGGAGCAGGTTGTAGGGCCTCTCCCGACTGTTGAAAAGGCATGATGACACATAGATTGCAAATTGATAACATGTTTATGCAAGCAAGTTTACAAGTATAACAAGCACAGTATACGAGTTGTAGTTGTATAGATTTGGATAATTAGTTCACATTCAAACAATCATGCATTCAAGTATTATGATTATACCATGTAAACAACTCTCAGACAAAAATTTCAATACTAGAATTTATTACTTGAATCAAATAACGTCAATACTTAGAATAAAAGCAAACAACGTTCGAATGATGGGACATGTTGTTAAGTAGCTGGATGGTCTTGATCTCTGTTTAGTTTAGGGCATCGGTTACGGAAGTGATTTGGATCTCCACATTCATAGCATTGACCATAGTTGTATCGATTAGGATTAGTGGCCTGAGCAGGGTTGGTGGGTTGGTTGGCATTAGGATTTGGGGTCTCACGACACGTGTTGACCAAATGGCCATACTTTCCACAATTGGTGCACAAGCGACACGCTGAAGCAGTGGGATGATGTCGGTTGCATGTGTTACACAATGGATAGTTTCCTATATAGGGTTTCTTGTTAGAAGCTTGTGTAGTGAGGTTGACATCAGGATCTCTGGACTTACGCTTCTGGTTCTTAGTAGTTACCGCGGCTACAATACTTGCTTTCTTGCCTTTCCGAACTAAGGTCCCGTTCTTTACGTGATTGTCAGTTAAGGTAGCTGGTATACGCTTGGCCTCTTCAAGGGTAGCAGGGTTCCTTCCCCATACCGTGTCCTGAATCTGCATGGGCAAACAACCGATATACTTCTCGATGGCTACAGGTAGCGGAGTGACCTTATGGGGCAATAACAGACTGAGCTCATGGAAGCAAGGTATTCCCCACTATCCTGAGCAAGGGTGTGGAACTCGTCCTCTAATTTCTTGACCTCGTTATGTGGGCAAAATTCATCTCTCATTATTTCCTTGACTTGATCCCAGGTCATAGTAAGTGCAACTTCAGCTCCTCGAGTGCGCTTTTCCTCATTCCACCAAGTGAGTGCTCGTTTGTGAAGAACACTCATAGCATAACGGACTTTAAAGTTATCGGGACACTCACTGTTAATGAAGGTATTCTCAATACCCTCAAACCATTGTAGAAGTCCCGTAGCTCCTTCTTCTCCACTGAACTTAGGGGGATTACAGGAATTAAAGTGCTTAAGAGTGCAAGCTGGGAGACCATTCCCGTTTCCGTTGTGGTTTCCATTACCGTTCCCATTTCGATGACCGTTTCCGTTGCCGTTTCCGTTCATCTGGATGACTTGAGCCAGTAAATTAGGAACTAGAGTTGCTATTTGTTGCGCCATTTGTTGGGAAATGATTGCAGCCAGTTTGGCATCAATGCCATTGTTGTTGTTGTTGTTGTTGTTATGGTTGTCGTGGTTGTTATTGTTCCTATTTCCTTCCTCATGATTACCACCATTGTTATTGCGGGTGCTGCGACGTGGAGGCATGATCTGTAAGAGACACAATGAAATGAATGAGGTTATATAAGGAATGTAATCATTTATTCATTAATTAAAACGAATAAACGAAAACGTTGACTTATCAAAGATTCTAGATTCTAATAACATATGAAGACATGCTTTAGCCTATAAGTGAACACTCATCCCGAGAATTCCCAGGTAGGCATCTGGGTCCCTCGTCTGATTGGGATATATGCGCAATGCCAGCCTAGACAGAAGACTCAGAATACAGGCGTTCACCCTTCCAGATTGCACGTGTTCGTTATTAAAATCTAGAACTTTGACGAGATCTCAAAGGGGTTCAGGTTAAATCTGAGGATTTTGTCTTATTAGTCTAAGAGTAGATCCAGTGATGGAGGGTAACCTTCTTGTAAGGATGAAAGTAGGGATGAGCAGTAGGAGGGAGATGTAGAATAGCAAGTAAAAGAAGCAAATACTGGTTATAATCCTATGGTTATGGACTAGATTATTTTTCTAATAACCTAATTCCCTATAACCATGGCTCTGATACCAATCTGTAACACCCCAACCGATGGCGGAAACATCGGGATGTCACGTATTGATGATTGTTCAGTAGTTCATGGTGAATAATAATTTCATTAAATGATTTAAATAAATTACATACAATTGTTCTACAAAAATTCGTACATCAAAAGGAATAGTATTTGCACACATCTTCAACCATTAACTCAAATCTTCAAGCAAGTAGAACCTGAAACATGTTAAGTTTGAAAATATTTTGGGTCAACAAAAGTTGGTGAGAATACATTGGTTTTTGAATATAATTGATAACAATAGTTTGTATAACAATCACAGTTGTATGATGATAGAGTATGATTCCGACATGTAACAATGCGTCTTTGTACAACCAAACCTTGTGTCGACTGATGACTAACTCGCAAGTTAGTTAAATGTTGTTACTGTTATCGATCATCCCTGAATTTATGCGGGGGGATGGGTTTGTCAGACCTATAGCGCTATAATCTAAACAGGCGGCTTGATCAATGTAAATGATTATACTGTGTCTTTTTGTTACAGCCAAATGATAGAATGAGTAAATGATAGTGTAAATGAATCACAAGTTTCAACAATGTAAGAATGAATAAATGATAGTGTATAAAATGTTTGAACATGTTTCACCCCAAAATGTAAAACAGAAAAAGGGGCTATGTAAACTCACCATAGCAAAATGTTATGTCTCGTGAAAATAGAATATGTGTTGCCCAAATATGCCAAGTATCACCCTATAAATAAGGTAATAAATATGTCTAAGTCTATCTAGTCTACAATATATTCTAGTGTTTCGAATTGGGGATAAGTGTTCGTTTGATTAATAAATTAAACGTCTAATAAATAAGAGAAATTTGATAAATAAATAAGCAAAAGTCTTTTTTGTAAATTTTAAATCAAAGATGGTCACAATGATAAGTTTTAAGTATGATAATAATTTTTTAATAAATTATTTTCTTAAAAATAGAATATTAAATCTATTTATCACAAATTGTCAAAATGTAACTTTAATATTTAAAAATACTAAAATTAATGAATTATTAATTTAAAAATTGTATTTCTGTTCCAAATAATCAAAAATAGTTTATATAAAATTTTGGTGCAAAAATATTGAAAAATGAATTTATTATGATTTATTTATGATTAAAACTATCAAAAATTGATTAAAAATATTAAATAAATGATTTTTCAGAAATAAAAATCATTTCAGAAAAGTTTATTGTTATAAAAACTCAGAATAATTTTTGTGGAAATTTATAAAATTGTTTTGATATTTTAATAGAATTTTATAAATATAATAGAATAAACTTGATTTATTTATTATATATATTAAATAAATAAATTTTTGAAAAGTAAAAATTTTATGTTAAACTTTTTCATTAGATTAACACAAAATAATTTTTGTAGAATTTTTAAAGAGTTTTAATATTTTAAAATGAATTTATAAAATACAAGTAATATATATTCAAAACTTTATTGATTTTAAACAAAACAAAACAAAAAGAAAAAGGGTCCTGCTGCTGTGGGTCGAACCCGCGTCAGCCGGTTCATAGTCACCAGGCACAACCACTTGGTCCAGACCAGTGATTGTGTTTGGTTTTAGTTTGTTTAAAATAAATAACATATGTGAAATCGTGTTCTTCCCCAAATTGAGTATACGAGCCCTAGATTTTCCAATTGGGCAATTCACACAACATTAACCCAATTAACCTTAGGGTTAATGTTGTGTGGATGCCGAACAATAAAACCCACTGAAGAAATTACACTTACAATAACGAATTAAATATAATTGCACAGTCAAGGCTCGAAGTCAAAACACGAACAGAAATGATTCAAAACAGTGAAAGATTAAGAAATTGGGGGTTGAGAAAGAATGAGTGGCGAGTTGTGATGGTCCAGAGGTGTTCAATTTATAGTGAGGTGGTCTAGATCGTTGATTTGGTATGTTTGACTTCGACTTGAATGTTTGACGCGTCCATGAGCTAATTTGGTAAGAATTGAATGGTAATTGAACGTGTAATGACTCGTGATAGGCCGGTAATCATGATCTCAATCAGTCCATGATCAATTACACGTTAATTGTTTTGATTTAAGGAAGGTCGTGGTCACAGTTGACTTTCCAAGTCAACTGGGAAGATCCTGAACTCATGTTATAATAATAAAGTGGTGGGTTAAAACCGAAATGAGCTGTAGCTCAGTTGGTTTGGAGGTGTTGTGTGTTTGTTGGTGTGGTGCGGGTTCGATTCCCACATTCAACAAAAAGTTTTCTTTTTTTTTTTTTTTTGAGGTGGGCCGGATCCAAGATGAAGGGAAAGAGGAGGTGGGCCGAGGTTTTGTTTGGGCTCGGGTCTTTGGGCTTGGTTTAAATGATTGGGTTGAGTCTTGGGCCTAGGTGGGGATGGTGAGTTTGGTTAAAAGAGTTATGGTTAGAATGAAATAAAAATCAAAATGAAACCTACTATTATTATTATTATTATTATTATTATTATTATTATTATTATTATTATTATTATTATTAATACTATTATTATTATTATTATTATTATTATTACATATATATATACATATATATATATATATATATAAGTTGTGTGTTAGGGATAATTAATGATAAAGGTGTATAGAATAAGGCTTTTACGTATAAAAATTTGGGGGAAATTTTGCGATGTTACAGGAAGGGCAAACAGTCTGTCTGGTCAAGAATTTCAGGCACAGCGGAGGAAGGAAAATACTCCTCCGCGCAAGACGCACGAAACATGCTTAGCTCAAGAGGGTCCCGTGATCACAAAGGACACTCAAAGAAGAATTACGAGTGGACACCACTGTCCAAAACGCCATCTGAGGTGCTAATGACTGAACAAATTCAATTTTTGAAACCGCAAGAACTCCGAGGTGACAGACGGAACGTGGATAGATCAAAGTACTGTGAGTATCATGAAGACCACGGACATATGACAGATAACTGTTATAGTCTGAAGATGGAAATAGAAAACGCCATAAAATCAGAGCAGTTAACGCACCTCGTGAAGAACATGCGAATAAAGCAGAGAGACAACACGGAAGGAGGTGAACCCTCTCAGAAAAAGATACGCAATCTCAATGCGCATCACGTGTATAGCACATCGCGCAATACATGCAACATGATCCATAGAAACGCAAGCCACAAACGCACCTTTACGAAGGCAAGAGATGATTCATGGAAAGAAGAACAAGTGATTATGCCAAGAGTAAAGGGCGGGGCTTCCTCCACAGCTCCGTTGATCATCACAGGCGTTGTTGTTGTTGGCCATTATCGAACAAGATATATGTTCTTGGATAATGGCAGTAGCACTGATAATATGTACAAGCAATGTTTCGACCAGCTAGACGATGATGACAAAAGAAGAATAACACCAGCAACAGAGCCAATTTCAGGCTTTATCCATGAAACAATTTACCCACTGGGTATGCTCACTTTCCCAGTAACACTCTCAGACGGAAAGCATTCGCACACTGAAACGTGCGACTTTATAGTTCTTCCCGTTAATTCTTCACATGACATCCTACTGGGACGAGAAGGATTGGCAAAGTTCAACTGCAACGCATCCACGCCACATCAGATGGCAGGTTTTCCTACGCGAACAGGAGTCGCATTTATCCGCGGAAAAAAACATGTCATACAACAGAAGCACCGAGGCCTTCAAAGCAAACAAAACCAACCGTCAGAACCGAACTGGAAAAATGGGTCATTAACCCTACATTCCCAGAACAGACAGTTGTCATCGGCCATGAAATCTCTGACTCCATTCGCGTTCACTTGAAGCAGCTGCTAACAAAGAATATGGATATCTTCACCTTTAAACCATCAGACATGGTCGGCGTCCCGCGTCACATCGCGGAACATAAGCTCAAAGTTTACAAAAACGCTGAATCAATTGCCCAGAAGAAGCGCAGCATGGGGCCAGAGAAAACAAAGGCGATGAATGAGCAAGTGATGGAACTCTTGAAGGCCGGTATCCTCCGCAAAAGCAAATACCAAAATTGGGTGGCAAACCCAGTCATGGTAGGAAAATCCAACGGCACCTGGCGTATGTGTGTGGATTACAAAGATCTGAACAAGGCTTGCCCAAAAGATTGTTACCCACTACCTGAAATTGACCTGAAAGTCGATTCCTTGGCACCCTACAGGTTTAAATGCTTCTTGGACGCTTACAAGGGCTATCATCAAATTCAGATGGCCGAAGAGGACGAAGACAAGACAGCATTCCGCACAGACATGGGCACCTTCTGCTACACCAAGATGCCGTTTGGGCTAAAAAACGCAGGGGCAACATATCAACGTTTAATGGATACCGCATTTGAAAAACAAATTGGTGTAAATTTGGAGGTGTACGTTGACGACTTGCTGATAAAAAGCAGAGAAGAGGACCAAATGTTACTTGACATTCAGAAAACCTTTGATCAATTGCACAGTGTGCGGATGAAACTAAACCCGGGAAAATGTTCCTTCGGGATAAAAGAGGGAAAGTTCCTCGGAGTCATTGTAACAAAAGATGGTTTCCGGCCCAACCCGGATAAAGTTCAAGCAATCGAGCGAATGTCGTCCCCATCTTCAGTCAAGGAAGTTCAAACTTTGATGGGGCTACTTGTAGCTTTGAACAGATTTATGTCAAACTACGCGTCTAAATCTTTCCCCTTCGTGGACACGCTCAAAAATTGCCTAAAGAAATCAAACTTCAACTGGACGGAAGAGGCAGAAGCAGTGTTTCAAGACATGAAGAAGTGTTTGAGCAACCTGCCAACACTCACCGCTCCGCTACCAAAAGAACCACTTCCCCTATACCTGTCTCTCACTGATAAGGCAGTAGGTGCGGTGCTTATGGTCGATCGAAAGGGGGTACAAACCGAAATATATTATGTCAGCTGTATGCTGCTCGACGCAGAAACCCGCTACTCAACAATGGAAAAGCTGGTTCTCGCGCTAGTCCAAACTTCGAGAAGGCTGCGCAGATATTTCCAAAGACATCCAATCAATGTCCTCACAGATTTCCGCATCAACGACATCTTGCGCAAACCGGAACTTTTTGGACGTTTGGCCAAATGGGCAATAGAATTGGGTGAACATTCAATCTCATACAAAGCAAGGCCTTCCTTCAAGGGACAAATCCTTGCAGATTTCATAGCGGAAGTCCCAGCAGACAAAGTTGAAGAATGTGCAAAAGAGACATCATCAAAATCAACTCCGCCTGATGAGACTCAAATATGGAAGCTATTCACCGACGACGCTTGCAATAACAAAGGGGCCGGCGCAGGCTTACGTCTGATAACTCCGGAAGGGAAAGAATACACCTATGCAATCCGGCTCGACTTCCAAACAACTAACAACGAGGCAGAATATGAAGCACTAATCGCAGGCCTACGCATTGCCAAAAAGATGGGCGCTCAATACATCGAAGCCCATGTTGATTCAATGTTAGTCGCCAATCACATCGATAGCACACATGAAGCCAGAGAGCCGTCCATGATTTTATACTTGCAGCACACCAAGGAGCTGATGAATAGTTTCCTCCACTGCAAAGTAACCCACGTACGCAGAAGCTAGAACAAGCCAGCGGACGCTTTAAGCAAAATGGCGTCAACCGCATTTGATCATATGGCGAAAGACGTACGAGTCGAGGTGCTGGCCAAGCTGTTTGTTCCGCCAAAACAAGTAAACGTGATTCAGACAGGAAAGGAATCCTGGATCACCCCGATAATGGCCTTCCTGACTAAAGGCATCCTCCCATCAAACAAAGCGGAAGCAAGGAAGCTGCAACACAAAGCCTTGCATTATGAGGTCAATGATGGTATCTTATACCAGCGGTCTTATCTTGGACCATTACTCAGATGTGTAGATTCTGCAGAGGCCACATATTTAATAAAAGATATTCACGAAGGCACGTGCGGATTACACGCAGGGCCTCGAATGGTCGTGGCCAAACTTATGAACGCTGGATACTTTTGGCCTGGAATGCACCTCGATGCATTAAGAGAGTTGTGCAAATGTGATGCTTTCCAGCGGCAGCCAGCGGCATGCGCCTGGCACACTTAGACCAAAGAACAACTTGATACCAGTCACCACAGCATGGCCATTCCAAAAATGGGCCATTGATCAAGTGGGATCTTTCCCTACGGCGCCAGGCAACGTCAAATACTTAGTGGTCGCCATTGATTACTTCACTAAATGGGTGGAAGTGAGGACGTTAGCCACAATTGATGGGCGCAACATCAAGAAATTTATATGGGAATTTATCATTTGCAGATTTGGTCTACCACTGGAAATTGTAAGCGACAATGGAACGCAGTTTGCGGACCAACACTTACAAGAATGGCTCTCTTCAATGAGAATCAAACAGATATTTACTTCTGTAGCGCATCCTCAAGGCAATGGCCAGGTAGAGCGCGTAAACAGAAGTATCGTTGAAGGCATTAAAACGCGCTTGGGAACGAGACGTAGCGGCTGGGTAGATGAATTACCCCATGTCCTTTGGGCTCACCGCACACTTTCCAAAACAAGTACTGGGGAAACACCGTTTAGCCTAACATATGGAACTGAAGCGGTAATCCCAACAGAAGTCACAAATCCGTTCCCAAGATTTTTGCTCGCGCAAAAAACTGACAATGATAAAGAATTGAGGATGTATCTAGACTTACTAGATGAACACCGAGATTCGGCCTATGTTCGTGAAGCCTCATACAAAAGACAGTTAGAAAAATACTACAATGCGCGAGTCAAAGAACAAACTTTCCGCGTTGGCGATTTTGTTTTCCGCAATAGTGAAGCTTCAAATACGGAAAAACCAGGGATGCTTGCTCCAACTTGGGAAGGACCTTACAAAATCCAAGGGGTTTTGGGAAAAGGAGCATATGCTCTAGAACGCCTAGATGGTTCACCAATACCACGTACTTGGAATGCAGCGCAACTGCGTATATGCTACATGTAATCTACTATTTCATGATTTTGTAATAAGGACTTTATGTCCAACGTCATTTATATTACAAAAAGCATTTATTATACAAGCTATTGATCAACAATACAATCTACAAGCCTAATACGTAGATTGTTGGTACACATACAAAAAAAAGGGGGAGGGGGTCAATACAAAAAACTACACCCCATAGACATGATGATCCAACAACAATTTCAAAAGACTTTACTTACAATACACACATATGGTCTTCCACACACTGGAATCACACATTAACCTCTAACCTTCTTGGTTTTAGCCTTGGTTACATCTCCTAACTCCGACAACTTCTTCATCTTCAACGGTTTCCCATCAGACGTACCTTGGTCATCCAAGTCATCAGGTCGCATGTCTTCTTAGGACAACAAGTGTTCACAATATTCGGCTAAACGATCATGAGCGTCAGTTGATGGCTGATCGTGACTAGGATGTTTAGATAGCTTCATCATCCCTTGTAATGCTAATCTCTCCATGGCACCAAGATTGTTGTTGGAAGAGTGAGTCGCCATTTTTCCAGAAAGAAAGGTGTAGTTTTTAAAACAGGTGAATAATGGAGAAGATGGAAGATGCACTTACTATATATAGAAGAGAGAGGTTATGGCCATTAATTACTATTAATGGTAACCATTCAATTACCCTAGGGAAGTATGACAGTCGCCCTGACAATCGCCGGCACAACCGTCACATCAATCATGAGGTAGTCTGACAGGCACTCGTGTCAGGAAGTAAAGATGACATCACCAAATGATTAGCACACACAAGTGTAAAACAAAGGACACGTTGCATTAAGTTCTACAATAAGAACAGTGAAATAAATTGTTCATCGGAAATGTTACAAGCAAAGACAAGGAAAGGAATAAATCATTCAACTAAAAGTTTAAATACTGAGATATATCATCAGCATTAGAACTGTCCACACGCTTGTCGCTGGCCGTGGATTACGTCCCGGCCCCACCATTAGTAGCCACTGCCTTGGCCTTATCCTCTCTTTGCGCCTTTTCGGCAAGTTCCGCACCAAGGCGATCTGATTTGATAAAATAGTTGCGCAATTCACCTGCGGGGTCATCAGTCTTCATACAAGCCTCCAACAGGTCGAATACTTCAAATTTCAGATGCTCATAATCGTCATAGGCCTTCAGCAAATCATCATCTTACGACTCGTTCTCGTACGGACCGGCCTCCTTCTTCTTACCATCCGCATGATGCCAAAAACCTTCGGAGAAGCCAAGTTTCAATCCCTGCTTCACGGAGGAGCTGGAAATGCGGGCAATTACCTCTGTCAACGTAGGATCATTCCAGACACGCTTAAATATCTGCATAACAGAAAATATTACATCAAAAGTTGAAACAGTAAATAATCAATTATGCAAAAGGGGGATTTCTAGCTTACTCCAGCGACACCATCGCTCATCAACCAAGCTATTATCTCATTAGCAGCAACGGCCATATCAGTGGCTTGTTCAAATAAAGCTTGCACTTTGTCCAACTCCAACTTTGCCTGGGAACAAGAAGACTCCGCCAAAGTCTTTTCTTCTTGATGCTTGGAATTCTCCAAAATCAAATCTTTTATCTTGGCCTCCGCATCAGACAATGAGGTGGTCGCCTTGAGAAGGTCATCATGCTGAGCATTGTACTTCTGGATAGTATCGGCAAGTTCCGCCTGCTTCTCTTCATAAGATTTCTGGCTTTGATCCATTTCTTTCTTCAAACGAGCGTTCTCAAGCTTTAAATTCTCAATAGCGGATCACAACAGCTCAGTTTCCTGATTTGTCCTCTTACAAGCAGCGGACCAGGCCTGGGAGGCTTCAGCTTTATCTTTCTTTACCTTCTCCATCTCTTCAATAGCATCACGGGCCACTTTCTTGTGTTGCTCAATCTCTAACCGGATCTCATAGCGAGCGCGTTGAAATTCTTCTTCGTGCCCCAACAAACTGGCTTCTGAATCTTTCAGATTTTGATAATCCCGCTGGAACTCATTTTCACGCCTAATAAGAGATCCAAGGACGCTCATACCCAATGAGAGATTCATCGCCATGTCAATGAACAAAGATCGTCGATCAACACTATCTTGGTAATCACGCTCGGCAGGAGGAACAGATAGCATGATAAACTCCTGCGCATCAAGCGCATTTGTAAATCGAGTAGTGTCAAGAATGTCCCAACGCGGCTGATATGGCTTTGGCGAATCAGCTTGACGCGATAAATACATTCTTCGCCGGTGACCAGTCCGACCGGAACTATCACCACCACCTGCAGAAGCATCAGTATAAACCACAGTAGAGTCCACTACTGTGCGCATAAAGCTGGAACGGTTCTCACCAACAACTTCATCTCCCTTCCCTTTCTCCAGCGCAACCTCAAATCTCTGTGATGAACTTGGCTTGTGCACTTGCTTTAGTGATGGGTCAAGGCAATCAATATTCAAATTTGGAGTTTCGGACTCGTCCACCTTCTTTCCCGCATCCTTCTCCGCATCCATCACCAAGTCATCTGGTGTGGGCTCAACCTGTGGTGCCAAATTCTCCTCCACAACCACCTCAGCTACCTTGACGGCAGTCGTATCCGTTGTCAAATCCGCAGTCACACCAACATTTTCAATAAGCTGGCCAGACGAAGTTACCTTCTCCAACACTGTAGTGGATTGCTTCATGCGAGATTCCGCAAAAGGATGGTGTCCTACATAAAAAGCTATTCACAATATTACAACACATATTGATTACAAAGCACGCAAAAGGGAAACAAAAATATACATACCAGACAAGTGCCTCAACGTCTTCATTGGAAGATTCTCACGCACTGGCGGAGGCTTCACAAGAATTTCGAGCTTATCACTCGTTGGCTAAGACAATGGTTTGAAAACATCAACCGGAACCGCCGTAATGGGCTCTGGACGTGGCATACTAACCGCGGCCCCCGAACACTGGGGGATGTGAACTTGTATCTGATTCAACTCGGTAACCCTTTGCTGGTATAACTCTTCGGTAACATTCTCCGACGGGCGGACAGGAGACGAGCGTCTAGCGCGTTTATGCTCTAATTCCGAGTCTGACTCTGTTAACTCTTCATCTACCTCCTCAACGATAATGGGAGCAACCGGCGGTTTGGTCTTCTTACTTGCTATGGCACGCTTCCTAGATGTACCCGTGCCTGGCGCGGAAATCACATCTGTATACATTAAACTATGTGTGAGGAGTAAATACAGGAGTTATAAAGACTAACCAACGGATTTCTTGCGCTCTGAAGTAACTTCCTTAACATCAATTATGGCCTTTCTGCGGAGTTGTATACCCGCACCTACCACGAAGAATGCGCTAAGTCAGTACGCAGGAT
This sequence comes from Ambrosia trifida, assembly GCA_028751855.1. Classification (NCBI taxonomy): domain Eukaryota; kingdom Viridiplantae; phylum Streptophyta; class Magnoliopsida; order Asterales; family Asteraceae; genus Ambrosia; species Ambrosia trifida. The sequence continues at coordinate 152,288,719 of CM054123.1, forward strand.
GCGTACCTAATGCGCTTCCTTCGCGCACAAAAGAAACTTATCAATAATAAAAGAAATGGACGGGATTCATAACATGTTCTGACATATTGCTTCGGAGGATCAACAAGATTTGGAAACAGAAAATTCGCACCAACTCTCTCCGATAACCGCTGCGCACCTACGATAGTTGGAGTGTACAACAATTTTGCCTCACCACGCTTGGCAAATAATTCAAATAGAGTAACACCTGGACACAATCCCACAACATAAACACTAATACAAGAAAGGATATAAACAAAAAACCATGAACAATCTCATTACCTTCTGGAGAATTCGGATCATGGCCTTTAGGGCAGATAAGACTGATTCCCAGCAAGTTCAAAACACTTTCTGGACATTCGTCCATCATCAACGGAGTAGCATGATCACAGAGCGACTTATACCAATCTTGCTCTTTGAATCCAGCTATTGGAGGGAATTCAGCAATCTTTTCCTTTAAACCTACCATCATCCATTGAAAAGCAGCAGGAATAACACCACGATTGATATAGAAAAACTTATCCTTCCACTCATACATGGACTTCACTTTCTCCGATACAAGTTGCTTCACCTTCCGGCGAATGCCTAAGCTATACCAACCGCTACCACCAAGAGCTGCTTCAAGAACATAAAACACATTCAGCCTCTCAAATGTAGCTTCAATCTCCAAAGCTCTGCAAGTGGCCTCAAAATGAAGCAAACGGCACCACCCATAAGGGGTCAATTGTGTAGGGTGAATGCCATATTTCAACAAAGCATCCACCACAAATTTGGTAGCCGGTAGACGGAAACAGCATTTAGTAAAAGCTGCTGCATACAACGTTATCTTCCCAGGAGGTGCTTCTAAAGCATTCTTCCATTCGGCTGGAAGCTCTGGCTCCCATTCAGGCAAAATGCCATACTGATCAAGGAAAGTCAAATATGAGGGTTTGTCCCACTTAATAGTGGTGGCCTCCATACGTTTTGATGATTCTTTTCCTACATCTTTGACAGAATCTCACGTCTTACTAGATTCTTGAACATTTTGTGAATATTGAGACATGGTTAAAGAAATAATGATGTTTGGGAGAAAAGACGTTGAATAAGAATTTAAATTTTGAAAAAGTTGGAAACGGGAAAATCCATAATTAAAATTTAATATATAAGCTTTGCAATTAATACAGCTGACGTCATGCTCAGTGGGCTAGCCAAACTTTTTCGAAGATGAGTCTAATAGGGAAGCGACATGTGTACACCTGAAGACAAACAGACGCCACACGCGCCCCACACGCCCACTCGCCTGACAACCGCCGCTTAACGTGCCTGCACACGTCTCAAACTGCAACCAGTCACGTCAGGCCCGCTCGCCATATGGGCCACAAGTTTTTAAGATCATGGAGAACTACCAAGTGTCCATATCAAACCGCTGACGTGTCCCACACTTGCGGAATTTTGACGAAAAGCCCAATCACCCGTTCTCCGCATAAAAGTCTCCGCAACCAAAAAACATTCAATAACCAAATATGCGCAAATTGCCATGGAAGACAAGCTCTCATAAAAAACACACATCTTATAAGTCCAGCATCCCCCCTCCCCATCTTATCATAACTTCTCAGATAAGAGACACACTGGACTGGGGGGACTTGATGGGATTGGGTACCGAATATACTATGTCGCATACCCAAACCCGGAACAACATCGTTGTGCGGAGAAAAGCCTATGCGGAGGAAGTGGTCAAAGCACATTAATGACTGGTCAATTGTCAAATCTCGGTCAAGGCGGATATCATGCATGGTCAACTACCATGCATAAATCACGTAGACTCAATATTAAAGGCGGTACAACGTTCCATCATTCCCATTAATTTAGCTTTCCATATATTACCTTACTAACATAATTAAGGGTGATGGAGACAACCTAACCATGGTTAGGACTTAGGTAATGGTGGCATACGGACTCTCCTATAAAAGGGATCACATCCCCAATAGGAGAGGACACTTTCTACTGACGTGGAGAGCTATCACACTTGATAGTATCCACATTCACCCCGTTTTTGTTATAAACAACTACCTTGTGTAGTCGTTTCCACACCCACTTATTCACTCTTGTTTGCAGGTTCCTCCATCCATAGCTGTTAGTGACGGATCAACCCTGTAGTAACTCATAATCCTATCATCCCTAACTGGTGGTGAGACTATTTGTTTCTTCAAGATGATTATTTGAAGATATTGGTAAAGCTAAGATGGTTTATGAGCGATTCATATCTATTTTTAGGGAAGTATGTTCCAATAAGAATGACCGTATGTATATATGGATTTAGTTTGTATTGACGATGTTAGACTAGATATTACATACGAGTAAGCAATTCTGTCGTTGAAGGATTTATTAAAATAGATTACATGATTTTAACATTAGATGATTTCACATGCAAATGCATAAGGATGGATTTAAGGATTGGGTAATTTGACGCTATATATGTTTATGTAAAGATTTAACTTTAAACCATTTACCAAAATCACCAATGGGTTGATAGGGTAAGGATTAACAGAAACTTTATTACTTTGATTTAACGAAAACAATGAAGTTTGGTGAAATATTTGGTTAGACATGGGATAATTACTAAAATAGTCTTGCATATTATAGGTTATAATAAGTAAAGGACTTTGATTGATTGATTTCGTGAATTTATGCATTAAGGTGATTTCACGGCCCCTTTTCTTTAAATGTTTTTGAACGTTTTCTAAATCGGGGGATTAACATGTTGTATGAAGGGTAGGACTAGAATTGCTGAATACTTGATGGCCTTAGGTAGTGTACGAGGTATTAGTCTTTGTATTAGTACCCGTAGGTCGTCTACGGACTGACATTCTCCGCACGCCTTAATCATTAACTCTTAGAGCCGTAGTTTATGTTGGTAGATCTATCGGGTTGACGACCCTTACCATCCGGTGAATTCTATTGATGCGGTAAATTATAACCTTTCAAAGTTGTTTCCTAATTAAATTGAGGTGGTAGCTTGAGAGGCTAATTGTTGTGGCTTGATTAAGCGCCTTAGGTTACATCATACATGTAGAACTAGCTAGTCTGCATGATTCACTTCGAGTTGTACTCTATCATACTTGTTAAATTAAAACTTTATGTTTGATTATTTGCTATAAAATCTGTGAACTCGTCAACATTTTTGTTGATGTTTTTAAGCATGTATTTCAGGTACCAATGTTTAGGAAATTTGAGAGTGGGGTTTAGCAGGCATTACGATGGACATGATGTTGGGACAATGAAACTATAAATCCTGAGCTTATGTACTTATGATTTTAAATAATAAACTATGTTTTATATTATTTCTAAATAATTGTAAACATTAACTATGTAACTCGCTTCACCTTGGTATTAACATGTTTTTATTAAACTTTCTTAAGACTGGAAAAGTAAATATGTTAAACTAGAGGGTGGTTGCAAGATGTCCATACGTTACTCACATGTGATGCTAGACTTTTCGGTAACAACTTCCGTTACCTCATGACTTGCTTTCCGCTGTGCGCTGTCAGGGTGTGACAAATTCTACCATCTCTAAAATCCATAATAAAACTATCATCAATGCAAGCTGAATGTGTTTACAAAAATTTTTGCCACTTAAAACAACACTACCCACAAACTTCATTTTCTTTCCAAAAATGCATGCACTTTGCAATATATATATATATATATATATATATATATATATATATATATATATATATATATATCTACTCTGACCCTACTCTCTCTTCTTCAACTCATCATCCATGTCACAAACACACCTCAAATCTATTGCATTGTTGATAGGATTAGTGCAACAATAAAAAGTAAGTACAGTGGTTTAAAGAGTTCACCCCAAAAATTTTAGATTTCGAGATAATCAACAATACCATGAAAAATGGGTGTTTTGGTGCTAACTGATGTGCTCGAAATGGTTTAGTAATAACTAACTAAATTAACCTAAACTAGACACTCTATGTTTAAAATTTATAACCTAAGACTCTCTAAACCTAAACCACACAACCGGCAAGTGTACCGGTCAGTGCAGTACAGCAAAAGTAAGTCCGAGTATCGAACCCACGAGACTCTACTTGAAAAACGTAAACTAGACTCGATTACTTATCTACAACCTGACTAAATAATGTTTTGTTGCTTAAAGGGGGTTTCTAATAAACTAATGCAAATAAATAAAATATAACTTAAATAAACTATAGACACAAACTGGGAACTAGAACTAAAATCAGGTGATGGGAAGGCACTACCTAGGCTAGAATCCTACACATGAATGATAAATTTCTAATAGCTATGGAACTGGTGTGGAACCGGGATCTTAAAATACTAAACATCAAGAATAAACTAGACACCCTCGACCCTTCTCAAGGGGAAACCCTAGAATATTGTTGTGCTGTTAAACCACCGGTTGAGAGGTTACCCTCACAGGCTTACCTACTCGAATCTTAAAGTACCCGCTAGACAGTCTACCTCACAGCGCGAAAGTCACAGTACACCCGAAAGTGCAAGGGGTAACTACAATATTTCTGATAAGACTTGGCCTACAAGGAATGCTAGGGAAACTAGGAAGATCTTTTCACAAAGCCTCTAAATCTAGCAATTTAACACCCTAGACAGACCAACAATCTCGCACCTCACAGCTATTGAGAATTGGTAGAATACTTAGAATTATCTAACTAACAATTACAACTCCTATGGAAAATCCTAGGCAATTAACCATAAACTAGTTGCTAACACCAAGTCCGCAACCTAACCCGCATTCATACATGAAAGACATTCACAAAAACGCAAGTGGAGTTTATAAAAATTAATTAATCAAAACTAAATACGCATATACATCAAACCAGAAAATAAAAAGTTCTTTACTTTAAAATTCAACCCACAACCAAAAGTTCCAAGACCAAAAGAAAATAAATCAAACATGTGCAATCATCTTTAACCTAGGTAGCGAAAAGGTCTAGCCAATAAAAGTCATGATAAAATCAAAACAATAAAAGCCAGTTAAATTCATGGTGTTCACTACGGGTTAGAATAAATAAATAATAAATATTGAATTAGAACCGACCCGTGTTGGCACCTATGCCTCAACCCTTGACCAACACCTCCTCTTAATGCCGCTATGTGCTCAAAAGAATAATATTGTTCCTACGAATAATATTGGCTGCTCCTCTTCAATAATTATCGCCGCCTCCAAACTGATCAATATGCCTTCTCACCAAAAATAAAGTATGCGGCCTTCCTTCTAAATAATTCGAACCTCTCTATAATACATCTCCAAAAATTGTGCGCTGCCCAAGTTGACTTCCTCTCCAAGAATTCTCTTAGGCCTTTTGGGCCTTCAGTCCACCAAACTCCAAAGTGACAAAAGTCACGTTATTCTCTTTTTTTTTTCTTTTTATATTATTATTAATTATTATTATTATTATTATTATTATTATTATTATTATTATTATTATTATTATTATTATTATTATTATTATTATTACACCGTGATCTCGACTCGGGTGTTCTTGACTTGACAAAAGTTGCTCGTTTACGCTCCAACGTCCATTCGAACACCTACCAAAATATAAAATATATAAATAAGTACTAAAAAGACCCAAAACTAATAAAAATCTATAAAAACCTATACTAAATAAAATAGACCAGTACAAGCCTAAAACTAATAAAAACACTATCTAACCGACTCGAAAACTGTACAAACTTTACACTGGAAATAGATGTATTTTACAATACATCAAATATCCCCACACTTATCTTTTATTTCGTCCCTGAAAAAGAATTATGCTATGGAATCACAGTTAGGTTTACATCCAGTTTCAAAACATAGGTTACTTAATTAATAATCTACTAACGTGTTGATTGCGATTGTAGATATATTGATCCTCTTAAACCCACACCGGTTTCCAAGCCCCTTTTTATTTATGTTAAGTTCATGTTAATTAGTCTATCTAGGGTCTCACTCAAAGGAAGCCACAGATCCTCCTAATCCCGCCTCAAGCTTATGAAGCTAAAAGAACGACCAATTGACCATTTCCCAACCGTCTTATGTAGAAAACCAAGAGAATTTAAAATCACTTTCTTTTCTTTCTTTTTTTTTTTTTTTTAGGCATACTTAACTCAGAGGGTGTGACCAATCCAAGTCGCTATCCCAGTGGCCAGGCACCTTAAGCTTCAGCATTTTTTTTTTCATCTCAGCATACTTAACTCAGAGGGTGTGACCAATCCAAGTCGCTATCCCAGTGGCCAGGCACCTTAAGCTTCAGCATTTTTGCTTTGATTTCTAATTTTTTTTAAGTCATTAGAAATTCTAACGGTTTTCTACTTATAACGGTGCTTCTTATACTATTTTTGGCAGTTTCGGTTTCCCCGTTTCTCCTAGATGAGAACCCACAACATAGCCTAACATAATTAATTTATTACTTTTCAAAGGAAACCTTTCTACCGGCCGAGCCTACCCACATATCCCAAATCAGACACGTTTTCAATCAATTTTAATCTCTTATTATACATACTATTTGAAAACCGGACACCTAACTTTACCTATCATTTTCCATATTTTATATAATGCAAACTTCAAAATCAGGGACTTTTTTTTTTTAATTTTTTTTTTTGACTCAAAACGACTCTATATACAAACCAAACGACAGTTTCCCATCCCCACACTTAAACTTTACATTGCCCTCAATGTAGGAATAGAAAACGACTCAAAACAAAAGAATAAATTCCGAATACAAAAATTATAAAAATAAGGGCAAATTGGAAAGGACTTAGCTGGTAAAATAACGCGTAAGCTCCAAAAACTCTAGTCCAATCTAGCTCGATCGTATAGCATTTCATTCGCGATCGGCTCTGACATAATGGTAAACTCTGGGCTTGCCTTGATAAATAATAACAGCTCCGGAATCACCCGAATGGAGATTGAGTACGGGTGGTGCAATCCAAACCTGCGCAAAACGAAACAAACAAAGCCCGAGCATAATACCGAACCACACAAAAATAAAAAGACTCAAACTACTAACTTAGACTCATAATATAACAACAAACAAGAAGACGTACCTGCTTAGCAAAATGGCGGTGAATGGTAGTAGAACCAAATGGGTAGAAAGAAAAAAAAAATTGGTTCTCGCTCAACGTGAAGGACACTGGTGATCACAACACGCGTTGCAAGAGAAAAAAAATAACTTTCCGGGGTAATAGCTGGTCGCATAAGGCGAACAGGTCAGCCCAGACTCTTCACATTACGTGATAAGACTTTTTTCACAGAAAGACTATTTTTTTTTTTTTTAAGAAAAAATATCTTTCATTACCCAAAACTCCCAATCATAAAATATATATAAAGATAAATACATGGGATCCGCTCATGGTGAAATTTCCTCCACCCAGGCAAACACGAAAACCTGCAAACAGACTCAAAGACACAAAAACAAAAATAAAATAGAAAGATAAAAACCTATGAACAACTATCGAAAGACGGACCACAAATAAAAAAATGAATAGCTAAAAAAAATAAAAAATAAATTTACAAACTCTACAGAGCCTCCCCACACTTAAAGTTAATCAGGGGGCTTCTCTTTTATCTGGACCCGATCTAACCCGTTTAATTCCACCCTGTCCTCGTTAACAATTGAATATTTATTAGTGGAATTAAAAAATAATCTAAGCATTCTTAACGGGTCAGACCACCAAAATTTAAACTTACCTGGAATTAACCGGATGCGTGGCATGTAGCACGAAGACTGGTCGTGCTTGACTTTCACTGGCTTCTTCTTCTCCAAGTCATACCGGTCTTTGATCCTCTTCTGGTGTCTATCCTTTCTCTTTCTCTTCCTTGCCCTCTCCCGTGGTACTGTTGATTTTGAAATTCCATTTATCACTAATACCACGGGCCAGCTATGGTGTGCTTCTTCTACCACCGTTTCCATGGGATGATCCCCACACTTAGTTCTTTCTTCTGGTGCAGGTTTAGTTATGTCTGTCGGTTCACCTTCGAGTAGGGCGTCTAGGTATGCCATATCTCCATCAGGATCAGACTCCCCTAAATCTCCATAAACAGGCAAACCCTCTAACTCCAGCTCTAAAAACTCATCCTCTTCAGACAATGACTTCTCACCCATCTCATTGTCTTCCTCTGCACCAAACATCATATCAACGGAATCTCCCAATTCCACTTCTTCTTCAATCCCTTCTTTCCCCATAAACGACCTTTGATACGCCGCCCATTCTTCTTCGTCGTCCTCTTCGTCAGAGTCACTCCCAAAATCATATATAGTAACCTGTGGCACCGGAGGTGGGACTTCAACGTCCATTTTCGTCTCCGAGACTGGGATGATTTCTTCATCTGACTCATCAGCATATTTCATGATCGGCTCTTTCCCTTCTTCTGGAAACGTTGGGAACAACTCCCCTCGAGCGTTCATGTACCCGAGGTAGTTGCCCTCTTTATCATATGTATAACCGACTTTCGGCGACTGCTCTTGCAGAACTTTTTCTTTTTCTTCTTCTTCATGTAATCTCCTAGATATGTCTTCTAATGTTCGTTGAAGATCCAAAATAGCAGTCTGTCAGTTTTTCAGGATGGTGTCGTGCTCTGCTAACATTTTCTGAGTATTTTCATCTTTAGCAACTAATAATGTCAACAGACTCTCTATTTTACTCCAATCATTACCACTATCCTCACAAGAAGTGCTTCCAGAAAATTAATCAGGATATTGATTATATTGTGGCTGCTGATACGAGTCATCATAATAATATGTAGGACACCCCTGTGAATAGTATGGCTGCGGCTGCACAAAGGAATTAGCATAATAATGTGCAGAGGACCCCGCATTTTGTGGAAATCTAACGGTAAAATAGGGTCCTCCACAAATTTCAAACATATTTACAGACTCGACAGAAATTAAAACACACAAACAATTAGACTCCTACGACTCACTATACAAAAAGACAGACTCAACACAAAACACAAGTAGCACAGATATAGAAGATAAGTGTAATCAAAGCTAGTAAACGCAATCGCCAAGAATCCCTGGCAACGGCGCCAAAAACTTGATGTGCTAGAAATGGTTTAGTAATAACTAACTAAATTAACCTAAACTAGACACTCTAAGTTTTAAATTTATAACCTAAGACTCTCTAAACCTAAACCACACAACCGGCAAGTGTACCGGTCAGTGCAGTACAGCTAAAGTAAGTCCGAGTATCGAACCCACGAGACTCTACTTGAAAAACGTAAACTAGACTCGATTACTTATCTACAACCTGACAAAATAATGTTTTGTTGCTTAAAGGGGGGGTTTCTAATAAACTAATTCAAATAAATAAAATATAACTTAAATAAACTATAGACACAAACTGGGAACTAGAACTAAAATCAGGTGATGGGAAGGCACTACCTAGGCTAGAATCCTACACATGAATGATAAATTTCTAATAGCTATGGAACTGGTGTGGAACCGGGATTTTAAAATACTAAACATCAAGAATAAACTAGACACCCTCGACCCTTCTCAAGGGGAAACCCTAGAATATTGTTGTGCTGTTAAACCACCGGCTGAGAGGTTACCCTCACAGGCTTACCTACTCGAATCTTAAAGTACCCGCTAGACAGTCTACCTCACAGCGCGAAAGTCACAGTACACCCGAATGTGCAAGGGGTAACTACAATATTTCTGATAAGACTTGGCCTACAAGGAATGCTAGGGAAACTAGAAAGATCTTCTCACAAAGCCTCTAAATCTAGCAATTTAACACCCTAGACAGACCAACAATCTCGCACCTCACAGCTATTGAGAATTGGTAGAATACTTAGAATTATCTAACTAACAATTACAACTCCTATGGAAAATCCTAGGCAATTAACCATAAACTAGTTGCTAACACCAAGTCCGCAACCTAACCCGCATTCATACATGAAAGACATTCACAAAAACGCAAGTGGAGTTTATAAAAATTAATTAAACAAAACTAAATACGCATACACATCAAACCAAAAAATAAAAAGTTCTTTACTTTAAAATTAAACCACAACCAAAAGTTCCAAGACCAAAAGAAAATAAATCAAACATGTGCAATCATCTTTAACCTAGGTAGCGAAAAGGTCTAGCCAATAAAAGTCATGATAAAATCAAAACAATAAAAGCCAGTTAAATTCATGGTGTTCACTACGGGTTAGAATAAATAAATAATAAATATTGAATTAGAACCGACCCATGCTGGCACCTATGCCTCAACCCTTGACCAACACCTCCTCTTAATGCCGCTATGTGCTCAAAAGAATAATATTGTTCCTACGAATAATATTGGCTGCTCCTCTTCAATAATTATCACCGCCTCCAAACTGATCAATATGTCTTCTCACCAAAAATAAAGTATGCGGCCTTCCTTCTAAATAATTCGAACCTCTCTATAATACATCTCCAAAATTTGTGCGCTGCCCAAGTTGACTTCCTCTCCAAGAATTCTCTTAGGCCTTTTGGGCCTTCAGTCCACCAAACTCCAAAGTGACAAAAGTCACGTTATTCTCTTTTTTTTTCTTTTTATATTATTATTAATTATTATTATTATTATTATTATTATTATTATTATTATTACACCGTGATCTTCACTCGGGTGTTCTTGACTTGACAAAAGTTGCTCGTTTACGCTCCAACGTCCATTCGAACACCTACCAAAATATAAAATATATAAATAAGTACTAAAAAGACCCAAAACTAATAAAAATCTATAAAAACCTATACTAAATTAAATAGACCACTACAAGCCTAAAACTAATAAAAACACTATCTAACCGACTCGAAAACTGTACAAACTTTACACTGGAAATAGATGTATTTTACAATACATCACAAACCCATGTAATCCCGTTCAGCTACAAGTCATCCCAAAATGCGACAATATGAGGAATCATAAATCTTGTTAGCTAAAAGCAAATTATACACAAGTATACAATCTATTGATTATGTGACTACGTCTCAATCATTTAAATAGTACAACGCACTTCCACGTTTTAGGCGTTCAAAAGTTATTGATTATTACAATCAGTTTTGGATGCGTATTTGATCTACAACATTGTTGGGGTAAATAAATAATTTTTATATCACTTTGATGTTGTTGGGATCCAGTGGTGTCAACTTTAATTTTTATCAACACCGGTTTGATATATTTATAACTAGGTTACAGTCCCGGGTGTACACCCGGCAAATCCACAAGTAAAATGAAAAAAATTTAATAAAGATTGTAGTATAAAAGTTGTTTTATATGTTGAAAGTTACATAATACAAAAGAACAAAATGTCTTTGATTCTGATTACTTGCAGCAAAAGAAGGGAAATTTTTTTTTAAGACAACAGATGTTTAATGTATGCAAACGTGGAGATAAACCGAAGTTTTCAAGAAACCCATGCCCAAGTTGAGCTGATAGAATACGTACTCGTCTCCTATTTGTCGTTTCTCAATGTTTGAAATGTCATAATAACGCATTGCAGCTTCCAACTCAAATTGTGAAAATGGTCACGACAGCTGTTTTACATTAAAAAACATGTACTATTCAACTACATGTGGGATGAAAACTATTATGAATCAAAATTTAAAAACATAATCTTTATATTTTGAATGTACTTCAAGATTTCTTCATATGTGACTTTGTTCCCTTCTAGATCAGTAGCATTAAACACTGCCCAAACACAACAATGAAAAAGAAGTGGGTTCTTCTTATGAACATCTATAAACCATCCTCCATCATAATTGATATAAACTTTTTAAACAAAAAGGTTTAGATCAATAAGCACTTACAGAACTTCCAAAATAATACCATGTTCATTAGCTTTGTCCACCATTTAAACAAAAATATTAAATCACGCTATCAAAACAAACTACCAAAATCCCAGATCATTTTAAACAAATTTCATTGACTTGTTTTCTTTCACGCATAAACACGCATAATATAAAAGGAATTCATAAATGGTTCAAGCTTCAAAAACATACGTGGACAATTTCATTAAGATCATATTCTCTCTGCAGCACCTCACGAGCCGTTCTAATGTCGAGCAGGTGTATATAGTGAGCTCTAATTTAGTGTTCGACATATTGTATAAAAACTTAATCTAATCAGTGCACTCAAATGTAAACAGGTCAAAGCTGCCACATGCCCTATTTAAATTATCATTTTCCCTTTATAAGAATCTTATTTTCTACACCACATCAAGCTAATAACTATTTTCCTTTTGCATCGCAAAAAAAGTAATTTCTCTCAAGCCTTTCATCGAACACGTTCTCGGCACTACAAGATCACCATACATCATCATCAATTCCAACTTGGTTTTTCCAAAGAGCTTGGCCAAAAATTAGAACCACTAACTGACTCTGAAATAAAAATTCAGTTGTATGTAGATTTTATGACCACAAAACAAAATATCGGATCAATGCCTATAAAACCTAACACGACATCAAACATACATAATACAGTTAACACATATAAATTATACGAAAGTGCAACAAAGATATAAACGACATATTAAAAAAATCATTTTGAAACCACAACAAAGTAAATCTTTATCATCCAATGCACGATACGCTTAATCTAGAATCAAAACACACACAATACTGTGATTGTTATGAAAAAACAATTGGGGATCTGGTGAATATCAATCAAAACGATTAAAGAACATAAACTTCTATGTTTTAAGTTATAAAACACCAAATATCAATCAACAAAGTACCTAAACTTATAAAACCCGAAATCCTTGCGAATAGCAATCAAAATGATTCAAGAACATAAGCTTCATGATATTACAATTGGGGATTTGGTGAATATCAATTTTAATGATTCAAGAACATAAACTTTTATGTTTTAAGTTATAAAACACCAAACATCAATCTACACAGTAAGTAAACTTATAAAACACCAAATCCTGAATATCAATAAAAACGATTCGAGAACATAAAATTGATTATAATAGTGATGTGAAATCGATAACTGATGATAAAAATGAGATGCACGGTGCAAGAGAATCCATTCCTGATGTCAATATTGAGAGGCGCGGCATTGGATTATATCCGTTGAATGTTGATGTCTGGAAATCACCAACCGAATGCAAGTGTTTTGCAAGTTTAAGAGCTGAGAACAGGGAGGGGCACAAAGGGAATGTAGTGATACCTGCTATTCAGATATAGTTTCAGTCATCTACAGAAAAATATGTTAACAAAAAGTACAAACAAACAGGAAAAAAATAATATTTGGAATATTTGATGAACCTGCTGACGCATGGTTGAAAATTCGAGATGACTGGCTGCAATTACTAACTTAAACATTAGCTGGGTACAACAAATCAACAATATTTTATCACAGTTTAATTAAAAAATATTTCACTTTTTACCAAATACATTGCTTTTACTTTTTTATCTTTGACATAACCCACATAACATATATGTGTAAATACAAATTATGTGATTAACAGAGTATCATTTTTGAGTGAACCTACCCTGCCCCTGCTTAAGAAAAGATTGTAGCCAGCCTAACCCAACCCACGCCAAACCCAGTAGCTCTAATGCAATTGAAAAGAGAGAACATGGAACATAAATTAAGAGAAGAAAGAACCATGTTAAGAATGCTATTAAAGATTTATGTTGAAACTTCACCCGTCAATACCATCTTTCAAGCATCAGTTGTCAACAAAAAAATAAGCTCCACCACTGAAAACTGGCCAAACAGTAAGAACAATGCAATCAGACTAAACAATAAAACCAATTATGAAAGTGCACTAATAATAAATAACAATGCAACATATTATTAGTTTTAAGAGAGAGGCTATTGTACAAAGCGTCCTTAACATACAAAGTGTAGGAAGCCATCTCAGCCGTTGATCTGCGTTTTAAAACAAATCCCCCAATTTAATTATCAATGTGTTTTTATGTTTCCGTTACTGAATCAAGGGCAAATTAGACAAATTACGACTATAATAATTTGATGTTTTTATAATCATCGCGCCCAAATCATCTCATTAATGGACAGTTATTATTATTTGCTATAATCATGGAAATCACAAACTCAAAAAAAAAAAAAAAAAAAAAAACAGAGCATCTATTTAACGAAATCAATGAATGACTATCAAGCAAAAAACAATTGGCTATGGACCGTTAATGTAACACCCCAACCGATGGCGGAAACATCAGGATGTCACGTAGTGATGATTGTTCAGTAGCTCATGGTGAATAACAAATTTCATTAAATGATTTAAATAATTTACATACAATTGTTCTAAGAATTTGTACATCAAATTGAATAAAACTATACACATATCTTCAAGCATCAATTCAAATCTTCAAGCAAATAAAACCTGAAACATGTTAAGTTTGAAAATATTTTGGGTCAACAAAAGTTGGTGAGAATTACATAGGTTTTGATAATAGAATAAAATTGTTGTGCAATTCATGTGTCATGGCAATCTAGTCCATATGCGAAAACATACTAGAAGTAAATCGAGTGCATAATCAACCTTGTTGACTGTTGTAATTGTGGTACATCCCATACGCTCATGGTTCACTCGTTTATATTGCAGTAACAAACACCCACGTAACCTTTGTAGGAGGCACGTATCCGGGTGGGATTGTCAGTCCAATAGATCTATCAATGTATACCGTTTGGTTGATGAATGTTTATGCTAGAATTGTGCTTACCCTAGTCATGTTCAAGACATAATGCAACATAGAAATACACATAGACACATTTGATGATTGAATTGCATAAATATTGTTGTAACATGTTTCACCCCAAATATGGTGATAAATAGAAAAGGGGCTATGTAAAACTCACCTTGGTAAAATGTTATATCTGTTGAAAAATTTGGATAATTGTGTTGCCCAAATGTATCAAGTATCACCCTATAATGAGGTAATAAATATGTCTAAGTCTATCAAGTCTACAAATGTATAAGTTTCTAGGGCTTCGAATTGGGGATAATTGCTCGTTTGATTAATATTAACAATATTCGCCAATTGAGAGAAATTTAGTAAATAGATAACCAAAAATCTTTTTACGAAATTTAAATTTAAGATGGTCACAATAATGTGTTTAAAGTATAAAAATAATTTTTATAAAATTATATTCTTTAAAATAGGTTATTAAATCTATTTATTACAAATTGTCAACTTTAACTTTAATAATTTAAAAATACTAAAATTAAAGAATTATTAGTTTAAAATTTATATTTCTGTTCTAAATAATCAGAAATAATTTGTATAAAATTTTGGTGCAAAAATATTAAAATTTGGATTTATTATGATTTAATTATGATTAAAACTAACAAAAATTGATTAAAAATATTAAATAAATGATTTTTCAAAAATAAAAATCATTTCTGAAAAGCTTAATGTTATAAAAACTTAGGATAATTTTTGTGGAAATTAACAAAATTGTTTTGATATTTTAATGGAATTTTATAAATATAATAGAATAAAACTGATTTATTTATTAAATATATTAAATATATAAATTTTTTGAAAACTAAAAATTGTAAGTTAAACTTCTTCACTAGTTTAACATAATGTAATTTTTGTAGAATTTTTTTAAAAGAGTTTTAGTATTTAAAAAAACTAATTTTAAAATACTAATGATTATATATATATATATATATATATATATATATTTGTTTATTTATAATAAAACCAACAAAAAAAAAGAGAAATAAAACGCCACAGCTGGGTATCGAACCCGCGTGGTCTTGCTTGTGGGCACCAGACACAACCACTTGGTCCAGACCAGTGGTTGTGTTGACTCTTGTTTTATTTAAAATAAATAATAATGCAGAAATCATGATTATCCCCAATTTAAGCTTACAAGCCCTAGTTTTTCCAATCGCACAATCCACACGATGTTAACCCGATTAATCTTAGGGTAAATAATGTGTAGATGCCGATTAAGAATTCCTACAACAAAAATTAAACTTACAAGTATGTTTGATACCTAATTCGATCGGTCAAAGACGAAGTCAAACCCGAGCCAAAATCTAACGAACAGAGAATTTTTAAGTGTAATTGGAGATATAGAAGAGATGTTCGGCGAATGTAGGAGGTTTTGGGCTGATCAATTTATAGTGTAATAGCTTGGTGTTCGTTTTGGTAAGTTTTGACCCGTTTGAATACACACGCGTGAATAATCAATGATTTTGGTCAAATTGGTTTGAATTATACGCGTATTTGATGAAGGATAGGCCGATAATCATGTATGCTTACCATATCAGTGTGCTTGATTGATAAATCAAAGGGTTTGTTTCCCCTTTGGCTGCATTCGCGTCGACAGCAGCAGATGAAGGGGGTTTGGTTGGTTTTAAAAGCCTATAAAAACAATTAAGTCAAGTTTAAATCACAAGTGGAGGTTGCAGGGCAGTTGGTAAAACACAAGGGGGATTATGTGAGAGGTTTCCGGTTCGAGCCTTAGGAGAAACATTCCTTTTTTTTTCATCATTAAAGGGAAGGTGATTCTGATGGGCCGGATCAGGACAAAGGGAGGGGAGATGGGCCGAGCCTCTGGGCTGCTGATTCTGGGCTGGTCATACTGGGCTCCGAATCAAAGAAAGAAGAATGGGGAGTCGGCTCAGAAGGGATATTGGGTTTGAGTTTGTTTTATAAAAATGTTTTTTTTTACTATTATGATGAGTATTATTATTATTATTATTATTTATTAATAAAAAAATGCATTATATATATATATATATAGGTTGCGAGTTAGGAAAAATAATACAAACTTGGGCACATTAGTGTAGAATTAAGGATAAAATAAGGGCTTTTTCGTATAAATATTCGGTGAAAATTTTGCGATGTTACAGTTAATGATGAAACGGATGAAGTAAAAGAACGAAGAAGCAAAATTACGTTTATATGAAACAGATGAAGCAAAAAGAACAAAAGAAGCAAAAAGAATAATGACATGCCTTCAATTGTACAGAATACAGTTATGAATGTGATAAAAACAAAATTTTGAAGTGATCGTGCATTTAATATAAATTATTAAGGCGTTTTATGTATGTCTTTGATTATAATGATTTCAGAATGTGATGTTGCTAAAACGCATGTATAATATACCAAAACACACCTTTATATCTGTGAGTATTATAATCAAATGCTATGTTGATAAACTCACTTATAATACACTAAAATGCACTTATAATATAATAAAACGCATTTTATAAAATTGATAGTAATCAACTGCCATTGTAAAAACATAAAACACACTTATAAAATCACTAAAACGCATGTTATAAAAACAAGGAATGTGTATCAATGTTCATCAGTAGTTTGCTCATCAAAAGTTAGGCCATCAGTGGTTTGATTCTGCAGTAGTTATTAACATCTTCTTTGAAATATACTAAAACGCATCTAATATATTGTAGTGGTTTGATTCTGCAGTATACTAAAACGCATCTAATATACTGCCTAAAACGCACCTAATATACTGCAGTGATTTGATTCTGCAGTGGATTGATTCTGCGGTAGTTAGTATATCAGTGGTTTGATTCTACAATATATTAAAACGCATCTAATATACTGCCTAAAATGCATATAATATACTGTAGTGATTTTATTTTGCAGTAGTTAGTATATCAGTGGTTTGATTCTACAATATACTAAAACGCATCTAATGTATTGATATTATTCAAATTATGTTGGAAAACATAAAACACATTTATATATTATGTAACAGCCCAACCGATGGCGGAAACATCGGGATGTCACGTAGTGATGATTGTTCAGTAGCTCATGGTGAATAATAAATTTCATTAAATGATTTAAATAAATTACATACAATTATTTACAAGAATTCGTACATCAAATTGAATAAAACTATGCACATATCTTCAAGCAAATCTTCAAGCAAGTAGAACCTGAAACATGTTAAGTTGAAAATATTTTGGGTCAACAAAAGTTGGTGAGAATTACATAGGGTTTGATAATCGAATAAAATTGTTGTGCAATTCATGTGTCATGGCAATCTAGTCCATATGTGAAAACATACTAGAAGTAAATCGAGTGCATAATCAACCATTGTGACTGTTGTATTGTGGTACATCCCATACGCTCATGGTTCACTCTTTTATATTGCAGTAACAAACACCCACGCAACCTTTGTAGGAGGCACGTATCTGGGTGGGATTGTCAGTCCAATAGATCTATCAATGTATACCGTTTGGCTGATGAATGTTTATGCTAGAATTGTGCTTACCCTAGTCATGTTCAAGACATAATGCAACATAGAAATACACATAGACACATTGATGATTGAATTGCATAAATAATGTTGTAACATGTTTCACCCCAAAAATGGTGATAATTAGAAAAGGGGCTATGTAAAACTCACCTTAGCAAAATGTTATATCAGTTGAAAAATTGAAATATGGTGTTGCCCAAATGTATCAAGTATCACCCTATAATAAGGTAATAAATATGTCTAAGTCTATCATGTCTACGAATGTATAAGTTCTAGGGCTTCGAATTTGGGGATAAATGCTCGTTAGATTAATATTAAAATTGTTTGATAATTGAGAGAATTTTTTTAAATAAATAAACAAAAATTCTTTTTATGAAATTTAAATTTAAGATGGTCACAATAATGTGTTTAAAGTATAAAAATAATTTTTATAAAATTATTTTCTTTAAAATAGAATATTAATTCTATTTATAACAAATTGTCAAAATTTAACTTTAATATTTAAAAATATTAAAATTAAAGAATCATTAGTTTAAAATTCATATTTCTGTTCTAAATATTCAGAAATAATTTGTATAAAATTTTGGTGCAAAAATATTAAAAATTGGATTTATTACGATTTAATTATGATTAAAACTGACAAAAATTGATTAAAAATATTAAATAAATGATTTTTTCAGAATTAAAAATCATTTCAGAAAAGTTTATCATTATATAAACTCAGAATAATTTTTGTGGGAATTTATAAAATTGTTTTGATATTTTAATGGAATTTTATAAATATAATAGAATAAAATTGATTTAATTATTATATATATTAAATAAATTAGTTTTCGAAAACTTAAAATTGTAGGTGGAACATTTATATCAGATTAACTAAAAGTAATTTTTTTAGAATTTATAAAAGAGTTTTAATAATTAAAATGAATTTATAAAATTAAATGTATTATATATAATTAATTGATTTGTTTGTTTTTAAAAAAATGAAAAAGGAAAAAGGGAAACGCCACTTCCGGGACTCGAACCCGGGTGGCTTGGGAAACTAGCATCAATCACAACCACTTGGTCCAGACCAGTGGTTGTGATTATTTCTGTTTTATTTAAAATAAATACACTATGCGAAATCGAGTTTATCCCCAAATCAAACATCATGAGCCCTAGATTCTGCAATAGTTTGATTCACACATCAATAGCCCAATTAACCTTAGGGCTATTGATGTGTGAATGCCGAAGATCAAAACCCACTACAATAATTATACTTACAACGCTGATTCGAATACGATTTGTCAGTCAAGCCAAAAAGTCAAACGCGAGTGCAATATTAAGAACAGAGGTTTAATGTGAAGAATTGGAGGTTAAGAGAGATGTATTGGCGAGTTGTGAATGCTCGTGAATGATCAATTTATATTGTTATGCTCTGGATCGATGAAATGGTAAGGGTTGACCAAACATTGAATAATATACGCGTATTTGATAATTTTGGTATCAATTGATTGATAATCATCGTGTATCCTAGTCATAGATGGCCGATAATCATGTAATGATGCAAATCATGGGTTAATTACGAGTTAATGGGGTGGTTTTTGGCAAGTCGTGAATCACAGTTGACTTTCCAAGTCAACTGTGAGGGTTTTGGATTAAAGGATATAATTATAATAGATCGGGTATGAATCAGATATGAAGGCTAGACCAGGTGGTTGATGTGTGTTGTGTTGTTGGTTTGACTCGGGTTCGAAACCCGTCAGAAGCAAATCCCCTCTTTTTTTTTTTTTTTAAATAGTGAGAGGTGGGAAGGCTAGTGGGCCGGATCCAAAGGTTGTTGGGCCGCGTTTTGTTTGGGCCTGGGGTTTTGTGGGCTGTGTACTTGGGCTCCGGAAAGGTTTGGGCTGCTAATTAGTTTGTATTTGTTTCAACATTATTGTTATTATTATTACTATTATTATTATTATTATTATTATTATTATAACTTATATATATATATATATATATACACATTTGTATGAATAAATATCACCAAAAATAATAATAATAAAACTTGTCATATTAATCCGTAACGTACAATTATTTAAGGCGAAATGTTACATATTACAAAGTATCAATGTTTAAAAAAAGTAAAATGCATATGTAAACCCATAAAACGCATGTGTATCAATGTTCATCAGTAGTTTGCTCATCAAAAGTTAGGCCATCAGTGGTTTGATTCTGCAGTAGTTATTAACTTCTTCTTCAGTAATTACAAACATTTTATTAGAAGTTATCAATCAACAGTAATCAATTGTTTCATTAATCAGATATTTGGTTTGACTTTCATCAATAGTTACCAATAATACACAGTATCAAATGTTTAATAAAACAAAAATGCATTTATGTTGGAAGATGAAAAAGATGACTGATTGATCATGATGTTAAAACGCACGTTTATATAACAAAACGCACTCAAGCATGTGTGAAAATTAGAATAACATATTATGACTTAAAACGCACTCAACAGAGCATGACCATTGAAGAAGCTCTGTTTTGTTGGCATCTTATTTCCCAAAAAAAAAAAGTTGCTAAACAAAAAACATAAACGCACGCCACCATCAAAAAATATTGACCACAACATCTTCTTCTCCGATTATGGTTTCTGGTTCGTTGTTTAAGTCTGAACAACAATTAAACATCATAATAAGAGTACGATTAGATAAAATAAAAAAACAGAGCAACCTACCGAACATGACGATCAACTCAACAATTGAATATGAATTTCGAAAAAAAGAATTGATCGAAATACTGAATTGTGAGTATAGTTTTGAATTAGGTAACAAATAATGAAAGAGGATTATGAAATCAGTTACGAAAATTTGAATTCTGAGTAACGATAAAACAGGGATTGATATTTCTATAAAAATTAGAACGTGATTAATGGGTGTGGTAAAAGTCTATAATACCCTTTTAGTTATTGACACTGAATTCTAAGATTGTAACTGCCATTGGCCAAGTGTCAATCTTTAGTGGCTTTCTATACTTTGTAGGTTAAGGTACTTTGTACCCAATACTTTCTCTAGTTGTAAAAATAGTACTACACTTCACCTTAGGCCTTAGCTCTAATTGTGAGGTTTGAAGAGTTGGAAGAAGAATCAACGACCTTCTTGTGAAATCAAGAACCATTGTTGCATACATACCAATTGCCATGTGAAAGAATGGTAAAAAATAACACTTTCATGCCGGTTATTGTCAGACTCATGAACGGTTTCCATGTCATCTTCTAGTTGCGCCATTTGGTTCGGCTATTCATTATTTGTATCCGATAATTGAATTGCCCTTCTGCTAACATTTAATGTTACAAACTCAAAACAATCAGCATAAAGAACTCATAAGGTTGCAAAAAATAACAAAAGGAATCAACATTAATGAAAGTGAATAACTAAAAAGGACCATTAGGGGCATACCCTTATGTTAGAAACACCATCGGTGTAGCAAATACGCTATTTTGTGTTTTTAAATATATATAATCAAACTCAAATATAAGAAACCTATTGAAAGATTAGCATATAGATAGGAAGTTGAAGTAAAGTAGATTAAAGTTGTATATTTTGAAAATTCGAAAACTTTAAATATAATAAAGTTCCAAACTTTTCCATATGTTGTAGTGACTTGTACATTTATGCTACGACACCTCTTTGCTGGAAAACACGAGTCCATTAGTTGACTCGAAATCAGGCGGGTTGAATATTTACTTCCACAATCCATCGCGGACAAACAAAGACCTTATTTGATCATCTTTTCTACACGACATGATTGACAATCAAACATTCAAAATAAACTTTCTATTTAAAGGTTTTACGAGTTAAACCTATTAGAAACCCGAAGAAGTTTTGTAGAGATAACAATAACAACAAAATTAAGCGCTCTTCATACGACTAATGCTAGTTGTGTAAGCTTCACACAAACATGTGAGTAAGAATGCCAACCAATGAGGTCAATATGAAATAGATAAAAACATAGGAAATAATAATATATAGTAAACCAAAAAATCATTGATCTGCGTAAATACTTCGACTTATTATATTGAAGCAATGGAGAACTAAAAAAACCTGGGATGCACTATTGTGCATAGGATGTACAGCTGATTGAGCATAGACTTGTAAAGGCCAAAACCCATGGGCAGATTCGGAAACAAAATCTGAATTTCACAAAATAATTATAATTTCTGGAAAACAAAATATATCAAAAAACATCACATGATATCGTTAACACATAAAAATACGTCTTATTCAACCGATCACTCTCTTAAGCCTTAAACAATTTCAAATATGGTCAGAGACTATACAATCGGCTCACCCTCAAGTACGAAGCAACATGGCCACCATAGATGTACTTGCGGTGTACCTCAACATCAAGTTTCTTACTATCCTCGTCAAATCCAGCAAACCTCTTTTTAGTGTGAGAGATGTCAATGCACTACTAGAAAAATACCCCTATCTTAACACACATTTTATGACACGCACTGATTTATGACACTAAAAAACGTGTGTCATAAAAAAATTGTCATGTTTTAAAAAAACTAGTTAATTAATGACACAAGAAATGCAATGTCAAGAAATAAAAGATATGACACTATCCAATTTTGTGTGTCATCCTTGGTGTCATATTATATATATATATATATATATATATATATATATATATATATTATATTATATATATATATACATTTATGAAGCCATTTATGCATATTTTTTGTACTCTAGGTTACAACCAATTGATGCATTGTTCTAGGTTCTTCATCCTAACTATACATACCTGCTGTCCATACCTACCACCACAATCAACATCATCTTCATCACTGACTCCTTCCTCTCCCTACCCCCCCCTCTCTCTCTCTCTCTCTCTCTCTCTCTCTCTCTCTCTCTCTCTCTCTCTCTCTCTAATAGTTACGGTTTGTAGGTTACCATCACCTACATCTGTCGGTTGTTTACAGAGAAGTATCTTGAGATAGAAAAGGCCATACAAAGAAATAGAGATAGACAGAAGGCCTTGATGTGAGAAAGCAAGCAACGATATGAATCCGGTGGTGGCTGTTGTGGTGGTCGGGTTTCGATGAGGTTGGATATTTTTTTGTTCAAGCGTTCGGTATTAAACCTTTCAGTTGCGGCTACCTTTCCACAGTTTTCAGGTAAGAAAGTTAGGCTCTCTGGTCGAGTTTAGTTGTAGATCAAAACTCCTAATTAGTTTTTGATTATCATAGCTGTTGGATTCGTTAATTAGATTTGGAAAAGACTAGGGTTTATGTAGACTATTTGGGGATTTTTAGTTACTGATGTTTTGTGTTTTAAAATTTCTGATATATTTTCAATCCTAAAATGGAATCTTTTACTTGAAAAGTGTGTTGGTTTGATTATTATTTGTATTGCTGTACTAATTTGATGAACACCAATAGCCATGTTCTTTGTGATTTCCTCTTTGATTCTATGGACATAGTTAATAATTTCTAAACTTTTATATAACTATATTATACTACCTGAGAGACTCACGACTGAGTTAGCCACCACCACACCCAAACACTACTTTAATTATTTGACAAAAGACTTTTGCAAAGGTATGGTACAAATGATAAAACTACTTTAATAATTTTCATGAGGATAGGTAGTGGTAGGGTCTCCACTAAGAAGCATGATGGTAGCAGATTTTGTGAGAAGCTAAAAGAAATTATGCTTGGATCAAATTGATACTCAATTTTGTTGTAATTGATCTTCATGAGGGACTGTGACGGTGATTCTTGCGACTGTACCAGACCTGAACCTGCAGAGCTATGGCACTCAAGCTTCTGGAAGTTTATGTTAGTTTCTTATGGACTGTGTTGGGCCAACGTTGGATTCAGCTCTCTCTCTCTCTCTCTCTCTTTCTCTCTCTCTCTCTCTCTTTATCATTGACATCAACATCAGGCGCGCCCACCACCACATTCATCCTACCTGAAAAATAAAAAATCATGTACAGAGAATCCATTTGAAGCGGAAGTCGGCTCCTAAGGTAACCTGATTGTATTTAATGTTACCTTTTTAAGCATATGCAGTTGGTGGTTTGGTTTTGCGTCTCTGACCAATAGCGAGGTTATTTTCTTCTGTTTATTAATCTGCAGTATGGATGTATGATGTGAGGATTTATGCTAACCAAGGTTTGTAAAAAAGTATTCATTGTAAAATTTTGGTTGCCAAACCTCTAGGTGACCCTTTTATGGCTTTTGGTATTCACAACATCATTTTCTCCTCTTTATCAATTTCCAAGTATTAACGAGGCATGTTGTCAGTATTTATGTTAACCAAGGTTTGAGAAAAGTATTCACTATTAAAAAAAAATTGTAACCTTCCATGCTTTTTGATAATTTTATTTATTTTTTGCTGTTTTATTTAATCGAATTTGATAATTGCACATGTCATGATTTGTTGGATAGGGTATTTGCTTCTTACTCATGTGAAGTAATAAGGATGCGGGATCTGCACTGGAGAGGCTGCAAGAACTTGGAATCTTCCGAAGCTCGGACCATACGCCTGCCTTCACTATCCGTATTTTGCCGGTTATTGCTCACTATGGTTATCGTTCACAGATGCTGATCGTACGTTTTGTTTCACTTACAATAATTAGTCATTTTTACTGTTTTCTAATTCTATTTGCATCACCGTAGAAAAAAAAACAACAGCAAAACAAATATTTAGCCAACCTATTAGAATGTGTGATAATCCAACTGCGTTTGCTAATTCATCAGGTATGTTTCAGTCGATAACTGCAGCCCCGCGCGAAGCGCTTGATATCAAAAAGGATAAAAAGGAAACCGAATTGCAACCCTTTTATGCAGTTTTATTTGTACCAACATGTACAAGTCTCTTTTGCATGCCACCCCTCTTTTCATTACCATGTGTTAGATCCTTCATCTTAATGTGCTGTCTATTTTAACAATTGTATCGAAGAATGCACATGTAATGATATATTTAACTTTTTGTGTGACTGGAAGTTGACTATTGTTGACTTGCTGTATAAATGTCACTCTATTGCTTAGTTTTTTAAATGGCTAAGGTTGAGGTTATTCAAAGGCTTTAACATAATTAATTGTTGTCTCAGGTTGGGGGAGGAGTAGATGTTTACACGGATGCGGATATTGATGTCAGTCGTGAAGAATGGTCAAGTTATGCCATAACCTTCATTTTCAAGTGCTCTGTATGTTTATGTATAGACTAACGTATTGTATTGACACAATATTTTTGTAGCCGTTAATACTTGTGGTAGGATTCGATAAATGCTTATATTGTAATGGATTTTTTGGTGATATATATAATAAATGCAGTTTTATTATGTAATTTATTGATTTTGTAATTATAAATTTAAATATAAATCCAGGGATATTAGTCATTTTGCAGAATTTTTTTTAGGTAAAAAAAAAAACCATGACACGCAAAATGAGTGTAACAAAGGTGTGTCAAGAATGTATGTCATTAAAGCGTGTTATAAACGCAACGCGTGTCATTAAAAGATGACACGCGCTTGCATGTCATAAAAATTTAATGACATGTTCTTCCTTGACACTTTGCTGTGTGTCATAAACACCCTTTTATGACGCGCAATGCGCGTCAAAATAGGAGTATTTTTCTAGTAGTGATGCCACCATCCAAAGCCCCCCAAACCAAAATTTTCATAACAAATTGTTTAGAATTAGATTGATCTTTGTCTAAACCGTCACATCCGCAGATTATTGACATAGACCTTGAGAGCACCAAACACACAATTGCTAGTAGTTGTCTAATAAGACCAATTTCCAAAAGAGCCCTGAAAGTAAATAATTATAATACGGTACTGAAAGCTTAATTTTTATAGTTATAACAATAATAAAAATTTACCAAGATGTATTTCTAAGTATATTAGGTAAGAATTATAAGAATAGTTACCAAATGTTTGTTGATTGAAATTAAATGACTAAAATAAATACTTAACAAATAAATAGTGTATGTTTATTAGGTAAGTAATAAAAACATACCAAAAAGTATTTGTTTAATATTACAATATGTAGTTACCAAAAAAACGGTTTTTTTTTCTTTTAATTTTATTTTGAATCTTTAAAAAATAAAGTAATTAAAATGAAAATATTAAAGTCTCAAATCTACCAAAAATATTGTGACGGTTAGAATTCGATTTATTGTAATAAAAACGAAAAAACGTTACTTTGACTCTGCTAATACGATAAGATCATATCCAATAGATAAAATAAAGCGTGAAAAAAGATGTAGATAAAACGAAATAATTAGCATCAAACAATAGAAGCCGAAGAGAGAATAGCAGCCAAACTAAAAACAAAAATACAATGAGATCATATCCAAACTGATAGGTTAGAAATTTGCATTAACAGAAACACAAAAGGGTATTTATGTATAATTTGATATGTTCTTGAATGGTCAGTTTGTTAATTTAAAATCACAGCATCCGTAAACATATACCTTCCTATTTCTCTGTTCTCAACAAGCTAAAGTACCATGAAATCAAGATTATAAAAATCATAAGCACGAATCATAAAATAGAGAAAGACCCATGAAATCAAACCCTAGATCGAACTGCTCCCTAATCAAGATTATAAAAAAAAATGACATACCCTAATCGATGAAGATAGTACCATGAAATCAAGATTATAAAAATCATAAGCATGACTTACAAAACAGAGAAATCGAAACAACCAGAAGAGAAGCTTAGATGAGAGTCAGCGGATTTTTCATATTATGTATTACACTTTGTCATCAATAATTAAAGTAAGGCACTACTGATTGAATTTATAAATATAACGACAATATAATAGTACGGTTTTTAATTTATTTATGGGACTGTTGATGAACCCTTTGAAATAATACTTGGTTTTGTGGTAAAATCACACCCACAAATGTATGAACATAAATCATATAACTAAGAATTAAGATGGATGAATATGATTACAGAACCAAATCCTTGCGAATATTATTCAAAACAATTAAACAACATATACTTCATGATAATAGAGATATGAAATCGATAACTAATAATAATAGTGAGATGCGCGGCGCAAGGAACCATACCTGAATCATGAGCATTAGGATCAGATCCGCAGAAGATGTATGGAAGGTAGATAGATAGCGATTGAGGTAGAAGAACCCTTTTGGAGGAGAGAATGGAAGATGTCAATGAAGATGCAATTGAAAGGTAGGGTTAGGTTTTAACAACGGGTTAGAAAGAGTGATTTTATATGCGGGTATTTGGGTTACAATTTAGGGTCATGGTTCGGGTTAGAATACCCATACCCAAGTTAAATGGTTAGAATGGAAGCCATCTAGAGGGGACACCTCAGCAATAATTACTCCTTTATTAGATTATATAGGTATATAGATTTTGTATGCGCTTAGGATCGTCAAATCTACAAAGAGATTGATCAAACAAGTATGATTCAGGTGCGGAATCCCTAAATCAATCACAATTATGATAATCAAACAATCAAAACACAGATTTCATCTTTCAAAGGTTTTTCTCATTAATAATCAACTCAAATTACACGTTTAGATAAAGATTACAATCAGATATGACGTGAAAATAAGTTGACAAAACACTAGGGAGAGACACAAAACAGGAGGGAAATAAAATGATCAACAACTAACTTTCAAAAATGGCTTAACCTATTTATAGGCCTGCACATTCGCCCATATTGAATGGTCGAATGTGCAGGTTCGCCCAATCATATCGTGCGAACCAAGCAACACAAAACATAAATTCTACATTCGCACTCCTTGTCTCTCCTTCGTATCAATTCTTCTCCTTCGCACCTTTAACATTCTTCATTCGCCCATCTAACACTTCCTTCGCCCGTTAGACAATCACTATTAACATATGTTTATTGTAATCCAAAGCATTAGTTGCACAATAATGCATCTACAAACTCCCCCTCGACTATTGCTTGGATTGTTTAAATCTTCGTTCTTCATCCATTCTCTTGTTCATCAGCTTTATCCTCAAAAGTTTCTTTTCTTCCAATGTCATCACCTTCTCAAATACTTGCTTCGGCTTTTTCTTCTTCGCTTCAGGAACCTCTTGAGCTTTAACAAACTTGCCGAGCTTCTTATCATAGTTGCATCTGGCCTTGATATCATGAGCAAAGCACAGAAATACCACATGCTGGTATTTACTTGCTTGTTCAGCATCCTTCACATCACTGAAAATAGGATTGTAATACAACATAATGATCTCCTCATGTGAGCAATTCACCAACCACATGGGATCAAAAATGTGTATTTTCTTGAAACTCTTTTCACCATCCTTCAAAACTATCATAGCTTCTGCAATCTTCCAATAGTAGTACCACCAGATAAAGTCTTTAGCAAAATGTTGAGGAATCTGCAGCAATGGAATATGCTTCAACACTTTTGGTGGTTTGTACTTTAAAGTCACCTTGGGCAAACCGGTAATATCATCAATGATTTTCTTGTGAACAATCCGCTTTGGATACTGAGGTTCAAAGAGATTCCACTTCGTCCTGCTTTCTCTAGCCATCTTATCAGCAAAGTAGGCAATCTGATCATTTGTCGTTCCTGTCAACTTGTGACGACAAATATCACGAATGGCCCAGTATGGGAGAGTCTTCAAATCATGAAATCTATCAAAGTAGAGTATCCCCTTCTCCCACTTCACTGCAACACACTTCAATTGCTTTATAAACTTCCAACCCAACGCTTTTCCTTTAAACATATTGTTGTGAAATTTATAAAAGCTACCCTGAATCTCAGCTTTAGGACGATTAGCCTCTTTCTCTTTTAATTCCCTCAGTAACTCTTTCAAGCTATCGGATTGTCTGATATGCGGTTTATCATGCCCGCTGAATACTTCATCAACAAACATATCGCTCTTCTCTTTTGCAAGTCTCTCGGCTTCCTTTAACAGTTCATCAGTGAAAGCAAAAAATCTAGAATCCTTGTCTCTCTTAAAATATTCTGGATACTCTTCACTAGTCACATCTTTAACTTCTATATCCTCGAAACCAGGTACGTCACGATCATCAGAATGATCTCTAGCTTCCTTTTTAGGTAGATCAGGAATCTGGTTATCAGCTAACAGTTCTTCTAACGTTTTTCCAACCTATTTCGCTAAACCTTCAAAGATCTCTTTTGTCATCTCCGCCGAGACTTCACCATCTTCCAAATCTGGATCATTATATTCTAATTCAAACACCCTGTCACAAGATTCAAAGATCTCAGAAAATCTGCTGGTCATGTCAATCATCTAAACTCGATCAGTAAGCATCTGGCGATACATCTGTTTATCATCTTCAGACATAGACTTCAGCTTTTCATTCCAGAAGATCGTATCATCATACACTGATCCTCCAGGGGCTTTTGAACTAGATTCTCCTCCTTTTCCAGATTCTCTCTTCTCATACTTATATTTGTCTGTATCGTCATCATCATTGTCATCATCATCATCATCAAATGCAGAGCTGCTATCATCACCAGAACCATCATTCGAACCATCATCATCATCATCCTTCTTCTTTTTAGGAGCCTTACCAGCATCTTCATCAAGATCTTCATCATCCTCCTCATCATCATCAGATAGTTCAAAATCAACCTGCTCCTCTTCTAGCTCTTTATCCTCTTCACCTTCTTTCAGCTGAGGAGCTCGAGAGTATAAATCCTTAATCAGATTATCCATGTTTTTATTACTCACTTTCAGCTTCTTATTTTCTTCCTTCAAAGCTGTAATCCGTCTGGTGTTCCTTTGCTCATGTTTCAACAGTTTCTTATTATCCTTCTGCAACTTTTTGATCTTCTTTTTCAATTCCTCATTATTCTCATGTGATGTAACCACTACATCCAACATCTTTGAGTCGTTTTGTCTCAATTGGGCAATCTCAGTCTGCTGCTTGTTTATTAAGTTCATCATTTCAGCAAGTTTCCGATTAACAGTGTTCATCACATCACTATCCATTGTAACCTTTTTAGTGGAAACTTCAGCAACCTTTGGCAGTTTACCCTTCTTCATCTTCTTCAGTATGTTATCTAATGCTTCATTAAATGCATCAACAGGTATATCAGCTCCCTGTTCAGTACTAGAAGTTGTAGTGGTTTTCTGCTTCTTTGAGGCTGGAGCAGCAACTGGTGATTTCGAACTAGAAGCCGGTGGCAACTTCTTTCCTGCTATCAACGTTTCAATCTCTCTAGCTCTCTTCTCAGCGGGCTTTACCACCTTTTCTTTCTTTTTGAATTGGGGTTTCTTTGGTTTCTCCCTGTGAACTGGCAAACCAGGAAAGTCTCCGGCTCCCAGACCTAAACCCTCATCCTCTTCATCCAATCGAATAGGGCTATTCATTCTCTGTTCCTCCACCGATCTATTCAAACTGGCAGACTCACCAGCCACAGTGGCCTTGGGCATGGTAGTCTTTAAAGCTTTAGTCTCAGAATCCTAGTGTTCATCTTCCTGCGTCTCTTCAGAATCAATTGACGCTTCATCAACAATGTGTAATCCTTTCTTAGCCATAGTCTTATTCCTTCTTGGTGCACTCTTCTTCTTAGCAGGCTCAGGAACAACATCTATCCTTATCTCTTTCTCTTTCCCTTTTCCACTTTTAGCTCCCACATTATTGTCGCTTTCTCTTTGCATCTGGATCAACAGGATGTAATGGATTGTCTTCGTCTGAATCACTATTAGCATGCCTTCACCTTCACCCGGATCCTCATAGTCAATCCTCGCCAAATGTCCAAATAAACGTCTAACAGGTGGACGTTCATTCAATGACAAGCCTTTATAAGCTTTCATTCTTGCCAGTGTATTGATGGACATATGTTCTTGAACTACAATCTGCTTCGGATCCCTCTTCAATTCTTTAGTGATAAAAAATCATCAGAAGGAATCTAGGATACAACAAAAACTTCAGATTCCTTGTGCCTCTGACAGGTTCCAACAGATGTTCCATCAGCATCCCTGATACATTGAACGGTTTGTTCAGTATCAGTGCTACAATCATTGAGCTAATACTCTTTCTCATCAAATCATAACCTCCAGCTGCTGAACCAAGGACGTGAATCATCACATGCGCCAAGTACTTGAATTGTGGACACTGCTTTCCCTTGTGTAACGAGCCTTCAGTAATCGGCCCGTTATATTTCATCCTTAGAAAGCACTTTCTCTGTTCCATAAAGCTAAGCTCTCTGGGATCAGTCTTTTCATCTTGAAGATTCAAAGTTTCTCTGATATCCTTCTCTGAAACTATAACTAGTTTTCCTTGAATCTTGCTCACCAAAGACGATTCACATTCCCAGAAATCCATCTTAGCTTCCGTCCAAAACTCTTGTATCATGTCTCGGTAGATAATAGCAGGTGTAGCAATTGCGTCTATCACCCGAATTCTCTTCAGAAACTCTATAATCTCTATGAACTCCGTATGCTTCTTAACGTCCCCAAGATATGCACAACAGTTATGCGCATTCTCGAACGGTAAAAGCTCTTCATTTCCTTTCTTGGCAGCCTGTGAAGATGATCCAGCTTGTTCAGTAGGTTTCTCCTGTTCAGACATGGTTTAAACTGCAAAATGAAACAAGTAAACATGTTATAAATCGACAAAATAATCAAAATTTGAAAATTTGGTAATTAAACTCTTCATTCGCCCAAACGGAGGTGCGAATGAGAGATTAAGGGTACGAATGTGAAATTATATAGGTACGAATGTAAAAAGTTTTTGACAAAAAGTTTCATTCGCCCAAATATGTTCATTTGCCCAGATAAAATCTACTCCTTCGCCCGTTTTTGTTCGTTCGACCGTTCGAAACGTGCGAAGGGACAGTTCTTCATTTCAAATTTTAAATTCTGAACATCAGTTGATTTTAACTTGTTATTTTGATTCAATAACCATCTAAAACATCCGAATAACATTTCCAAACAATCAATTGAACCAGTTAAACATTGATTAAGTGTTTTCAATCAAAAACTAGGGTTTCATTTGCTTAATCAATCGATTACCCTAACTGATAGTGTTTAAACCTATGTTTTTGGATAATCTCCTCCTAAAACACTTAAACAATGAATCCCTAACACAATCGAGTCCAATTATCAGGTGTAAGAGCCTGTTCGATGGTGATTAGGGCTCGAACACTAAATCACTGATTAATCCTTGAATAATAGATATTAACCTGTAAAAATGAATGGAAACTGATGAGAATCAACAGACGAACACTATGAGATGGTCTAAAAAGCACGAGCAACAAGTGGACTTAGGATCAGAAAATTTGAAAAATTTTTGTAAGGGTTCGAATGAGCAGATCAGATATATAAAGGCTGCACATTCTACTCCTTCGCCCCTAATGAAAGGTGCGAATGAGATAAAAGGGTTCGAAAGAGAATACAACTTAAGAACTCTCACATTCGCCCAAAATGAAACGTACAAATGAACAAGAAAATTCCTCCTTCGACCCAATCGAATGGGCGAAAGTGAATCAGGAATTTTTAAAATTTCACCACATCTTAAAATCGAGTCCCGTTCAAAATATTTTCCAACTATTAAGCATCCGACAATCATATTTTCTCAATTAAAGATGACAAAGCTCAAATGGTTCATCAAGGATTAGAAAATCGGCATCAACCACCATCAGCTATCAAAAATAAGATAGAAATGTAAAATCTTTTTGGATTTTCTAAAGTTTATGTTAAAACACACCTAAAATCTTTTTGAGTTTTGTAATTTCTGACGAGAAAATAAAATGCAGAAATGTAAAGAGAAAACAATAAATGTTTTGGGATTTCCGGTAAAGTGATCATATCAGTTATTGAGAAATCTGATCACACCGTTGATCATTTGATTATTATCATTAAAGACAATGTGTGATCTGGCAACTGCTGATATTGTGATCCACATAAACTCACATGCAGACTTTTGTGCAGTGCTTTAGACTGATACTATTATGTATAGTATAAACAAAATTGTCTGTGGTTCCCACGCACACGACATACTCCCGTATCAAGATGTAAATGCACAAAGACTCATTGTAAAGCGTGATTATGCTTTCGTCGTCTGTAATTTACAAGGTATAATGCACAGAGGTATACAAGTCAGCAAGTTAATGCAGCAAAGTAACATGTGCACTCTACCATGTTGAGGACTGATATCAATCATGATTTGCATCAGTGATATATACGATGTAATAGATAATCTTTGATTATCATAATACATGGAAAGTTCCTCAATTCGGTAACTTTAGGATTTGGCTTAAAGCTCTTTTATAAAGACACCCTATCTGATCTAGGTCCGTAACGACTTACAGCAGAAGATCAGAGAGGCTATCCCCAGACAACTAATAACATAACGACCCTAAACCACCGAGTTTTGTACAAATACCCTATCAAACGAAATTACGGTACTAAGACCATATGCGAATGAGTAGTTCATCCACACAACAATTCGTTTGATATGTATGTATCAGGCACGCAGTAATAGGTCTACGAAGCCTATCAGCACATCGCACAAACTCAGACACACGCCCTATATAGCATTTCTTAGAATATGTCAGATCCCCACTGATGTAATATCATTTCCCCTTTTTCTCAAGGAAATCATTTTTGGTTTTTCTGATTTTTATAAATTTTTGAATTTACTGTTCCCAAGGATAAGCTGGAGCATTTCAAATATGTGACTGCCCAGATATCGTTTGTTCACAAAAATCTGACGGCGTTAATCTAAGGGAAGAAGATATAGCAGTCAGCAAAGAAATTTTCTAATTTTTATGGATTTTTGAATTTTTCTGAAAAACAGTAAAAATTAAACTAAAAAGCGATAAACTGAGGTGGTGATCAGTCTTGTTTTTCTTTAATACCGTTAGCTTTCAAAAGATACTGAAATCTTGATTTATCAAAAGCTCTGGTAAAAAGGTCTGCGCGTTGATAATCAGTGTGGATTTTGACCATATCGATCAACTCTTTAGCATAACAATCGCGGATAAAATGATATTTAATCCGGATATGTTTAGCCTTTGAGTGATTTACTAAGTCTTTTGTTAATGCGATTGCGGCTTCATTATCACAGTAAATAGGGGTTTTAAGAAATTGCAAACCGTAGTCCACCATCTGTTGTTGGATCCAAAGAACCCGTGAGCAGCAGCTCGATGCTGAAACATATTCTGCTTCACATGTGGATAATGCAACTGCGGTCTGTTTCTTGCATTGCCAGGTCACGAGCCTGCTCCCCATAAACTAGCATCCAGCCGTTGTGGATTTGCTGTCTTTGTCACAGCCGCCCCAATCTGCATCACTAAAAGCGATTAGGTCAAAATTATCATCATTAGGGTACCATAATCCTCTCGACGGACAACCCTTCAGATATCTAAGGATACGTTTGACAGCTGCAAGATGACTCTGTTTCGGCTTCGATTGATAACGTGCACAGAGACATGTGGCAAACATTATATTAGGTCTGGAGGCAGTGAGATACATCAGAGATCCGACGATTGCTCTGTATGTAAATGGATCCGTTAGCTCCCCCTTAGTGTCAACTCCAATCCCGTGATTAGGTTGTATTAGGGTATCCATCGGCTTCGAATCATCCATCTGGAATCGGCTCAAGACATTAGAAACATATTTCGTCTGGTGAATAAAGATCCCCGTTGGTCTTTGTTCCACCTGCAAGCCTAGGAAAAACTGCATCTCTCCCATTGCGCTCATTTCGAACTTTTCCTGCATAACACGTTCAAATTCTCTACACAGAAGTTCGTTAGTAGACCCAAATATAATATCGTCAACATAAATCTGGACTAGAAGCAAGTCATCGCCTGTTCGTTTAGTGAACAGTGTGCAGTCTACCAAACCTCGCTTGAATCCTTTTGAGAGAAGATTTGTGCTCAGCTCCTCATACCATTGCCTTGGAGCTTGGTGCAACCCGTAGAGAGCTTTGTTCAGTAC
This sequence comes from Ambrosia trifida, assembly GCA_028751855.1. NCBI lineage: Eukaryota > Viridiplantae > Streptophyta > Magnoliopsida > Asterales > Asteraceae > Ambrosia > Ambrosia trifida. The sequence goes on from CM054123.1 coordinate 152,323,867, forward strand.
GTAAACCTTATCCCGGTGAATAGGGTCTTCAAAGCCTGGTGGTTCACCTACATATACTTCCTCCTTGACCACACCGTAAAGAAATGCGCTCTTGACATCCATCTGATACACCTTAAATTTCTTGTATGATGCAAACGCCAGAAACATTTGGATTGCCTCTAGGCGTGCAACTGGTGCATAGATTTCTTTGTAATCAATTCCCTCAACCTGATGAAATCCTTGTACAACCATCCGAGCTTTGTTCCTTACGATCACTCCTCTATCATCCTTTTTGCACTTAAACACCCACTTCCTTCCAATCTTCTTTCTTCCCGGAGGCAGATCTGTCAGTGTCCAGACGCCAAGTTTCTAAAACTGAAACAACTCCTCTTGCATTGCTTCCACCCAAGCGTCGTCCAAAAGAGCATCCTTGTAAGTTCGCGGCTCCACCTGCGAAACATAACAAGCAAAAGACCAGTCATTTTGAAAACCAGATTTTTGTATTTTGGCATACAAAGCAAGATTGCCAATGTTTTCTGGTGAGTTCGCATTCCTCAATTGTCCTCTTGTCATTACACTGCTACCAGGATCACCAATAACTTGCTCGATCGGGTGAATTCGATGTATCCGAGATTCTGGATAATCGGGTACTTGGACTCCCGTCTGAGTAGTTAAGTTCTCTGCAGAAACCAGATCATTACCCAGATTCGATGTTGAAGCATCATTTGTAGTTGGGTTCACTGGTGGTGTCACTGTAGCATGATCTAAGATAGCTTCGCTTATAACATCATCGTCGTCATCTTCTGGTTCTGATGAGTTCAACGTTGTGGAAGCTTCTTGAAACACTTCTTCTTCGACGACATGAACATTGGCATCATTAGAAGCTGTTTGAGGATTCACGGTAATCGGACGCACTAAGGGTGAAGTCACTGCATTTTCGACCTCGTAATATAAACGTAGTACAACCTCTTCAACCAAGCTATCTAGATTGAATGATTCAAAGAAATCTTTGTAATCAAACATCCAGTCTGGACCGCTTCCTTGTAAATTCTGAGTGTACCGTTGCACTTCAACGTTAGCCCACTCCTCGACCTGACGAGTTCTTTTGTTGAATACCCGTTTGAGCGGGGTTGCATATCCAACAAAGTATCCTTCCTCGGCCTTTGGTGCGAACTTCTCAGATGGATTAAGCATGGTACAAGGAGCTCCAAACGGTTCTAGATACTCTAAATTCGGCTTGCGACGATTCAACAGCTCATAAGAAGTTTTGCCAAACTTCTTCACTGTTAAAACGCGATTGAGAGTATAACAAGCTGCGTAAATAGCTTCGTTCCAGAACATTACTGGAAGATTTGAATCCGCAAGCATTGTCCTCGCCGTTTCAATTAGAGTCCTGTTATTACGTTCCGCGACACCATTCTGTTGTGGGGTATACGGAGCACTATATTCATGACGAATTCCTTTGTTTTCACAAAGATCGTCCTCTATGCATTTTTAAACTCCGTCCCATTGTCACTCCTGATCCTTTTGATCTTGAGACCATAGATATTTTCCAGACGAGTGAACAGAACTTTCAAATTGTCAAATGTGTCGCTCTTCCTGTGTAAGCACATCACCCATGAAAATCTTGAATAATCATCAGTCACCACAAGACAGTATAACTCCCCAGCATCACTCTTACGTTTGACTGGTCCAAACAGATCCATGTGCAAACGTTCAAGACAGTTCACTTTCTCGGCAAAGCACTTGATGGTGGCCATTTCCAATTTTTTGTTTTCTAAATAATCATCAGTCACCACAAGACAGTTCAACGGAATTAACTTTCTTTGGTCTATGGGATTGTTTGTGCTGCTTCCCCTTTGTACAACTCACACACTTGTCATTTAGTGGATCAAAGGCCAGTTGTAACATAATTAAGACCTCGTTTGTGGCAATTGCTGATGAAGGCTCTTAGCCTAAGGCAGGAAATCCCCAGAACCAAGAAAAAGAGATTCGTGAGACTACTAGGTTGGGCCTAGCTCATGGTGAAACTGATGATGCGCTCGTCAGGGATTCAAATGATTCCATTAGTTTAGATGATGAATCAAATTTCAGGGATTTGACGGCTGATTGTGAAGGTCCTGAATCCAATGTCTCTATACTAAGGAGTTAGTCACAGAGGATCAGGTTAAAGACCACTTGCACCTTAATTCCCCAAAAGTGGCATCCCTAGTTTTCACTGAGGATCACCGAAAAACACCCCATCCACAAACAAAACAGCCTACCCAAACATCTTCCTCTGGTGCTACAAGCATAGATATAAACCAGCTATGCAACCCAGAAGGTGCATTATATCAAATGGTCCATCAACTCCTTTATTCTCATCTCAAAACATTCACCACTGCCATATAACTCAAAAACAAGACCCAAATAGAGATGATCAACAATGCCATAGACCTAAAGATGAGAGAGTTGTCAAGAAAAGTTGAAGACAACATAAGACAACTTGAACATTTGACTGGTGTTGCCCCTCCTGCTCCTTGGTTTCCTGAAGTTGATAAAGCCAAAAAGAAGGAGAAAGGCAAGGTTCCTAAGATGATAGACCTTGAACAGAGCAAGAATGCTCGTGAAGCTCAAAAACTCAAGGAGGCCAATCAAATATCACAAGAGACTAAATAAGTTGAAGCTTTAAAAGAAAGACATTTATATCAAGAAGCACAAGAAAAACTCCTTAGAGAACAAGCTGAGAAGGCTTCCCAAGGCAAGGATACCACTGCTGATAAGAAGACAATCCTTCAGTAGTTGCTTCTAAGAAATGACCATCAGTAGTTGCAAATCAAACTACAAAACCAACATCTTCTGAAACTACAACTCCAACTAGGGCTGCAAATGAACTGAACTTTCAGCGAACAGTTCACGAATCGTTCGTCGGGAAGTTTGTTTGTGTTCGTTCGTTTAATAAAGGAAGAACACGAACAATAAAAATTGTTTGTTTAGTTAAACGAACAAACATGAACTAAGGTCGCGTTCGTTCGTTTATGTTCGTGAATGTTCGGTAACGTGTTCGTTTATGTTCGTGAATGTTCGGTAACATGTTTGTTTAAGTTCATTTATGTTTGACTGTTTAAAAGGGTTTTTAATTTTTATAATGTTTTTCACAATCTTTAAGTTTTATTTATTTTACCCAAAGAAGTAAATAATTTATGTGTGGTAAGTATATGGCTATACAATATCAACAAAGCCTACTTTTAGTATAATCATTTGTTTTTTAAACACTACCTTATTATGTTTACCAATATTATGTTAAGTACTAACTATATTTGTATAACTCGGTCATGGCCGGCCCTGAGTATGGGCCGGGTGGTCACCGGCTCAGGGCCTGACCCACAAATGGGCCCGAACTTTTTTCAAATACATACATATATATATATATATACACACATATATATATATATATATATCTATATATTAAATTCTATATTTAGGATATATATTTGTGTTTTATACATAAAAGTTTTGTTAGTGGAGTTGGAAAAACCATGCAAATTTAATGTAAAGGTCTCAAGTTCAAGCCTTAGCTCCAGTGTGATACCTCACAATTTCAGGTTCTCACTTTAACTAAACTCAAGTTACATTCCTTGCATTCTACTTAACTAGGGTTAGCTAGATAGGTTACACGTTGCATAGTTATAGGTTATTAACTACATGAAGTGGTAATTCGGGGAATTACCAGACTGTAGACATGAGTAGTGAACCTCGTACGTTGGTGAACAATGAAATTAAATAATTATGCATTAATTGATTGAGATTGATTACAACTATGTGCTGCTATGAAACTCTGTGAGACTATGTGCAAACTGTATGTGATTACGTGAACTTAAACCGAATACGTTAATAAAAATCATAATGGATGGACCATTAGGATGGTTGGAGTCTTAACACATGGGGTTAAACTTGTTATGGCCCAAAATAGCGAAAACGTCAAAGGAAATAGGCAGTACAACGAAGCAGGGCACCCGGAGCGAGCCGGGGAGCTGTAAGCGGCCGCTCACAGGCTTCGCGCGGCCGCTCACGGGTGTCTGTTAAGCCCTAACCGCCTTAAACTAGTATTTGAACAATCTTAAGCCTCATACAACCCCTAAACTCAACCCTAATCGCCCCCTACTGCCCTATTTCGAAAATATCAACCCCTAACACCTGATAAGGCTCAAGAACATCGATTGGGAAGCTTGGAGAGCATTCGGTTGATTGTTTTGAAAGGCTTGCGGTATAATCTTCAATCTCTTGTGTTTTAACCTTCATTAATATGTTATAAAAACTTATTACTAATTTTTTCCAGGTCTGAAATGTTTTCATAAAGATGAAAACATGAAGTTTATAAAGATTGAATGGGTTAAACATAATCTTATGTGAACATAAATTGATAGGTTGCATGTTGCGCATATTTATGATGTTTATGATCTCTAGGGTTTATGGTTTTGCATGTGTTATGATAGGTTCTGATCATGTTAGGTCTTATGAATGTTTTATGATGGTTTTTGATTATTATTGATTGATAATATGCAACTAGGGTTTGATATAATTGATGATATTGCATGATTAAAATCTGAAGAGAATCTGAATGTCGCTTTATAGGGTCTGTAACATGGCTTGTAAATAATTGTTTTGATCGATTATTTGCATGAATCGATTGTACATGGTCTTAGACTTTTAAAATGGGCAAAATCATTTGATTTGGATGTCGTTTGATATGATTTTGGAATTTTCTTTGATTAAAGGTCATACCAGATTTTCGGATTAACAAACTGAGTCAACTTTAAACAATCATAACTCGAGTTTTACAAGGAATTAAGTTATGAAATTTGGATAGTAGATTAACATTAGAATAACTTGGCTTTTACAATTTGATTCATCTCGTTTGGATGAACACACGATTTTTGGGAATTTTTCTACTAAACTGATCTGTTGTGTGTATTTTCTGAATGTAGCTGTGTTGCGTGATTTTTCATAATTTGTGTACAAGGTTTTATCATAAAATAAAAATATGGATTTTTCCAGCAGACCTCCAAGAATATTTAGTAAAATTTTGGGAGTCTAACTCACTGGAAGTATTTTTAATAAATTAGTTTTTATGGCGCATAAACTGTCCTAAAAACGCAGATTGTGTATTGTGAGTTTATGTGACTAATTGGAATTCTATGTGGTATGTATTTGATATGTACTTGAATGAATACTTATATGCGATGCATATGAAGTGTAAAACTAATGATAACCAACATATTCACCAACGGGTCCGTAGGGTTTACTTATGCATGTAGAATCACTACGGGTTATATGGTGTAATGGTATTACACATATACTCACTTAGTGACACATGTATTAGGGAGTCAGTAGCACACCCTACTTTGGAGTTTGGATTTACTTGCTTGCATACTAAGGTGACTTTCACTACTTTTTCTCAAAAGCATGCATCTCAGGTTGAGACACCTTTGGTAAACGTTTTCTAGTCCAGTTCGGGACTAGTTAGACATTGACTCTTTGGGAGTGTCTGATATGAGTCCTTGTGAGGATTGCACTTTGATCAGTTTAAAACTTATTGGTCCTTTGTAAACTAAGCACTCCATCACTGAAAAAGTCCTTACATATTATTGGGTTAATCGCTGGAAGCAAACGGGGTATTAGTTGATAGCGCTATTAGGTTGTGCATCAACCTCATGTTTGCGATGCTGGAGGCATGAGCATGAACTTCTGACCACATCTGTTATGCTAGTGTTGATAGACACTAGTTCCTAAGGTAATTTAACGTATGTTAACACATTTCTGAAGGTTCCCAATAATCTCCTGTTTAGTTGCAATGAGTGGGTTAGCTACCCCTGACATGATTAAACTGATAACACTTGAACTTTTGGGGTCTTAGGGACCTACGCTTTTACTAGGTTACGTGGTTTTGGTAACCAGCGCATTTACTTACTCACCTTCTTTACTTTGTGAACTCACCAAAATTGTTTGTTGACCCACGATATACATGCTTTTGCAGGTAGTTAGCTTCCGGTGCCACGATTAGAAAGCACTGCACACTTCACTGCATTTGGGTCTTGGGCATACACCTAAATTACATATTATGCTTTTACATTTTCCTTCATATGGTTTTAATTTGGGTGCGTTGTTTTGCATGGTTTGAAAAGCTTTAAATTTGGTTTACGCTTCCGCAGCTTAACTAAACTTGATTTTTGAAAACGAACTAAATGGTTTGGGCATTTAGAGTTCGTTCATATGACTTATGGCTATGGGATCCTGGTATGTCATTCGCCTCGCGGTATAAACCCCATATTCAGTTTTTTTTTTTTTTTTTAAATTCATTCCTCTTTACAAAAATTTGGGCCCAAATTTTATTTCGCCCGAGGCCCGAAATTTTTTTAGCGTTCTCGGAGACGGCCCTGAACTCGGTTATATTTTCGGTGGCTCTATTTAATTTCTTAGTATATGTGAATTCGATATTATTTGGAAGTTAATATATGTCTCTTTGTGTTTGTTTCCGTTCGTGAACACTTTATATTCATGCACACCTATTTGTGTTCATTAATGTCCGATTGTGTTGATTATGAGCGTTCGTGAACAAAATTAACAAACGAACACGAGCATTTTCTTAACAAACAAACACAAACATAAAATCTCATTCGGTAACTGTTCATGAACTGTTCGTGAACACATAATTTCCTTAACAAACGAACACGAACAAGGTCTTGTTCGTGTTCATTCGGTTCGTTTGCAGCACTAACTCCAACTGTCCCAATCCTAATTGCCTTATCCAAACCTTCAGATGTTCTCAACCCTTAACCACTGGCCTTCAGTTTAGAACAATTAGAAAAGAGACTTTAGGAAGTGAAGAGAAAGGCAACAGAAGATGAGTTATGGAATAATATTTATGAAAGGGAAGACTTGAGTTATGAAGCCAAGCTTAAATTATGGAAAGAAAAGCTGAAGGAGCAACAGAGACTTGAAGAAGAACAAATTCAAATTGCTGAAGAAGACAAGAGGCAATAATTGATGAAGTAGTTTGTTTAAAACAGCAAAACAAAGAAGTACTCTCTCAGTGGACTCACAACTTCAGAACTTGAACACAGAGCAAAACTAATTTCAGATAGGCAAAATACTGAAAAAGAAAGGAAGTTGAAGAGAGCCCAAATCATAGAAGCTTTAGCAACCAATGACTATGGCACAAAGGCTCAGTTATCAAAATGGTAAGAAGTTGATCTGAATGAGACATACAAAATATTCAAGGCCTTACAAAAATCAAATCCTGAAAAATTCAAACCATCAGAAGTTTGGGAAACTTTTGATACTACAAAAAGGCTAACTTCCAAACTAGCTACCAAGAAACAAAAGAAGTCAGAGGAACAAGTAAAAACAAATTTCGAGATGATACTCCTTGAAGGCAACAAGATTGTTGATCAAGACATATCTTGGGAAGAAAAACCTCTGATAACACAACATAGGGATCCTGCTACATTTGCATATCAATTGACCTAAATCATCAATGAACAAAAACAAACCAAGGTGATCACTGAACATCACACTCCTATTCATGGTGTTGTACAAGTTGAACACATAAGAAGATCCAACTTGATACTTACTGAAATTGAAGACCAACCTCAATCATCGGGTGTAAACCAAGAACAAGGTATCATACCCTACAAAATGGACTTTGATAAATCCAAGTCTAAAGCAGTGAAATGGCCCTTCACCCACAAATCAAATGCCATCTGCCTAGAAAAAGAAGACTGTTCTTACAAGATTCTACATCACAAGATTGAACTAAACACCATTTCATCAGAAGATTTACTAAGAGTTCAGTATCTTGAACCAGAGCAGGGACCACTTCTCATTGGACAACAAGTCAGGGAACTCAAGATGTCCATGATAAAATATATGGAGGATCCTTGACAGCAGAAGAAGAGGTAGTTTTAAATAAAAATTAGATAAGTTTTTAAATTCATCAATCCAGGGGGAGATTGCGGGGTCAAAGAGGATTGACAAGCCTGTTAACTTCAATCTAATATCCTCTCTGCATATTTTAGCTAAGTATAGAAAGTACTAAAGAAGAAAAGGGAAGTAATGAAGAAGCTGACACAAAGTGCTGAAGAGTAAAATCCTAAAGGTGAACCAGACAAACACCTGAAGAACAACTTTGAGTAGTTTACTCATAAGAAGTTGCTTGGTCTTCAGCCGTTGCAGTGGAAGCTTCCCACCGCCCTTGATGTTCAGTAGTTCAGTATTATATTAGTTTTTGTTTACTTTATGTACAAGTTCCAATACTACAGCATGTTGTAGTAATATAGTATTAGTTTTTATACTTCCTATGTACGTTTACTTTTGTCTATAAATCGATGCGTTCACACCATCTATTTAGACAACCCTTGCAAAATATATATTTTCTAATATATGAGAAACATTTGAAAAATCTTAACTGTTATATCATTTACTGCTTTGATTCTCATATACACTTGTGCTAGTTGAGTTATACATTTGAGGGGGAGCATTTACTGATCATAAAAGTGAACTGTTAATTAGAACACTTATTATTATTCTGCTGCATTTACTTTGATTAACTGTTCTAAGAAGAAAATGTGATAAGAAACTGATCCAACAGTAGCGTTATTAGATAATAATATTTGTGATAAAACTTACATGTTGGGACTGTTATGTTATGTAATCATGAAGCATTACATGCTTATGATAATATTTCGGTGATATTATGGTTATAGAATGCGTTAATAATAAGATCTTAACATGAATAAAAACGGACATATTGCATGGGTCGACTTGTAGGCTTTGTAACATACCTTAAACTATTTGTTTTGACTATTTCTTGATATGAGCATGTTGTACGTGATCTTAGCTTTCTAGAATGTATATTGCACGATTTGGTTATCGTTTGATGTGTTTTGGAATTTTATACAAATAAAGGTTGAAACTGACTTTCGTATTAATATTTTGGGTCAACTTTAAATGATCATAACTTGAGTTTTACAAGGAATTAGGTCAAGAAATTTGGACAGTAGATAGGTACATGCATTCCATAAGGGGCAACTTTATCCCTGGGAGGGACCACTTATATTCATGGGAGGAATCTTCATTACTAGAGTTTAAATTCACGCATGTACTTAGCTAAACGACTTCTATCATGAAAGTCCTTACTCTTACACTGAATTAGTTGTCGAGGGAAATCATGGAATAAGTTGATAGCGCTATTAGGTTGTGACATACCTCACACTGTGCTGGGAGCCGGGAGTGAAATTTTGACCTTAACTTATCTCCATTGTTGATAGGCAATGGTGGAAGGCACAAACTCATTTTAGTCAGCTTTCGGTACTTCTCATTTAGTTACTTCATGGTGGGTTAGCTACCCAAAGATGCATTTAAAACTGTTGTGATCTACATTAACTTTTAATTACTAAGACTTGTGAACTCAGTAGCTTTATGTTGACACACTTTAGCATGCTTTCTCAAGATTATTAAGGTACACTTGTACTATAAAGCGGTTGTGGAATCTCATGCATTGTTTACCAAAACATTTCAAGTACATCACAGATATTTGGTTTTCATAGTGTTGCACTTGTTGTGCACTTAGTTATTTGTTTTTATAAATTTTGATACCCTTATTTTGCTTTTATTGTAAACTATTCAAAAAATTTTCCAGACTCATGTTGAATGAGATAATGTTGTTTTCAAACTCATGTAGTGGTCGTTCAACATGATCAATGGCTTGGATCCTGTTATGGCCCACGCCTCGCGATATAACCCAACATGTGGAATTTGAGGTTGTGACATATTAGTATCAGAGGCAGGTTATAGAGATCTAGGTTTGCATTTGGTAGACTAGACTATACACTTTACACATCTTCTTGGTAGTATAATTACAAAGTCACATATAAACTTTACATCCTTTCATTTATTGCAATCACAAACATGTTACATCATTCACTACATCCAACGCATCTACATTTTCTGTATTTCTCTTGCCACAAGGGAAACCAGTCACACATTTGAGCAACCATACCTAATATCTCATCCATCACCGCTAGAGCAGAGGAGACGTCAGCTGAAGCATTTATATGAAATGAAGCTCGACGGTGAAGCATTCTTTGACTCATGTAAGGAGAGACACATAGTAGCAGGAGTGGTGCTTCAATCTTAACTAGAACCTCTTTCATCTACTTCGCTTTTCCTATAATCCATGTATCCTATGTCTAAATAGAACTTCACCGCCCTAGTAGCGAGCATGGATAAGGAACTCACTCACATATTCGCACTGAAACTCCAATTAGCCAAAGATCAGGAGGCTATCTTTACGAGTTTGCCATTAAGTATGTCACACCCTCAAATTTCCACTGCGGGGTTTATACCGCGAGGCGCATGACATACCATGATCCCATAGCCATAAGTCATATGAACAAACTCTAAATGCCCAAACCATTTAGTTCGTTTTCAAAAACCAAGTTTAGTTAAGCTGTGGAAGCGTAAACCAAATTTAAACCTTTTAAAAACATGCGCAAAACAACGCGCCCAAATTAAAACCATATGAAAGAAAACGTAAAAAGCATAATTTGTATTTTAGGTGTATTCCCAAGACCCCAAATGCAGTGAAGTGTGCAGTGCTTTCTAATCCTGGCACCAGAAGCTAACTACCTGCAAAAGCATGCATATCGTGGGTCAACAAACAATGTTGGTGAGTTCACAAAGTAAAGAAGGTGGGTAAGTAAATGCGCTGGTTTCCAAAACCACATAACCAAGTAAAAGCGTAAGTAATTAAGTTGGTTCCAAAAAAACCGTGTAACCACTAGCTCATCGCATGCCAAGGGTAGCTAACCCATTCATGATAACTAACACCGATATACCGAACTGCTAATGTACGTGTTGTCACAAATGTGAGCAGTTTTCCTTGCATCATTGCCTATCAACAATGATAATCTGTTAAGTTATAGTTCACTCCCGCACTCCCCCGAGCCGGTATGAGGTTTGTCAGACCTAATAGCGCTATCAACTAATAACCCGCTTGCCATAACCCGGCAACTCATTCGGTATGTGAAGGACTTACAGTGATGGTGTTGGTTTAGTTCATCAAGGACAAAGTTTGCGAACTAGCAAAACCCTCGACCCACACAAGGAGTCAAAACCCGACCCACACAAGGAATCAAAACCCAACCCACACAAGGAGTCATATCACCCCAAACCCGGGATGTGAATGTAGTCCCAAACCGGACTAGAAAAAGTTAAGTAAGTTGTCTCAAACCCGAGACGCATGCTTTTGAGAAAAAGTAGTGAAAGTTACCTTAGTATGCAAGCAAGTAAATCCAAACTCCAAAGTAGGGTGTACTACCGACTCCCTAATACATGTGTCACTAAGTAAGTATATGTGTAATACCATTACACCATATAACCCGTTCGTCCAAGACGTTTAAATGTTCAAAATCGTGTAAGTGACACCTAGTGATTCTACACGCAGAAGTAAAACCTACGGACACGTTGGTGAATATGTTGGTTATCCTTAGTTTTACACTTCATATGCATCTCATATAAGTGCCTATTCAAGTACATGTCATATATATACCAAAATTTTATAAAATATTCTAGGGGGTCTACTGGACAAATCCATATTTTTATTTTGTGATAAAACCTTGCACAAAAATTTTGAAAATTCACGGAACATAGGTATGTTCAGAAAATACACACAACAGATTAGTTTAGTAGAAAAATTCCCAAAAATTGTGTATTCATCCAAATTTCATAACTTAATTCCTTGTAAAACTCGAGTTATGATTGTTTAAAGTTGACCCAGTTTGTTAATCCGAAAATCGATATGACCTTTAATCAAAGAAAATTCCAAAAACATATCAAACGACATCTAAATCAGATTATTTTACCCATTCTAAAAATCTAAGACCATGTATAATCCATTCATGCAAAGAATCGATCAAAATCAACACATTAATGTCACGTAACAGACCCTACAAGTCGACATTCAGATTCTATCCAGATTCTAATCATGCAGTATTATTAATTATATCAAACCCTAGTTGCATATTATTAATCAGTAACACCTAATAATCATCACACAACATCAATAAGAGCCACATCTGATCAAAACCCTAATGATACATCATACACATCATCATTCATAAACCCAGGAGTCTAACACATCAAGAACATGCATAATCATGCAACCTATCAATTTCTAATCGCATAGGATTATGTTTAACCCATTCAATCTTTATAAACTTCAAGTTTTAATCTTTATGAAAAGGTTTCAGACCTGGACAAACTTAGTAATAGGTTTTTATAACATAATAAGAATATTAAAACACAAAATATTGGATGTTATACCGCAAGCTCTTCAAAAAAATCAACTAAATGCTCTTCAAGCTTCCTGATCGATGTTCTTGCCCCTTAGCAGGTGTTAGAGGTTGATATTTTCATAAAAGGGCAGTAGGGGGTGATTAGGGTTTGAGTTTAGGGGATACAAGAGGCTTAAGGTTGCTTAAATAGTGGTTTCAGTCCGTTTGGTGGAGTCTGTCACCCGCGCGCGGTTGCTTGGAGGGAGTTAGCGGCCGCTCACTCCTCTTCGGCCCGCACCGGGTGGCCTGCTTCGTTGTATAACGTGTTTTCTTTGATGTTTTCGCTATTTTGGAACAATATAATTGTATCCCCATGTGTTAAGACCCCAACCATCCTAATGGTCCACCTTTAGCAATTTTTATTAACGTATTCGGTTTAAGTTCACGTAATCACACACAGTTTGCACATAGTTTCACAGAGTATAATAGAAGCACATAATTGAAATCAATACTCAATCAATTAATTTACAATTATTTAACTTCATTGCTTACTAATGTCTGGGGTTCACTAATCATGTATACAGTCTGGTAATTCCCCAAATTACCACTTCATGCAGTTATTAACCTATAATTGTGCAACGTGTGTCCTATCTAGCTAACCCTAGTTATGTAGAATGCAAGGAATGTAACTAGAGTTTAGTTAAAGTAAGAACCTGAAATTGTTGGGTATCACATCATCCCCAAGTTGAAAAAAATTTCGTCCCGAAATTTAGTAAGTAAACCGTCAAGCCAGCTTAATAATGTGTGCTTGGTTCCTGGATGTCACATCATCCCCAAGTTGAAAAGAATTTCGCCCCGAAATTCACTTTGAGCGACCTGCTTTATGTTTAGTGTTTGATCTATGCACCGGTTCAGATTCAGTAAAGAGGTGTGGATATTTGAGCCGCATTTGATCTCTGCGCTCCCACGTATATTCCGGTCCTAGACGGGAATTCCATTGTACCCTAACAATAGGTATAGTGTTTTGTTTGAGTTTCTTGACGCCCTGCTCAAGAATCTCTACTGGTACTTCCACGAACTGTAGCTGGTCATCCACCTGAATCTCCTCCAGTGGCACTACCAGTGTTGTATCCGATAGGCATTTCTTTAGGTTTGATACATGGAATACATTGTGCACTCCACTGAGTTCATCAGGCAGGTTTAACCTGTAAGCTACTGGACCAATCCTTTCGACAATCTCGAATGGTCCAACGTATCGCGGGTCAGCTTTCCCCATTTTCCAAAGCGTATCACCCCCTACCAAGGTGACACCTTCAATAGAACCTTGTCCTCAACCTGGAACTCCAAAGGTTCCCTACGCTTATCAGTGTAACTTTTCTGTCGATCACGAGCAGCAGCCATCCGGTTTCTAATTTGCACTATCTTCTCAGAAGTTTTGTGCACGAGTTCGGGACCTGTTAGCTGGCTATCCCCAACTTCAGTCCAACAGATGGGTGACCTACACTTACGTCCATAATGTGCCTCAAAAGGCGCACACTGTATCGAAGTGTGGTAGCTGTTGTTATACGAGAATTCAATCAAAGGCAAGTGCTTATCCCAACTGTTGCCAAAATCCACCATGCACGCTCGTAGCAGATCTTCCAATGTTTGGATGGTACGTTCATTCTGTTCATCCGTCTGTGGGTGATAGGTTGTGCTCATATCTAAGCGAGTCCACAAAGTGTTTTGGAGAGTAGTCCAAAAATGAGAAGTGAATTGTGCATCGCGATCAGATATAATAGAAGTAGGCATCCCATGCCTAGAGACTACTGTAACACCCCAACCGATGGCGGAAACATCGGGATGTCACGTATTGATGATTGTTCAGTAGCTCATGGTAGTACACAAGTTTAAATAATCCTTTATTTCATTACAATATTGAATTACATTAAAGTCTACATCAAATAATCAAGCAAAGCTTCAAATATCTCCTCATGCTAGCTCTAGACTTCAAGCATCAGTATTTCCTGTGAGTTTGGAAAAAATGGGGGGGGGGGGGGTCAACTAGAAGTTGGTGAGAATACATAAGCCAGGTCAAGCAAATAGTATAAGTATAAAAGTTTAGCAATTCATATGTCTATCGTAAGTTTAAGTCTACATGAGTAAACATGATATGTTGAATCGACATAATCAAACCTCCGACTAGTTTAGGTCCATCCCGTCATCCACGGTTCACCTTAATATGTTGGAACGATAACAATCACTCACGCTACCTATGTAGGAGGTACACGTATCCGGGTGGGATTGTCAATCCAATAGATCTATTATTGAGTATCGCCGGCTTGGCCATAGCTAATGATTATGTAATGTTGAAACTCGTTGAAACTGTTGTTGTTGTTGTCTAATTCATGAGGCATTAAAGTTTACAACTAGACATGTATGTAGAAGTGCTTAAGTATAATGTTGCAAGTATAAAGAATTGCAATAACATGGTTACGTAAACTCACCTTAACAAAGTATTAAGTCTCGAGAAATAGAATATGTGTAGCCCCAAAGTTGCCAATTACAAGAGCTTGTAATCAAAGCTTCAATTGTAGAAGTAATAGACTATAGAAGAAAAGTATGAGGGAAAGTTTAATCGGATTGAACCAATCGATTTAGAGGTGGCAAGTGTAATGGTTCATAGGTGGGTTTTTATACTAGTTTTGGATTCAATTAGCCATTAAAATTGGTCAACACCATAAAGTAAGGTTTTATGATGAATTGACTATTTGACTAAGACTTTGACCGTTTGACTAAGACTTTGACTAGGTTTTTGACTATTTGACTCAAGGCTTTATTTAAAAAAAAAAAATATTGTATGTGAAAAAAAAAAGAATTTAGAATCATATTATTATTATTATTATTTATATACATTTATGTATGTATATAAGTTGTGAGTTAGGATAAATAAAGACTTAGGCACATTTGTATAATATTAATGATAAAGGTGTAATAATATATATATATATATATATATATATATATATATATATATATATATATATAAGGGCTTTTTATGTATTATAATTTTGGGGAAAATTTTGCGATGTTACAGTCTCCCCTACTTTTGAAAACTTCGTCCCGAAGTTTATTGAAAACACAGGGTTGAAGGTGATTGGGTAGAATTAGGACAAGGGTGGTTTGGGAAGTTTCGAGTTAAGGCATGACACAAATTTATAGGTAATAGAATAAACTGTTTCGAATAATTTGGGTAAGAGTTTTGATATGTGTGAGTTTTAAGGGTTGGATTAGGTTCATCTGAAATAGCAAGGAGAATAAGAATCTTAAGTTTTAGGAGTCCTAAAAGGAATGAGTTTATGGACTATTGAAAGACTAAATGAACTACCAGATAACTAAGGTTTATAATTGGTCAACTACCGAAAACCTTGATAGAATTTCACACTACCTTAACGTACCTGTAAATTCATGATTACGTTCCGGACCGCAATCACCAATTTACCTTACATTAGGGTTTTGTGTCCTTCTATAACTCTAGACACACATGTAAAATAATATGATTAACCATGTATCCAAAAATGAGTCCAACTGTTGAGCAGGAAAAAGACTTCTACCAGTCAGTGAGTAGGATCCTCTACCGATTGTTGAGCAGGTATGATAGCCTCTACCAGTCGTTGAGCAGGTTGTAGGGCCTCTACCGATTGTTGAGCAGGCATGATGACCTCTACCAATCGTTGAGTAGGTTATTTTGTACTCTACTAACTGTTGAGCAAGTACTTCATCCTCTACCAGTTGTTTGATTAAGTGTACCAATTATTACCCACATGAATTACAAATTGATAATATGTACATGTAAGCAATCAAGTATCAAGTATAGCATACGAGTTGTAATAGAGTTGCCCTAGATAAGGTTAATGACTCTAGGTGTGTCTATAGTAAATAGCTTATATTCCATGAATTCTAGTTTCAAATGTTCAAATAAGGCAAATAGTCGAATCCTCATGTATAACTAAGGATTATGTTTGATGCAACACACAATCAAGTTTCATTAGTTTGGTTATCATGGGTAACTAGCTCATGTGTGAGAAGGTGAAGGATATGAATTTAGTTCTTGAGAGAATGATGAAAAATTCTTGAAGCAGAATCAAAGTTGTGAGAGATAGTGAATGTGAAGATAGTTGATAAAGAGTTTATTTAATAGTATGGAGATTATATGATTTGGGTAGGGTGTTGAATATTTAAAAAGTGGCTAAGATGGTAAGGTGAAGTGTGATTGTGAAATCCATGGATGGTTATGAAATGAGATTGATTTAAGCTGTAAAATTTTGAGATTTTTGAGCTTAGTTTAAGGAAGGTGAGTGTAATCATTTATTCATTAATTAAAACGAATAAACGAAAATGTTGACTTATCAAAACTTCTAGATTCTAATAACATAGTGAAGACATGCTTTAGCCTATAAGTGAACACTCATCCCGAGAATTACCAGGTAGGCATCCGGGTCCCTCGTCTGATTGGGATATATGCGCAATGCCAGTCCTAGACAGAAAACTCAGAATACAGGCGTTCACCCTTCCAGATTGCACGTGTTCGTTATTAAAATCTAGAACTTCGACGAGATCTCAAGGTGGTTCAGGCTAAACCTTAGGATTTGTCCTATTAGTCTAAGAGTAGATCTTGTGATGGAGAGCAATCTTCTTGTAGGGGTTGAAGTAGGGATAAGAAGTAGGAGTGAGATAGAGAATAGCAAGTAAAAGGAGCAAATACTGGTTATATTCCTATGGTTATAGACTAGATTATTTTTTTTCCTAATAACCTAATTCCCTATAACCAAGGCTCTGATACAAATCTGTAACACCCCAACCGATGGCGGAAACATCGGGATGTCACGTATTGATGATTGTTCAGTAGCTCATGGTAGTACACAAGTTTAAATAATCCTTTATTTCATTACAATATTGAATTACATTTAAGTCTAGATCAAATAATCAAGCAAAGCTTCAAATATCTCCTCATGCTAGCTCTAGACTTCAAGCATCAGTATTTTCTGTGAGTTTGGAAAAAATGGGGGGGTCAACTAGAAGTTGGTGAGAATACATAAGCCATGTCAAGCAAATAGTTTAAGTATAAAAGTTTAGCAATTCATATGTCTATCGTAAGTTTAAGTCTACATGAGTAAACATGATATGTTGAATCGACATAATCAAACATCCGACTAGTTTAGGTCCATCCCGTCATCCACAGTTCACCTTAATATGTTGGAACGATAACAATCACCCACGCTACCTATGTAGGAGGTACACGTATCCGGGTGGGATTGTCAATCCAATAGATCTATTATTGAGTATCGCCGGCTTGGCCATAGCTAATGATTATGTAATGTTGAAACTCGTTGAAACTGTTGTTGTTGTCTAATTCATGAGGCATTAAAGTTTACAACTAGACATGTATGTAGAATTGCTTAAGTATAATGTTGCAAGTATAAAGAATTGCAATAACATGGTTACGTAAACTCACCTTAACAAAGTATTAAGTCTCGAGAAATAGAATATGTGTAGCCCCAAAGTTGCCAATTACAAGAGCTTATAATCAAAGATTCAATTGTAGAAGTAATAGACTATAGAAGAAAAGTATGAGGGAAAGTTTAATCGGATTGAACCAATCGATTTAGAGGTGGCAAGTGTAATGGTTCATAGGTGGGTTTTTATACTAGTTTTGGATTCAATTAGCCATTAAAATTGGTCAACACCATAAAGTAAGGTTTTATGATGAATTGACTATTTGACTAAGACTTTTACTGTTTGACTAAGACTTTGACTAGGTTTTTGACTATTTGACTCAAGGCTTTATTTAAAAAAAATCTTGTATGTGAAAAAAAAAAATTTAGAATCATATAATTATTATTATTATTATTATTTATATACATTTATGTATGTATATAAGTTGTGAGTTAGGATAAATAAAGACTTAGGCACATTTGTATAATATTAATGATAAAGGTGTAATAATATATATATATATATATATATATATATATATATATATATAAGGGCTTTTTATGTATTAAAATTTTGGGGAAAAATTTGCGATGTTACAACTACCTCCTTGATGTAGAGATTAGCTAATTTCTCCAGCGAGTCGGTTTCCTTTATTGCCAGAAAATGTGCCGATTTGATTAAACGATCCATGATAACCCAAATCATGTTATGGCTAGTTGGCATTCTAGGAAGCTTTGTGATGAAATCCATAGAAATTCCGTCCCATTTCCACATAGGGATTTCTGGTTGCTGGAGTAGGCCTGAAGGTTTCTGATATTCGATCTTAACCTTCGCACAAGTCAAGCACATACTAACATAAGTGGTTTCCTTTATTGCCAGAAAATGTGCCGATTTGATTAAACGATCCATGATAACCCAAATCATGTTATGGCCAGTTGGTGTTCTAGGAAGGTTTGTGATGAAATCCATAGAAATTCCGTCCCATTTCCACATAGGGATTTCTGGTTGCTAGAGTAGGCCTGAAGGTTTCTGATATTCGATCTTAACCTTCGCATAAGTCAAGCACTTACTAACATAAGTGGCTATCTCATCTTTCATGTTTGGCCACCAGTAAAGAGTTTTAAGATCTTGGTACATCTTGTCCGAACCATGATGTACCGAATATCAAGAGGTGTGAGTTTCATCGAGCATTAGTTGTCTGAGATCCCCAAAACGTGGTATCCAGACTCTGTTCATGAAGTATTGAAGACCATCTGTCTTTAGTTCCAGGTGCTTATCCACACCATGTAAAGTTTCAAGCCCGATGTTTTCTTCTTTCAAAGCCTCGCCCTGGGCTTCACGTATCCTATCAGGAAGATTAGAATGTATGGTAAGCTGTAAAGCTCGCACCCATTTAGGTTTCGTTTCCTTACAACTAAGGGCTTCAGCTACTACATTAGCTTTCCCTGGATGATATTTTATGGCACATTCATGATCATTCAGAAGCTCGACCCATCGATGATGTCGCATGTTCAGCTCCTTCTGATCGAATATGTGTTGGAGGCTCTTGTGGTCAGTGAAGATCATACACTTCGTACCATAGAGATAATGCCTCCAGATCTTTAGAGAAAAAACTACTACTCCCAGTTCCAAGTCATGGGTGGCGTAATTCTTCTCATGAACCTTTAATTGTCGTGAGACATACACGATCACCTTATCACGCTGCATCAGCACACACCCTAACCCTTGGATAGATGCATCATAGTACACCACGAAGTCCTATGTACCCTCAGGCAATGATAGCATAGGTGCACTACAAAGCTTCGTCTTCAACAGTTGAAAAGCAGACTCTTGGGCATCTCCCCACTTGTAAGTAATCCCCTTCTGTGTCACAGCAGTGAGGGGTTGAGCGATCTTAGAGAATCCCTCAATGAATCTGCGATAGTATACAGCAAGACCAAGAAACTGGCGTACCTCTGTAGGAGTCTTAGGTGCCTCCCACTTTTTAATAGCATCAATCTTGGCGGGATCGACATGTATTCCTACCTCATTAACCATATGTCCTAGAAATTGGACTTCTCGAATCCAGAAGTCACACATGGAGAATTTTGCATACAGCTGCTCATTTCTCAGAAGTTCTAAGATTAGTTGTAGGTGTTGCTCGTGCTCTTCCCTGCTCTTAGAATAAATTAGTATGTCATCTATGAACACTATGACGAATTTTCCAAATAGGGCTTACACACACGGTTCATCAGATCCATGAACACAGCCGGTGCATTGGTTAACCTAAATGGCATCACCAAAAACTCATAATGTCCATACCGAGTTCGAAAGGCTATCTTCGCCACATCCTCCTCTCGGACTCTCAGTTGATGATATCCTGCCCTCAAGTCAATCTTAGAATAGAAACTCGACCCTTGTAGCTGGTCGAACAAGTCATCAATACGAGGCAAACGGTAGCGGTTCTTAACCGTCACTTTATTCAACTCCCGATAATTGATACACATGCGGAAACTCCCATCCTTCTTCTTAACAAACAGAACTGGGGCTCCCCAAGGTGAAGAACTAGGTCTAAAAAGCCCCGATCCAATAGCTCTTGGGGTTGGGTAGCCAGTTCTTGATGTTCCCCTGGTGCTAGGCGGTATGGTGCGCGTGCAACTGGAGCTGCTCCAGGTACAAGATCAATTTGAAACTCCACTTGACGTACAGGTGGGAGTCCAGGTAGTTCCTCTGGGAAAACATCTGGGAAATCTCGGACTACTGGGATGTCCTCAATCTTAGTTTCAGTTTCAGCTCGAGTGTCAGATATGTTAGCCAAAATGGTTGGGTAGCCCTTTCGAATACACTTCTGGGCCTTCAAGAAGGAGATGATGCCCACCATGGCACCACCACGATCACCCTGTATAGATAAAAGTTCTCCACTTGGGAGGGGTACACGAACAATCTTCTCCTGACAGAGAATTTCAGCGTGTTGCTTGGACAACCAGTCCATGCCAACCACGAGATCAAAGCTTCCTAGAGTGATAGCTAAAAGGTCGATGGCAAACAATTGCCCATCTAGCTCGAGCTTACAGTCACGATGAATATGGGTTACCTCAACAGGCTTCCCGTCAGCTAACTCTATAGAGTACGGGGTATCAAGAAGAGTTGGAACCATCCCTAGTTGTTTGTTAAGTTTTGATGGCACAAAACTATAGTCCACACCAGTATCATATAAAATAGAAGCAAGAGTGTCGTTCAAGGAACACATACCTGTCATGTAACATTTCGCATTAAATAAATTGTACGTTACGGATTACAACGACAAGCCTTATTATCATATTTTTTTTTGGTGATATTTTGAACCCTAATACAACGATATTTATATATATATACATATACATATATAAATGTATAATAATAATAATAATAGTAATAGTAATAATAATACATAATACATAATAACTATAATGTGTAAAAACATAATTAGTTGATTGGTGTAGTTAACCCAACCCAATAATGGCCCAACCAGACAAGCCCAACCCCTTGGAAGACAGAAGCCCAGCCCAACAGCCCACAGGCCCATACCAGCACCCCACTACCCCTCCTTCCCATCTCAGCTTTAAAAAAAAATTGTGTTGGGGACGGGAATCGAACCCGGGTCCCCAACCGGTTCAAACATATACACCCACACACCAAACCACCTAATCTGTATGATCATTTGTTATAAATCTGGACACGATTTAACTATTAACGAACATAAACTCATCTCAGTTGACTTGAAAAGTCAACTGAGATCAATAACCTTCCATAATCGAGATCTTTGACTCGTGATTAACCTGTAATTGACAACGTAACACGATTATCGGCCTGTAACGAGTCAAACACACAGCAAATCCCGATCAATTCTTACCAATTTGAGCTTTTGACGCGTCAAACCTTAATAACTCGGTCAATCATTGCCAAATCAAACACCCGACCCTTAACATTATAAATTGATCATTCCAGAGCCTTCACAACTCGCCATTTTCTTTCTCTCGATCCCCAATTCCTCAGTTTTATCCTCTGTTCCTGGTATACGAATCGCATTTTTGACTTGGGCTTTGACCGACTAATTCGAGATCGAGTCATTCTTGTAAGTGTAATTTCTATTGTGGGTTTTAATGATCGGCCAACACACAACGTTTACCCCATGATTAATTGGGTTAACGTTGTGTGATTCAATCAATTGCAAATTCTAGGGCTCGATTGCATATAATTGGGGAAGAACATGTATTCTGTTAGGATATTTATTTTTTAATAAACTGAATCCAAACACAACCACTGGCTACCAGTTGGTTGTGTTTGGTTCCAATCAACAGAACCACGCGGGTTCGAGCCCGGTCAGTGGCGGTTCTTTTCTTTTTATTTATTATTCTACACAACAAACTAATATATATATATATATATATATATATATATATAATCATTAGTATTTTAAAATTAGTTTTTAAATACTAAAACTCTTTTATTAATTCCACAAAAATTATTTTAGGTAAATCTGATGTTAAAGTTTTATCTACAATTTTTATTTTTCTGAAATTCATTTATTTAATATTTATAATAATTAAATCAATTTTATACTATTATATTTATAAAAATCCATTAAAATATCAAAACAATTTTATTAATTTCTACAAAAATTATCCTATGTTTGTACAATGTTAAACTTTACTGAAATGATTTTTAATCCAGAAAATCATTTATTTTATATTTTTAATCAATTTTTGTTAGATTTAATCATAATTAAATCATAATAAATTCAATTTTTATCATTTTTGCACCAAAATTTTATACAATTTATTTCAAAACATGTAGAACAGAAATATGATTTTTAAAAATAATAATTCCTTAATTTTAATATTTTTAAATATTAAAGTTAAATATTGGCAACTTTTAATAAATAGATTTAATAATCTATTTTAAAGAAAATAATTTTATAAAAATTATTTTTATACTTTAAACACATTATTGTGACCATCTTAAATTTAAATGTCATAAAAAGATTTTTGGTTATTTATTTACTAAATTTCTCACAATTGGCGAATATTTTTAATATTAATCAAACGAGCAATTATCCTTAATTCGAAGCCCTAGGAACTTATACATCAATAGTCTTGGTAGACTTAGACATATTTATTACCTCATTATAGGGTGATACTTGATACATTTGGGCAACACACTATTTTCAACAGATATAACATTTTACCAAGGTGAGTTTTACATAGCCCCTTTTCTATTTATCACCATTTTTGGGGTGAAACATGTTACAACAATATTTATGCAATTCAATCATCAATGTGTCTATGTGTATTTCTATGTTGCATTATGTCTTGAACATGACTAGGGTAAGCACAATTCTAGCATAAACATTCATCAGCCAAACGGTATACATTGATAGATCTATTGGACTAACAATCCCACCCGGATACGTGCCTCCTACAAAGGTTACGTGGGTGTTTGTTACTGCAATATAAACGAGTGAACCATGAGCGTATGGGATGTACCACAATTACAACAGTCAACAAGGTTGATTATGCACTCGATTTACTTCTAGTATGTTTTTGCATATGAACTAGATTGCCATGACACATGAATTGCACAACAATTTTATTCTATTATCAAAACCTATGTAATTCTCACCAACTTTTGTTGACCCAAAACATTTTCAACTTAACATGTTTCAGGTTCTATTTGCTTGAAGATTTGAATTGATGCTTGAAGATATGTGTATAGTATTATTCAATTTGATGTACAAATTCTAGAACAATTGTATGTAATTCATTTAAATCATTTAATGGAATTTATTATTCACCATGAGCTACTGAACAATCATCAATACGTGACATCCCGATGTTTCCGCCATCGGTTGGGGTGTTACAGATTGGTATCAGAGCCATGGTTATAGGGAATTAGGTTATTAGAAAAATAATCTAGTCTATAACCATAGGATTTAACCAGTACTTGCTTCTTTACTTGCTATACTCTACCTCCCTCCTACTTCATATCCCTACTTTCATTCCTACAAGAAGGTTGCTCTCCATCAGTGGATCTACTCTTAGAATAATAGGACAAAATCCTCAGGTTTAACCTGAACAACTTTGAGATCTCGTCGAAGTTCTAGATTTTAATAACGAACACGTGCAATCTGGAAGGGTGAACGCCTGTATTCTGAGTCTTCTGTCTAGGCTGGCATTGCGCATATATCCCAATCAGACGAGGGACCCGGATGCCTACCTGGGAATTCTCGGGATGAGTGTTCACTTATAGGCTAAAGCATGTCTTCATATGTTATTAGAATTTAGAATCTTTGATAAGTCAACGTTTTCGTTTATTTGTTTTAATGAATAAATGATTACACTCCTTATATAATCTCATTCATTTCATTGTGTCACTTACAGATCATGCCTCCACGTCGCAGTACTCGTCTTAACAGTGGTAACAATCATGATGAAGGGAGTAGCAATCACAATCATAACCATGACACTAACCACAACAACAACAACAATGGTGTCGATGCCCAACTGGCTGCAATCATTTCTCAACAAATGGCGCAGCAAATCGCAACTCTGGTTCCCAACTTACTAGCTCAAGTCATCCAGTTGAACGGCAACGGGAACGGCAACGGCAACGGGAATGGAAATGGACACCACAACGGAAATGGTCTCCCAGCCTGCACCCTTAAGCATTTCAATTCTTGTAACCCTCCAAAGTTTAGTGGTGAAGAAGGAGCTACAGGACTCCTACAATGGTTTGAGGGTATTGAGAATACCTTCATTAACAGTGAATGCCCTGACAACTTTAAAGTCCGTTATGCCATGAGTGTTCTTCACAAACGAGCACTCACCTGGTGGAATGAAGAAAAACGCACTCGCGGAGCTGAAGCTGCACTAGCCTTATCATGGGATCAAGCTAAAGACATTATGAAGGCAGAGTTCTGTCCACGTAATGAAATCAAGAAACTGAAAGATGAATTTCATGATCTTGCTCAAGACAGTGGGGAAAACCTTGCTTACAACACGCGTTTTCACGAACCTAGTCTACTGCTACCCCACAAGGTCACCCCCTTGCCTATTGCAATCGAAAAATACATTGGTGGCTTACCGATGCAAATTCAAGACACAGTGTGGGGAAGGAACCCTGCTACTTTGGAGGAAGCAAAGCGTTTGGCTGCCACCCTAACAGATAACCATGTGAAGGCAGGAACCCTAAATCGTAAAGGGGAAAAGAAAAAGGATACTCCTCAACCTGCTGTTGAAATCAAAACCGAGGCCTCAACCAATGGGAAGTGTAAGGTCAGAAATTTTGCAATAGATACCACTGCTCCACCCAACAAGAAACAATACAACGGGAAGCTACCTAAGTGTGACACCTGCCAGTATCACCATCCAACCCAAGTACCCTGCCGACAGTGCACCAACTGTCAAAGGTATGGGCATCTTGCGGATGCTTGTCGAATCCCCGCTACAAACGCTCTTGATGCTCCAAATAACCCCACTTGAGACCCTCCAGTTACTTAACAGCAAATCCCACCATTTGAATGATGTCTATTTTCTCTTTAATTTCTATGTATCAACACTCTTGATTCGAATAATAAATTCAAGTATTATCATAACATCTGTGTGCATGCTTGTTTGAATGTGAACTAATTGCTATATCTAAAATCATACTTGCTTACTTGTACAACAATTAGTTGACTACCAAACAACCTACTTGACGATTGGTAGAGGTCATCATGTCTTTCCAACAGTCGGGAGAGGCCCTACCACCTGCTCAACGACTGGAGGAAACTATCGAACCGCTCAACAATCGGTAGAGTCATAAAAGGACGCAAAACCCTAATGTAAGGTAAATTGGTAATTACGGTCCGGAACGTAATCATGAATTTACAGGTACATTAAGGTAGTGTGAAATTTTATCAAGGTTTTCGGTAGTTGACTAATTGTAAACCTAGTGTCTTCCTTTAACTTCGGGACGAAGTTCCTAAAAGTAGGGGAGACTGTAACATTTCGCATTAAATAAATTGTACGTTACGGATTACAACGACAAGCCTTATTATCATATTTTTTTTTTGGTGATATTTTGAACCCTAATACAACGATATTTATATATATATATATATACATATATAAATGTATAATAATAATAATAATAGTAATAGTAATAATAATACATAATACATAATAACTATAATGTGTAAAAACATAATTAGTTGATTGGTGTAGTTAACCCAACCCAATAATGGCCCAACCAGACAAGCCCAACCCCTTGGAAGACAAAAGCCCAGCCCAACAGCCCACAGGCCCATACCAGCAGCCCACTACCCCTCCTTCCCATCTCAGCTTTAAAAAAAAAATTGTGTTGGGGACGGGAATCGAACCCGGGTCCCTAACCGGTTCAAACATATACACCCACACACCCACCACCTGATCTGTATGATCATTTGTTATAAATCTGGACACGATTTAACTATTAACGAACATAAACTCATCTCAGTTGACTTGAAAAGTCAACTGAGATCAATAACCTTCCATAATCGAGATCTTTGACTCGTGATTAACCTGTAATTGACAACGTAACACGATTATCGGCCTGTAACGAGTCAAACACACAGCAAATCCCCATCAATTCTTACCAATTTGAGCTTTTGACGCGTCAAACCTTAATAACTCAGTCAATCATTGCCAAATCGAACACCCGACCCTTAACATTATAAATTGATCATTCCAGAGCCTTCACAACTCGCCATTTTCTTTCTCTCGATCCCCAATTCCTCAGTTTTATCCTCTGTTCCTGGTATACGAATCGCATTTTTGACTTGGGCTTTGACCGACTAAATCGAGATCGAGTCATTCTTGTAAGTGTAATTTCTATTGTGGGTTTTAATGATCGGCCAACACACAACGTTTACCCCATGATTAATTGGGTTAACGTTGTGTGATTCAATCAATTGCAAATTCTAGGGCTCGATTGCATATAATTGGGGAAGAACATGTATTCTGTTAGGATATTTATTTTTTAATAAACTGAATCCAAACACAACCACTGGCTACCAGTTGGTTGTGTTTGGTTCCAATCAACAGAACCACGCGGGTTCGAGCCCGGTCAGTGGCGGTTCTTTTCTTTTTATTCATTATTCTACAAAACAAACTAATATATATATATATATATATAATCATTAGTATTTTAAAATTAGTTTTTAAATACTAAAACTCTTTTATTAATTCCACAAAAATTATTTTAGGTAAATCTGATGTTAAAGTTTTATCTACAATTTTTATTTTTCTGAAATTCATTTATTTAATATTTATAATAATTAAATCAATTTTATACTATTATATTTATAAAAATCCATTAAAATATCAAAACAAATTTATTAATTTCTACAAAAATTATCCTATGTTTGTACAATGTTAAACTTTACTGAAATGATTTTTAATCCAAAAAAATCATTTATTTTATATTTTTAATCAATTTTTGTTAGATTTAATCATAATTTTTTTTTTGCTAACCAAATCTTTCATTCCAAGACAAAGAAAATTACATTAAGATAGCGGGCAGACGGGCAACAAGCTGCGCCGCCACCCCTTTCTGGATAGCAAATCCTAATCTACTAAAAACATAACCATGTCCACCCGGAGCCGAGACACTACTGTGAATAACCCGCTGGACCCTGGTCAGGAAACGGGTAGCCTCCGGTGCCAATGAGCCAAAGGTATCAAAAGCCAAAGGTATAAAAACGTGTTGGTTCTCCTCGCAGGCTTTAGCATGTTTTTCTACCTTCTTTGCCTCTGCTTTCCGGACCGCTTGCCCTGCAACAAAGCCACTATCCCTCAACCCAACTAGGGGAGATACACCCGTCAGGTCAACACAAGCATGCTTCCCCCCGGCCCAGCCAAAGACAAGGAGATCTGCTGGTCGTAGGGTGGATCTCCCTTCTGCTGGATCCGAGAGGAAGTTTACAGGGGCCTCCTTCTTGGCTGAGATCCCAGCCCGTCTTAAAATGTCCCACAGAATGTCTCGAACCCAATCATGCCGATATTTAAAACCGGGCAACTCCTTACAATGAACCGCGTGTTCCCCGTATTCATCAAGGCAGGCCTTACGGCACATCGGACAGATGTCATCCTCCTGATAAATTCAATTTTTATCATTTTTGCACCAAAATTTTATACAATTTATTTCAAAACATTTATAACAGAAATATGATTTTTAAAAATAATAATTCCTAAATTTTAATATTTTTAAATATTAAAGTTAAATATTGGCAACTTTTAATAAATAGATTTAATAATCTATTTTAAAGAAAATAATTTTATAAAAATTATTTTTATACTTTAAACACATTATTGTGACCATCTTAAATTTAAATGTCATAAAAAGATTTTTGGTTATTTATTTTCTAAATTTCTCACAATTGGCGAATATTTTTAATATTAATCAAACGAGCAATTATCCCCAATTCGAAGCCCTAGGAACTTATACATCTATAGACTTGGTAGACTTAGACATATTTATTACCTCATTATAGGGTGATACTTGATACATTTGGGCAACACACTATTTTCAACAGATATAACATTTTACCAAGGTGAGTTTTACATAGCCCCTTTTCTATTTATCACCATTTTTGGGGTGAAACATGTTACAACAATATTTATGCAATTCAATCATCAATGTGTCTATGTGTATTTCTATGTTGCATTATGTCTTGAACATGACTAGGGTAAGCACAGTTCTAGCATAAACATTCATCAGCCAAACGGTATACATTGATAGATCTATTGGACTGACAATCCCACCCGGATACGTGCCTCCTACAAAGGTTACGTGGGTGTTTGTTACTGCAATATAAACGAGTGAACCATGAGCGTATGGGATGTACCACAATTACAACAGTCAACAAGGTTGATTATGCACTCGATTTACTTCTAGTATGTTTTTGCATATGAACTAGATTGCCATGACACATGAATTGCACAACAATTTTATTCTATTATCAAAACCTATGTAATTCTCACCAACTTTTGTTGACCCAAAACATTTTCAACTTAACATGTTTCAGGTTCTATTTGCTTGAAGATTTGAATTGATGCTTGAAGATATGTGTATAGTATTATTCAATTTGATGTACAAATTCTAGAATAATTGTATGTAATTCATTTAAATCATTTAATGGAATTTATTATTCACCATGAGCTACTGAACAATCATCAATACGTGACATCCCGATGTTTCCGCCATCGGTTCGGGTGTTACATGTCACGACATTGTTATCAGTCCTAGCTTCCCAGAGCTAATCACAAATGCTCTTCCACGAGCCCCATTGTTGTTGTTGTTGTTGAAGGACCTATACCTCACACTATCCCGCGTTCTCTTGCTATCACCAAATGTAGAAGATGATGCACCATGCTTCGGAAAAGTACCATGCTCAACAGCCTAGTCAGTGTGTTTGCGAGCCAGTTGAATGATTTGTTAGATTTTGGGTAGGTGAGCTACAGTGGCCATGCCACGAATCTGAGGAACCCACCCTTTTTGTATGAAGCTCGACCTGTTTGTAAGGTAGGTTAAATAGATTTGAGCATATAGTAGCTAACTCTTATAGCTTGGTAGTGTAACCTTCGATCTCAGACCATACCGTCTTTAGATAACAAATTTCTAAATTTCATCACGGGGGTTACATTCTCCACCCAAGTATCTGTAACTCATCGAGTGTGCATGTAGCTTACATTACCTCATCCTCCATAGGGCAAATGCACATGGAAAAACCTATATTATCGAAGTAATCAAACAGTCTCCTTAGTCCCGTTGGAGTTATCTAGGTTTACAACCAATAAAAGCCTTGAAAATACGATGGCAGGTTGTTGTTGTGGCATGTGCGTTCAACGAATAAGAAAGTACAAATGTGGAAGTCAGGGGAAACGAATGATTTAGGAAGATGGATCTTTACTAGCTTGGAAAGATGCTAGGGCCTCCACCACCCTATCGTTGATAATAAGAACTTAGTCTTATCTAAGTTAGCAAGGGAAAGGAAAGAAAAGATAGGTAAGAAAAGGTAAGAGCCAATCGTCGCCATGCTCTGTCTAGATAGTAGAGCCTTCATCCTCACTTTCCATGTGCTCGCCCTCCTCAGGTTCCCCTTCCATCCCTTCTTCTTCCTCTTCCTCGGTGTCAGTGTTATATGGATCTCATCACGTACTGGTTCCTTTTCCAGTCCTATGTAAGCCAACTTAGTGGTCAGCTGCACCACTTGTTCCTCCAATCGTGGCTGTCTGTCATTGGTAGGTTTCGTCTTCCCTTGAGATGTTGCACCGCATTGCAGGCCTTACATAACTCCCTAAGAGTGTGTGTAACAAGCCCCGGTCTAATGTATTCCCATGAAACTACTATATGCTCGCGAGGAACAGCGACACGTATCTCCTTTATCGCTCGCTCGTACAGGGCGTAAATGTACTAGAGTAAGAATAAAATTCTATATGAGTAACCCAGTCTCGTCTGAGTTTCAAATAAAAGTAAGAAAGGTCAGATAACAAGGAACATAAACTAATTGTCTCCTTGCTCAGTGAAAAAGGATAAGTCTACGTATTTGACTTTCTTCAAATTTGATTTGGTTTAATGGTACCACGTCATGCGCATCGTGCAGCTTCCTGTGTACGTGCGCCACAACGCTCGCAAAGGCTCTCTCCCCTGTACTATTATTGTTTCCTCATCAACGAGGTTTGTTAGGATACTAATCCCAGTAATGCGCCACCTAGTGTGACCCTGGGTCCCCACCAGGACGTGTTCAGAATCAGGTCTAGAACTAGAAGATAACATATCTCTCAAAACCATGTGTTGTAGATATATGTAGCTAAAAGCTAGTTGTGCACTTAAGTTGTGAGTGTACTTATACTATGATGATTATAGACTAGACTCAACATGTAGTCCTAGTTCACTATAACCAATGGCTCTGATACCAATCTGTCACACCCTTAAATTTCCACTACGGGGTTTATACCGCGAGGCGCATGACATACCAGGATCCCATAGCCATAAGTCATATGAACGAACTCTAAATGCCCAAACCATTTAGTTCGTTTTCAAAAACCAAGTTTAGTTAAGCTGCGGAAGCGTAAACCAAATTTAAACCTTATAAAAACATGCGCAAAACAACGCGCCCAAATTAAAACCATATGAAAGAAAACGTAAAAGCATAATATGCAATTTAGGTGTATTCCCAAGACCCCAAATGCAGTGAAGTGTGCAGTGCTTTCTAATCCTGGCACCGTAAGCTAACTACCTGCAAAAGCATGCATATCGTGGGTCAACAAACAATGTTGGTGAGTTCACAAAGTAAAGAAGGTGGGTAAGTAAATGCGCTGGTTTCCAAAACCACGTAACCAAGTAAAAGCGTAAGTAATTAAGTTGGTTCCAAAAAAACCGTGTAACCACTAGTTCATCGCATGCCAAGGGTAGCTAACCCATTCATGATAACTAACACCGATATACCAAACTGCTAATGTACGTGTTGTCACAAATGTGAGCAGTTTTCCTTGCATCATTGCCTATCAACAATGATAATCTGTTAAGTTATAGTTCACTCCCGCACTCCCCCGAGCCGGTGTGAGGTTTGTCAGACCTAATAGCGCTATTAACTAATAACCCGCTTGCCATAACCCGGCAACTCATTCGGTATGTGAAGGACTTACAGTGATGGTGTTGGTTTAGTTCATCAAGGACAAAGTTTGCGAACTAGCAAAACCCCCGACCCACACAAGGTGTCAAAACCCGACCCACGCAAGGAGTCAAAACCCAACCCACACAAGGAGTCATAGCACCCCAAACCCGGGATGTGAAAGTAGTCCCAAACCGGACTAGAAAAAGTTAAGTAAGTTATCTCAAACCCGAGACGCATGCTTTTGAGAAAAAGTAGTGAAAGTCACCTTAGTATGCAAGCAAGTAAATCCAAACTCCAAAGTAGGGTGTACTACCGACTCCCTAATACATGTGTCACTAAGTAAGTATATGTGTAATACCATTACACCATATAACCCGTTTGTCCAAGACGTTTAAATGTTCAAAATCGTGTGAGTGACACCTAGTGATTTTACACGCATAAGTAAAACCTACGGACACGTTGGTGAATATGTTGGTTATCCTTAGTTTTACACTTCATATGCATCTCATATAAGTGCCTATTCAAGTACATGTCATATACATACCCCCTAGGACTCCAATTAGTCACGTAAACTCACAATACACAATCTGCGTTTTCAGGACAGATTATGCGCCATGAAAACTAATTTATTAAAAATACTTATCCAGTGAGTTAGACTCCCAAAATTTTATAAAATATTCTAGGGGGTCTCCTGGACAAATCCATATTTTTAGTTTGTGATAAAACCTTGCACAAAAATTATGAAAATTAAAGGAACACAGCTATGTTCAGAAAATACACACAACAGATCGGTTTAGTAGAAAAATTCCCAAACATCATGTATTCATCCAAACGGGATGAATCCACTTGGAAAAGCCGAGTTATTCGAATGTTAACCTACTGTCCAAATTTCATAATTTAATTCCTTGTAAAACTCGAGTTATGATTGTTTAAAGTTGACTCAGTTTGTTAATCCAAAAATCTGATATGACCTTTAATCAAAGAAAATTCCAAAAACATATCAAACGAACATCCAAATCAGATGATTTTACCCATTCTAAAAATCTAATACCATGTACAATCCATTCATGCAAAGAATCGATCAAAATCAACACATTAATGTCACGTAACAGACCCTACAAGTCGACATTCTTATTCTGTCCAGATTCTAATCATGCAATATTATCAATTATATCAAACCCTAGTTGCATATTATCAATCAGTAGCACCTAATAATCATCACACAACATCAATAAGAGCCACATCTGATCAAAACCCGAATGATACATCATAAACATCATCATTCATAAACCCCAGGAGTCTAACACATCAAGAACATGCATAATCATGCAACCTATCAATTTCTAATCGCATAGGATTATGTTTAACCCACTCAATCTTTATAAACTTCAAGTTTTAATATTTATGAAAAGGTTTCAAACCTGGACAAACTTAGTTATAGGTTTTTATAACATATTAAGAAGATTAAAACACAAAAGATTGGATGTTATACCGCAAGCTCTTCAAAACAATCCACCGAATGGTCTCCAAGCTTCCCGATCGATGTTCTTGCGCCTTAGTAGGTGTTAGAGGGTGATATTTTCGTAAAAGTGTAGTAGGGGGTGATTAGGGTTTGAGTTTAGGGGATACAAGAGGCTTAAGGTTGCTTAAATAGTGGTTTAAGTGGGTTTGGTGGAGTCTGTCACCCGCGCAAGGCCGCTCAGAGGAGTGAGCGGCCGCTCACTCCTTTTCGGCCCGCACCGGGTGGCCTGCTTCGTTGTATAGCGTGTTTTCTTCGATGTTTTCGCTATTTTGGACGATAATAAGTGTATCCCCATGTGTTAAGACCCCAACCATCCTAATGGTCCACCTTTAATGATTTTTATTAACGTATTCGGTTTAAGTTTACGTAATCACATACAGTTTGCACATAGTTTCACAGAGTATCATAGAAGCACGTAATTGAAATCAATTCTCAATCAATTAATTTACAATTATTTAACTTCATTGTTCACCAACGTTTGAGGTTCACTAATCATGCATACAGTCTGATAATTCCCCGAATTACCACTTCATGCAGTTTTTAACCTATAATTGTGCAACGTGTGTCCTATCTAGCTAACCCTATTTATGTAGAATGCAAGGAATGTAACTAGAGCTTAGTTAAAGTGAGAACCTGAAATTGCGGCGTATCACAAAGTACATGCTTGGAACTCTCTGTGCGAGAGCACATCTATTCTTTCTATGAAATTCATATTTCTGTGATTCGATACTTGAAAATAAGGAAAATTAGCACGACCATGTAAGGAAAATTATCATTTTGGGTGCACACGAAATCATAATTTGAGGTGCATGGAAGCCCTGGTGGACTTTGTGTTCGAGCTAATGATCATGTTGACTCCAGTTTCTAAGTTAGTACTTGGAAAACTCAAGCTCTAGATCAGATGAATCCTATATAGAGTGATCAAGACGACACCCTACAACACATGGTCCAATCTAACCCAATTGTAATTTCTGGTATTTTCTTTAATCACTTGAACCAGGTAAGGTTTAACACTCCAAAAGACTTAATTCAGTCAACTACTTGGGGTTGTACTCCAATAACCGCCTGAAATTTTGTACCTGGAGTTACTTTTTATGCATGTTATATAAAACCTCTCATGATAGAAAAGTGACCGTAAACTCTTTTGATCAACATCCACTCAAACCGTGCTATCTTGGTAAGTACGTGATACCACGCGACTCCTTCTAACCCTTTCAAACAATTCTCTATAAGGAACCTTGAAGTCCCGACTGAGCTGGAAAGGATGAAGGGTTTTCCACACCCATGCTACAAGGCCCGCACATTTTTACGAACGGCTCTGCATAACTTACATTATTCATATAAAAGAAATTATGAATATGGGCCAATGAACCAACAACAAAACAAACGTGAACTATACCAAATAAGGCATTTACCCAACGATTGGTTACCTATAAACGGTGTGCAATACTCATTCAAGACTGAGAGCACCATATGTTACCATACTTCCTTAACCCATGAAACAAGTTTGGCGGAGCTACATGACTTAGTTCTTGTGACACACATAACACCCTGTCACAATCCTTTTCAACTTGACATGTATACCCAAACTTCACTCTGACTACTCACTGACACAAGAGTTTCAAATTACAGTACAACCATTTCCAAAACTCCCAAAAAGATTAAACCAAGAAAGTATTTTTGTAGAAAGATCAAATGAAGGATTTTTGTTGGGTTCAGTTGAGATCACAGTTACCAGAACAAAGACTTTTGGATAGGTTATGATTTGTTTTGTAAGCCAAGGGGCTGATTATGTAAATACCCATAGTTTCTAGAGTTTTTGTAGTGGGTTGCGCACTTAATGTAAGGCCCTGCGCACTTAAGTTAAGTGCGCAGGCCCATCAGGCTTTCCTATCTATAGAATAGCATATGCAGCTCACTAGGTTAGGGTTTTTGGTCATCTTTGATAGCACAATAAGTTCTAGGGTGCGTACTTATTATCATTCCATGGTGTATCAATGTTTTATCATTAATGGAAGTCTGAATTTGTTCATCTTGTGTGTCGGTTTTACAAAGATTATCTAGTATCTTAGTTTTTCAAAGATTCATCACTTAAAATACCTAATCAGAAGGTGTTTCTAAGTGATAACAATCTCTAGCACTTACAAGATCTAGTATTTGGGACTTACAATTTGGTATCAGAGCCTTTGTGCTCTTGATTGTATCTGTTTAAGATACCAAAACCCTCATCTTGTTAGCTTTTATTAAAAGTTTTATAAATTTTTGTGTTTTTATCAAAAGTTTCTTAAAGCTTATAAACTTTCTCTATTTTCTTACCAAATTTGCTTCTGAAATCGTTGGGTATTATGTTTCTAAGGTGTTAAAAGTTGTTCATTTTGAGTAGAAACATCATCCAAGCATTTCATATTAAATGAAACAGTCTTGGATCAGATCTGCTGGGTTTAAGCATGTTTGCAGACGGAGTTGCGCACTTAACTCATAGGTTGTGCACATCGCTCATAAGTTACGCACTTGTTTCTTATTCTGTCCACTTAACTCATAAGCTGCATACTTATTTCTTGTCTGCATACTTGTTTCTTATTGTGTGCACTTAACTCATAAGTTGAATACTTATTTCTTGTTCTGTGTACTTAACTCAAGTCATCAGAATCTTAAAATTTCTTTGTCTCTGCGCACTTAACTAGGGTTTCTGCGCACTTAATCAGAAAATTCCTAGTTCTCTGTGTACTTAGTGAAAACTGTGTAGTCTTTGTACCAAGGATAACCTGGTTATCTGTGTACTTATCAAAAAACGACGCACTTATCAGGAGACAAAGGATTGACTGTGCATTTGCTATTGTTTCAGATTGCTATATACTGATTTGTGTGAGTTTCTGCGCACTTACCAAAGTAAACTTTGGGAGACAGTGATTTAGCCTTCTGCGGCTTTATCACAGTGTACTTATTTGTGTGTTCTAGCCGTTATTCTGCCCGAAGTTTCTTGTGCCATCAGATCATCAAACCTTTAAGTTTGAATACTTAGCTTAAGGACTGCGCACTCAAGGACTTGGACTTATTATTGGACTTTAAAACTTTGAAATCAGAAAATCAAACTTAAATACAACTTTAATCAATGGCTGGTAACAATAACAATCACATAGTTAATCCCATAACCGAGGCTGAACTGGAAACTGGAACCATAACTCGTATCCCTAAGTTGATGGATGCGTAGGACTATGGAACCTGGAACAACCGCATGAAAGAGTTCTACTATGTGAATGACTTTACCCAATGGACCTCAGTCCAGCTAGGACCACACATCCATATGAAAACAACTGCTACGGGGAAGGAGTTCAATCCTAATCACTCCTCCTACACTGACGTTGATAAGCAGTTACTTCAGAGAGATTATAAGGCTTATGGTGCCCTCACCATGGCCCTATCAAATGATGTCTACAACATGTTCGAGGAGTACGGTACTGCTCATGATCCGTGGTATGCACTGAATGAGTACTATGAGGGAAATGCTGAAATGCACCAGAATAAGCAAGATATGGTGGAAAAGGAATATGATATGTTTGGCAGTATTCGTGGGGAGAGTCTGAGCTAACACATTGATAGATTCATGAGCATGCTGACTAAGATGAAGAAAGCAGGTATACCTGTCAATAACAGGAACTCAATCAAGAAACTGTTGGACTCTCTGCCCAAGGAATGGAGTCTGCAGTGTATGATGACCAAGAGAGAGTATATGGATCAACAATCTACTTTGGCGGATCTCATTAATACTCTGAAGTCATTCGAAATGGACATCACCAAAAGAAGAGAGGGTATATCTGCATCTGAAACTCCGGTTGTGGTGACCGAGGAAGAAGTAGAAGCAGAAGAGATCTTTGAATCGATGTTTGGTGTTCAGGATCATCCAGGGCCGTCGACTGCTAGGGCTCCAGTCCCTAAAGCTCCAGCCAAGAAACCAACAGAGCCGTCCTCTTCAGCTCCTGCTTCACGACGTCCTAAACTAGTGCATCAGGAACTGTATGAGACATTGGTGATAGAGGTCAGTAAAATTGCTGCTAAAGAGATCTGTTCCTTGAAAAGCTCTGTACACAACACTCAGGAACTCAAAAGGTAGCTGAAGAAGTTGAAACACAAGAAAAAGTGCCTTAAAAAGATTGTTAAAGATCAAAGCTACCTCATAAAGTTCCTAAACAATGTGCAGATGAAGATGTTTGATATGATTCAGGATCTGCAAAAACAACAGAACATTGAACCCAGAATGTCATCTGATGAGCTGTTTGACTTTGGAAAGTTTGTAAAACAAGAAAAAGAAAGAGAAAGGATTGCTGAAGAAAGTGATGTGGACGAAGTGAGTGAAGATGAGATGCCTGAGATGTTCATAGAGTTTGGTGAAGAAGAGGCAACTGTGTATGAAACGACTATCTGTCACAAAATCAGTCCAGAAAGGCCGAGATGGCTCCCAAGAAAAGGGGTTACTATTCCAGCTTTTCATCAAAATATTCACCACACCAAAGAAGCTCATCAAGAAAAAATTATATCATGGAAGTATGATGAATCAAAGAGGTTGTTTGTGATCAAGTGTCGAGGGGGAGTCATTCAGTACTTCAAAAGTCAACATGACTTACAATCTCTCCCTCGCTGGGACATCAGGGAGCTTAACAGGGCACACTTCATCAATCCCACCAACAACACCATTGGAACCAGTCTTGCAAGTATGATAGAAAGAGAATGTGTTAGAGATTTCACAGTTTTCAAGCCCCAAAAACCGAAGCGTTGAATTTCCAAGAAGAGAATTGATCCTGCTACGGGAGAAGGTAGGATTACCTATGTGATAGATCCTCCCAAAGTTGTTACCAGGGTTCCGATACGTGAAGAGCTTCCAGTAATGTTGAAGGACTTCAAGAAATGGTTATATGACAGTCTGAATGGTGAAGTGGTGATCAAGTCAACGGATGATGATGAGATTATGAGACTTTACGATCCAGTGGATGTTCACATTCTTAATTTGTTAGACTTGACTATGCTGTTCGGAAACAGGATCAATGTGGGAGCAGGGAATACATTGTTTGAAGAAGCTATGATGTTCCAGAGAGCTGTAAATCGTAACATGAAGTTGAAACAAGAATTGCTAGATTTGGTGGACAAAATCGATGCAGCAGACAAGGCTAAAGAACAAAAAAAAACTGATAAAGAAGATTCTGCTAAAGCTGCCGCTGAACAAGAAACTCAACCTGATGCAACTGTTGCCCAGGAAATGATTGTTGAAGAGCCTTCTGTACTGGAAGAACATGCAGTAGAAATTGTTCAAGAAACCCCTGTGCAGGAAGATCTTGAAGAGGGGGAGACATATGATGTGTCAATCGTCTGAAGTTAGAGGAAGATCTGGTAGTTGTGGTCTAGGGGGAGTATTGTTGGGTTCAGTTGAGACCACAGTTACCAGAACAAAGACTTTTGGATAGGTTATGATGTGTTTTGTAAGCCAACGGGATGATTATGTAAATACCCATAGTTTCTAGGGTTTTGGTAGCGGGCTGCGCACTTAATATAAGGCCCTGTGCACTTAAGTTAAGTGCACAGGCCCATCAGGCTTCCCTATATATAGAATTTCATATGCAGCTCACTAGGTTAGGGTTTTTGGTCATCTTTGATAGCACAAGAAGTTCTAGGGTGCGCACTTATTATCATTCCATGGTGTATCAATGTTTTATCATTAATGGAAGTCTGAATTTGTTCATCTTGTGTGTCGGTTTTACAAAGATTATCTAGTATCTTAGTATTTCAAAGATTCATCACTTAAAACACCTAATCAATAGGTGTTTCTAAGTGATAACAATCTCCTGCACTTACAAGATCTAGTATTTGGGACTTACAATTTTCCTCCTTGAAATATTTCTTTCCAAATAAATATTTTAAAGACAATCATGTTAGATCTGCAAATTTAAGAACCGGTTCAACCCTTGAATCCCGGTTTTAACAGCCGGTTTAGTGGTCCGACCGCCGGTTCACTGCATTAGCGGTCCTCTCTTGTGACCCGGACTGGCTAAGGTCCCATTTCCCGTCTAACCGGTCCGACCGGCCGGTCCGGTCCGGGTTTCAAAACACTGTTTTATATAATGTGGAACTACTCCAGGATTGGACAAAAGGAAAGTATTGTTAACCATCATTCAAATCTATCTTTTAAAAGTCTTACAGGTAACCACTACCAACCTTTTATGTAAACCCCTGGTCCTTGAATACCAACAACATTTCCGGGATATTTTCTAACTAAATGAAACTTACATCGAAAAACAAACTATCAGAAAAGCATGAAAAAGAAGGATTTGTTTTTTCTGAACACAAAACACAAAATTGGGAACACCGAAAAAATCTTTAACGAGCCATTTGTGATTTGTAAAGTACTGTTAGAGAATTTATTTTAATTTTATTTATTTATTTGGTTTTTTGATGGGTGCCTATGTATTGATTCTGCAGTTAAAACATCAAGTGACAATTTATTAAAAATAGAAAATCTTCCAACAATGCCAGCAAGTTTCTACGAAGATCATTTTGATGGAAAATGATACTCAATGAAGGATATTGGAGAGGCAACTTATATACTTGAAATCAATATCCATAAGGATATATCTAAGAGATTGATTGGTCTTAAAAAAGTACTTGCATTGACAAGGTGCTTCAGCGTTTCAACATGACTGATTCCATGAAAGGCTCGATACCTATAGTGCATGTAATAATATCGAACAGGGAACAATGCCCTAAAACAGATGCATCAATGGAAGATATGTTAAGGGTTCCATATGCAGCTATTGTTGGTTCCATAATGTACGAACTGTTGCATACTAGATTAGATTTGGCATTCGCTTCGAGCATTAGTAGTAGGAATCAACAGAACTCAGGTAGAAACCAATGGGCAGTGGTAAAGCATAATCTAAAATACATGAGAAAAACTAAGGAAACATTTCTGGTATTTGGAGGAGTTTAGGAGGAGCTGACTGTAAAGTGTTATATTGATGCGAGTTTCCAAATAGAATGAGATGATTCTTGATCACAAATGGGATTTGTTTACATGTTGAATGGTGGTGCAATCACTTGGAAGAGTTCCACGCAAGATGTTGTTGCTCAGTCCACCACTGAGTCGGAGTATATTGTTTCATGTGATGCTACAAAGGAAGTTGCGTGGATGAATAAGTTCATCACAGATCTTGACTTGGTGCCCAGCATACGAAAACTCATAGAAATTATTTGTGAAAATACTGGTCCTATAGCTCAAGCAAAGGAACCCAGGTCACACCACAAAGTTAAGCACACACAAAAGAAGTTCCACTATATTAGAGAGAAACTGGAACATGGAAACATCATGTTGAACAATGTTCATGCTAATCAAAACTTTGCAGACCCTTTCACAAAGCCTTTGTCTGTGGCTAAACATGAACAACATGAGCAGAAGATAGGGTTAAGGAATGCTAAAGCATGGTATTGATACACTAGTATTCGGTGCTTCATACATTAAACATCTACATTATTTGTTGTGATTTAAATGTTAAATGCATGTTTAAATATGTTGTTATGTTTGTTTTTGTTATCTTTAAGTATCCATGAATAGTATTATTCTAAATTTCCATATGGGAATTAATTTGAACTAGGACTATTATGAATATTTGGTTATTCATGAAGATGAATGTTCAATGTGTTAAGAGCCAAAGTTAACTGATAATTATTAGAGAATGATATCGGACATAACTCGCTTCAAAATGATCTCCATGGATCTTTGTCATGAGATATTTTGATATTGATATGATCTAGTTGTCCTTCGATCTGAGAGACATATTAGAACAACCTCGAGCCTATGTTTGTTCTTTAACCTTATCAAACACTAT
Organism: Ambrosia trifida; assembly: GCA_028751855.1. Lineage (NCBI taxonomy): Eukaryota > Viridiplantae > Streptophyta > Magnoliopsida > Asterales > Asteraceae > Ambrosia > Ambrosia trifida. The sequence goes on from CM054123.1 coordinate 152,364,682, forward strand.
GTCGTAACAGGACATTTATAAAGATACTTGGTTGGGAACAAATCTGAAGCTAAGTGGGAGTTGTATGTCGTAAAAGGAATTTTTATTCTTCTTTATTAACCTGAAGAAGTTGTGCATTCTGGTACCCTTGTCGATGCAAACTAGTTTAAACTCATGGACAGGCTCAATCCTAGTGAAGTTTTGACCACTTTGTATCATATAACGAGAAAAAGAATGACTCGACAATATGAGATTGAAACTAATCCGTATCTCCTGCTTAGTTGAATGACAATAACAGAAATAATAGTAGATACTGTTATCAATTACTATTGTACTGTGTCGGGCACATGGTTACTTGAAAACAAGAATTAGCCAACGAAAGTAAATCGTCAATAATATTGGGATAAGGGTAGCATGATATAGCTAGATATCCATTGTTGTCTACGTTAAGCACTGTTGATTGAGAATCGTCCAAGTGGGAGTCTGTTGGAAAAGTGTCAGATACTCATCAATTAACATTGCTATCTCGATACGATCTAAAGAGTTACACTTTGGAGGACACACAAGGAATAAATATATATTTATAACATGAAATGTGGTTTTATTATTTGATATAATAAAAAGAGAGAAATATATTATTATTGGAGAACAATAATATATTTGTTTTATTAAAAAGTTAATAAAACATAATCATGAGATAAGTATTACTATATAATAGTATTAATGGGGTATTTAACTATAATAGGGAATATAATTAAATGGGATTAAAAAAAAGACTAGGGTGTGTTTTGTAAATAGTAAATATATTCAAACACGTTATCTTTTGACATAATAACCTAATCATCAAATCACAAACCCTAGCCACCTTTCTCTTTCTTTACTCATTTTTCTTTGCGCCTTGAGCACGTAGGAGGATCCTAGGTGTCGTCTCAAACCACCATCATTCCACACCACTCCCTCTTGTCTCATGTTATGCGCAAGTGTTGATTAAAGGGTTGATTGAAGGATACAGGAGCTTTCGTGTTTTGTTTTCTAGTGGAACTGTTTATCAAGCCATGGTGCTTCAACTTGGTTTTTCATTGAGGTATAAATCTAAACATCCTATGGTGTGTTTTAATTAATTACATGTGTTGTGCAATTGGATTCTACAGTGCAAATTGTTCGGTTTATGTTTATGCTTTCGCTTTGATTAATATAAGATATTAATACATATATTTATGATATATGATTTTAAAAATAAAATTAAAACATGTACAAGAATTTCCAACAATCATGGTGAGGGTTGGATGAGATTTTCTAGGGATGTTGAGGTACTTCTAGGAATTCTCTCTCAAGGGTAGGCTACTACAAGTGTTAATGGAGTGATCATAAGCTCCAAAGGTTACTTAAGAACCATAGAGTGATGATTTGGGGGCTAGAGAACCCTTAGTGGGAGAAGGAACTGATCATATTAGTAGAATGGGATTATCTAAATGAGAGGTGAGCACCTCTATTTATATCAAGTCCCGCACGTCATGCACGATAGTTAGGTACTTTTTGTTGGTACTATGATTCCTTTTTTTGCAGAGCTTGTCGCCGGCTGTTGGGCTGCACGCCCATGCTTGCTACGTGACATAACTTATATCAGTATTGGTCGGTTTCCGGAACCTTCGGCGGTGTTTTTAGGTGGTGCACGCCTGTGCTTAGGTTATGCACTCATATGCATGCCCATGCATGTTAAATCTGAATTATTGATTTATTGATCGGGGCCAGTAGATGGCTGTGCGGCCATGCAATATCTGCTGCTGCTCTTCCGGTCTTCAATTCATCTTTTATGCTATTTTTCGCTCCTTTTTTCTTCTTAGCTGCAAAAACCCGCATTTATCAAATATGAAGGATTTAGGCATGATTTCCTATGATAAAAGCATAATTTTTGGTACAAAAATGCTAGTAAATGCACATGTAAAATATGTATAAATAACGAAACATCATAACACCTCACACTTAAACTTTGCTTGTCCTCAAGCAAACCAAACCGTAGGCATTTTTGGTGGGTAAAAATGTTGAAATACTTGATGTGCCGAGTAATTCCACCTTCTTAGAGTTACACTTAGTAAATAATTAGGGGTTTGGGTCTGCTTTGGCGTGCCTACGTGAACTTTCCCTAAGTGTTTAATTCCTTTTTCCTCTCTGTTTCCCTTTCACTTGAGTTGTATGTTCCATGTGGGCGCTTAACTTCCACCCAATACATGCATAGATCATAGACTTGTATGCAAATCAAATATCCACCACTAGACTTTGGGAAGTTGTGTGAATCAAAAGGTCTTTTAAACAGGTTATGATGGTGCAATGATGGTACTTAGGGTTGGAAGGGAGTCTACTATTACAACTGACTTTAGGTTGTGTTGAGGTGTTATAGGAACTTTATCAACTTTGTTAAGTACGCTTTCTTGATCTATCCAAGAATTGATCCTTCAACTTGCCTTCATTATGTAGTCTTTATCAATCACTTGGTGTTTTTTAAGTTCTTCAAAAACCTTTTCTTGAAGCTACTCATCGACTTGCTTCCTTCAGTTCATCATTATTACAAATTTTTTCCTTTTTTTTTCTTTTCTTACATATCAACTAAGTTATAAGTAGTTATTCTTGATGTCATTATTTGAAGCTTAAAACTTGGTTTTCTCCTATTTAGCGGTCTAGATAATGTTGCCAAACTTCATGTTTTAGATTTAAAGATCTTGTTGTTTGGCCTATGATTTGAAGTACAAAAATCACTTAAGAGCCTCCTACTTACCTCAACACTTCCTTTGTACAGTCATGATAGGGGGTTGGATATGATGGTAAAAACAAAAAAAGGCTAAGGCTCAAAATGGCTAACTATGTGAGGGGAAAATTTATGGAAGGTTAATGATCATGGAGTGGGTGAATCCTATGTGCCTTGATCACTTTCACACACTTACAATGTTTGTGGTCCTAAAATGCTTAAGTCACATAAGTTCTAACTATGCAATGCCAAGGGTGAATATCTGTCAATACCAAATGAATAAGCATGTGAAGTATTTAAATATAATGGTATGCTCGATAAGGCTCAAATTACTCACAAGCAGGGGGTAGGTTGTTTAAGGAATTAAAACACTTTAGTTGGTTCTTTCGGCTTACTAAAACCTCCTACATACTCCTTTATAATTTTTAGGTGGAAGCAAAGGTTTAGAAAACATTTTTGAAAAATGATGCGATTAATGGTATTGGTTTGTAGATTTCAAGCTAGTCCTAAAATTAGGAGTTTTTTAACAGCTCATATTTAATTCTTTGCATATTTTTAATTTATAGATTTATGATATTTTTGTACAAAAAAAAACATGAGAAAGAAACAAGTACTCCCCCGATTAGCCTTCTATTAGAAAACATGTGGTAGATACCTACAGCCGCCTTGCAACTAAGCCATCCTGTTGGAAACAAACACTGTCTGAGGTTTAGAACTAGAAGCATCAGAAGTCGAAGGCTTGCCCCATAATAATTATATGGATTTTTTGGAATAAATGGCCAGTCCGTCTTTTTTATTTCATCAAAATCCTTGTTTTCTAACTTGATAATGAAATCATTTATGGAGATTTGATCAAAGGTGTTCATCTCCCTTTGGATCTATAGATACCAACTCTAGGGACGCAGTAATGCATCTGCAAAACGTTCAACAAGTTCAAAAAAAAGAATAAACAACACCATACTGATACATTTGAGACATCAAATGATAGTATCGGGTTGTCAAGTCTCTTAAAGACTTATTCCCGATAGCCGTGAAATTTTCAAACTCTTTTCTGAGTTGTCAATTTTTGTCTCCCTAGTGCGTTCATTTCCCTCGTTTCTTTCTACCAGAACACGCCATGGCATCTAAGACATTGTACATTGAGCAAATTTATGTTGGATATCTTTCGAAAGTGCTTGGGTAAAGGCAGTCATAGCCTTCTACTCTGCATTGAATTTTCTCCTTGGAACTTCATCCATGTCATCTAGTGCTACTAGGATGTTTTAATTTTCAACCATCGGCCTAACATAACAATTTTTTATAGTGGCCCAAACCTCACCATTGATTCCCTCAACATGTGTCTTAAACCTCCCTTTCCAAGAATGATAATCACACATAAACAGTAGCTTTGGCGCCCTATTCGAACTACAGGACCCTAAATCAGTAATCAGGACTTAAGAAATATTATTGCTATGTTGCATTGCAGCGGCAGCTAACACCCAATGATTCATTCCTAAAACGATCTATTGTTGAGAGATTTGCTAATTTGTCATTTGTTTTTGTGAAGCTAACGCCCACAGATCGTTTCCTGTAACAACAGATTTGGTGTTACATCCTTTGTGCGACGCTGTGCCGAATAAGACCATGGGTTAGCTGGAACGCTCACTTGCTTATCATATTGTTGTCTAGCCATGATAAAAGTCAAACTTGGATTCCCGACGGTCAAACATTGAGTGAAATTTTCAAAATTTTACACTTCTGCACGAATGGTTCAACTTGGGGCGAATGGGTTTGGAAATTTGGCACTTACGACGAATGGGTTTCCTTGGGCGGATGGGGTATGGGGGTGAATAGCTTCCATGAACAAATGGGAGAGCTATTCGTGGGTTGGAACACGTGAGTTACGTATTCGCTAATACTGTTACACGAATAGGTTTCCTATTTGTGTAATTTCAAGCTATTCGCTAGTTAAAACCAATTCACTGGTACCTATTCGTGTGATGTAAACCGATTCTCATGCAGATCTGTTGCAACATTGTTTTTCTCGAAAATCATCATTTTGGCTTAAATGTCTCATAATATTGATTTCTTTGATGATCACATTATTAGGAAAGTTTCCAAAAAAATTATGGGATGTTTCCAAATAAAAATACACGTTTTTATCAACAAAACATCATCTATAAGTGTGAAAAGTGCGGAATCATGATATCACGGGTTCGCTTCTCGACAAGTGCGGAATCATTATCTTGAAGTTAAGTAACAATATAATAATCAAAAAAAATGAAAACGAGTTATCTGTTGCTATCAAACGTTTACTTTATTACAAAATAGAGCACGCATACCATACAATCAAATCAGATCAGCAAATACATACCAAACACTGAAAATGGACAACTTAATAATCGGGGTATGCAACTTTGACTTAAATAGTTGCCGCCATTTGCCCAAGACTTTGGGATGAATGGCTTTGCCTTAGACGAATGCCAACACTAATGGCTTAGATATTCGCCAAGAACAAAAATACCGTAATCATATAAATGAGCCATAAACAATAAAAACAACATACAAACACCCATATTAGGCTTGAGACATCGTAATGAACGTATAGTAACAAAATTATAAACAAATACAAACGAACATAACCTAATAAACATAAAAAATTATGAACATAACTAAAAGCAAATGAACAAGCCTAATACATAAGTATCCAATAATTTCACTAATAGTTTACTAAACATTTAATTTGTTTACAAATTAAAGATTAAAAGGAAAAAAAATATTATACATAAATAAAATATTATTACTATGTACATATTGACTTATATTCTAAACGTAAAGAGCCAAAACAAAAAGTCAAGATTTGTGACTTTTTCAAAACAACTTTTTAAGTAACTCATATCAAAAAGTAAAAACCAAAAGGTCTCTTATGAAAGATAAACAACTTATTGAATTATTGGTTTTTGATGCTCTTAGGTAAACACCGTCTAGGCAATAATCTATACATATAATAAACCAAAGTTATTTTAATGACATGACATTCAAAGAGGATATTCTGTTCATTGAGTGTGCCATGTGTCATCCTATGTGGCAAGGGCTTTATTTTAGGAAAATAAAATTTAAAATTTAAAAACAAAATTAGATTTTTATCTCTAATCTTTCATCCCATAACTTTTAAACGTTAATATCTTTTATATACGAGATTTTTTAAAGAAAAAAATTACATCAAATTAACGAGCGTTTTATTATCTTTCCAACGAGTACCATAGTGCTATATAAAAAACGGAGAAAAAAACGACTATTTTTTGTAACCCGACAGATATTGTGTTAGGTTTGGAATTAGTTTAAAAAAAATTGTGGGTTTGGGTCGGGCCTGGGATTAGGTGATACCCGACCCAATTACCCTTTTTCTTATATTAGATTATGATAACTTATGGCAGAAATTTGTTTAAAATAATAATAATAATAATAATAATAATAATAATAATAATAATAATAATAATAATAATAATAATAATAATAATCATTAATCATATATTGGCAAGTCATTAATTATGTTATCATATTAGATATTTTATTATGTCATATTAGATATTTCAACCCGGGACGCTCTCCAACAGGTAATTGCTATGTTTTTTTTTTCTACCATATTCTGAAATAGCTCAAATTTTATTGTATGCAGTTAAAGACTTTTGACTGAATGTATTGGTGCTAAACAATCTCTGTCCCCTTGAAGTGCTTGGGATCTTAATATTCTGGTTTAGGTGTTGATGTTGTAAGGTGAAATGGATATTTTGATATATTTTTTTTAAAGTATCTAATGTAAGTTGATAGATAGATGTCATTTTTATAGTTTAGATACTTATAATTTTATTCACTTTACTTAGATTTCACGCTCCCGGGGAATAAGCTAATGTTCATAATATAACCAAATCTTAACATAAATGTCATCATAATAATTTTATGTTATTACCACAAGGATAATCAAAACTCAAAAGAAAAATATCAGAAGTCCTCGATCAAGAACTCTTAACTTCACATATATTAAATCCTTTTTCTTGGGTTAAGGGATACAAAATCCAAATAGGATTACAAAAACCTTTAAACCCTAAAGGAACACACAAACATCAGCTTGTAATAATCTTAATTACTCATGCTTTATTTTCAAATCTTGAGCACTTAATTGACCCCATTGATATGTCAATTTCTATCATATTATCTTCCTCATATATCTCCGGCCACCATAACACCGAGTCCGATGACATTTGCCTACGAAACTTCGGTTCTTCTTCAACTTTATGTTCTTTGTATCCAACATAATGGCCACCGGGTAGCTCTATTTCAATCAAGCTTTCTTCGTCCGATATAGAGCCATCCGAGCAGTCAGTAATCTGGCACGATTCACTGGATAATAATCGCGACCTATCAACTTCGGAATCTTCTTCAGTTGTGCATGAAAAGCGACCAATAACTTCACTCTCCGAGCAAGAATCCGGTGAACCAACGTTCAAACACCCTTTAGCCACTTCATTTAGCATCGGATTTGAATCTTCTTGATCATCTGAATTGATAAGATCAAACTCTTGTTCTTGATCTAGAACTTGTAGGTTGTGCTTGGAGTGTGACAAGAACAAAAACGTAGAAGAACCCAAGATTAAACTTGTGATGATGAACATAGTGAGATTCCCACTAGCAAAAGTTAAAATAGGATTCAAAAGATCAGCAATCCATGGATTTCTTAGGGAAAAACCAAGTGAATCCATATGATCAGCAACTATTTTCTTTAGAAAAAAAGTAGCAAAAAATATAACACTAACACCTGTTTTCTTTCAAATAAAAGATGGACTCATAAAGAGAAGAAAATGAAACAAAAAGTTTAAACTGAGTTCACAGATGTCAGATGTGTGTGGTAGTGAAGAGATACATGTTATATATAGTTCGAGGTATTAAAGATTTTTATATGAAAATCTTATTGGTATGATAAAGATGATCCGAACTCACAGTCCCCAATGAAATGTGTGTAATAAAAACTTTTATTTTAAATTATGCTAATAATGAGGATGGTGTGTGTTGTTTCCTCTACAACAGGTGAATGTATTGGAAGATTAATGGTTTAAAGCTTAGGAGTTGGGAAAGCCATGTGAACACCTCTGAGCTAACCCTTGTCACTTTTCCTAACCTTTGAATAAAAAAGTTATAATCATAAAAAGCCATTATATGCTTTCCAAGTTTTGCCAAAAGGTCTATCCATACCGGAGTTAACTTCTTGCTATCAATTTTTGTACAAGTCATGTTTATCTTTATTATAAAAACCTAGCGAAATGTAACATTTTCACGTGTCAGCGAAATGTAACCTCCTTCTGTGGTGCTAATTACCAAGAACATCCTTGACACTAGTGGGAAAAATAATGAAAACAGAATAAAGAAAAAAAGAAAGAAAGTAAAAAAATAATAAATAAACAAATTGTAGCCTTATCCGATCGTCCAACACCCAAAGGGGCTGCTCTCAATGTGAAATCAACATAAACAGAAAGAAAAAAAAGGGCCAAAATCCACTGCTTGTTTTCGCCCTGCTTTGATGACTCCTACCTCGTGAAGCTATATACCGGAAAAAGAAAAGGACCTCTTTAGGAAACAACTCGCCACAAACATACTTTTCGCCAAACTTATAGTTCGCTAACCATAAAGATTCACCATTAATACATTCCTCTAACATGAGATACTTTTTGTTGTAACATACTTATCGTTGGAACCAACATCTCGCTAGGAACATGTTATATATTCGATGGAAGGTGGTTAAATATACCTAATTAATTCTACATACCACAGTGGCGGTTGTGCTTGATGTGGCATTGTTTGATGTCAAGATGCTAACTATATCAATATTGGAAATGAATTAAAATCGATCCATGGCATCGTTTCATGCATAAAAAATAATGAAACATGTAACCTCTTACATGATTTTAATACGTTTTTTTAGAAAACCATAAACCCGTGTGTTAAAAGGATAATGTACATAATGCAATTCTATAATGGGTCAAAATATTCTTTAAGTTTACATGAAATTATAATATTTCGCATAAGTATAATTGTAGGTGTTTGGGCTTGAAGTGTTGTTGTGGAGCATTCAGTTCAAGGCAGTCCAGATCGTGAGGTGCAGCCCAGTTCGAGGAGTCCAAGCCCGTTAAAGAAAGTATAGAGATGTCTGATGGCCCATAGAGAAGTCTGGTGGCCCATGGCCCATTCGAGAGTGTTATATCAGGATTGCCGCGCTGGCAATCCTTATACCTATTTCCCGTGCCTAATCAATCGATCAGATCTTTGGCATTTGTGTTTCTTTGAAGTCATCTAACGGTTGATGTTGGCTCACATTGTGTTTTCTCCTAAGCCTATTATTGTCCTATAAAAAGGAGGCTTCAGCTCAGATTAGGGTTACATTGAGTCTGATCTTGTACGTCTTGTATTGATCTTGTCCAGTGTTTAGATCTGTTGATAGGTATTGAGAGTTTATATACTGAGTTTTGTTTAGATCTGTTGAGATTAGTTCAGATCTTGTTTGTTTGATTCTTTTGATTAATAAAGATTTTGAGTTTATCTGGTATCATGTTAACTTTGTAACACCGTGCATAAAACATTGAAGAAATGCTCACAACAGGCCTAGAATTACACCACGATGCTTAAACGTTATGGTATTTTCTTTGCTTTCTGATACTATAACCCTAAGTGAAGGTTATAGTATTACGAGTTGTTGGCGAACCCTAACTTGGGCTTCTTGGTGAGATCTTTCCTTAACTTGTTTTTAAATAACTAGAGTTGTCCTAAGGAGTATGTGCCAGTGTTTGTATCCCTGTTTAGATTTAGGGTTTGTCTAGAATTAGGTGGCTCATGTACGAGGACCTGCATTGGCACCTTGAGTGATGAACCAGTGATCTGGATCACCAGTACAGCTTCGTCGTGTGTCTTTTTTGATTGATTGTCTTCTGTTTGATTTCTTGTTTGAAGCTTTGTTTCTTCTCTGTGTGTGATGTGCTATGTGTATCTTGTTTACTTGTAGTCATGGTTAATGAAAATGAACAAGGTGGAGGGGGGTGCAGAACCGGATCCAATATATCCTAATAGGGCTATTGTTGATCCTATCACTTTGGTAAACAAAATTGATGCTGGTGACCCTCTGTACCTTCACCCTAGTGATTCTATGTGTCTGACTATTGTTAGTGTTAAACTAAAGGGTACTGATAACTATAGTGTATGGTCTAATGCTATGATCCTTGGTTTACAAGTTAAAAATAAACTTGGATTTATAAATGGAGAATGTGTTAAACCTGTAAATGATCCTGTGTTAGCTAGGCAATGGGATAGATGTAATTCTATTGTGCTTACTTGGATTTTAAATTCTATGTCTGAAGAGTTATATCTTGGACAAGTTTTCTCTAAACTTGCTAGTGATGTTTGGAAAGAACTTAAAGAAACTTATGATAAAATTGATGGTTCTATGGTATTTGACTTGTATCAAAAAATTAATAACATTCATCAAGATGGTACTTCAGTGTCTGAGTATTATTAGAAATTGAATGTAATGTGGAAACAGTTGGATCAAATACTCCAACTGTCTCCATGTACTTGTGATGCTTATAAAGATTTTAATATTTTTAGTCAAATGATCAAACTTATGCAATTTCTTATGGGACTAGATAGTTGCTATCAAGCCGTTAGGACTAACTTGTTAACAAGAGAAGTTTTGCCTTTAGTCAAAGAGGCTTACTCGATTGTGTCAAGAGAAGATTCACATACGAACTCTAGTGGTCAAAGTAAGAAATCTCAAACAACTATGGGATTTCTAGCTAAAACAGATCAGTTTGATGAGTTTAATAAAAGGTTTGGTAATAAAACTGGTAATCAGTCTGCTTTAAAATGTTCTCATTGTAATAAGAATGGTCATTTGGCTGAAAAATGTTTTGAACTGATAGGATATCCTTCTTGGATAACGTCTAGGGGGAATCAGTCAAAGAAGGGAAGGGTTAATTCTAGTAATAGTAATAATGTTAACTTGGATCCTAACTCTTCTGTTCCTTCTTTGACAAATGAACAACTTTCAAAACTGTTGAGTCTTTTAAATGAAAAAACTAAGGAAAGTCCACAAAGCTGCAATGTGTCAGGTAGTTTCGTCATTGCAAATATCTATGGTAAACCTATATTTGGTTTTGCAAGTCATGTAGGAAATAAGATTAAAATTGGATGGATTGTAGATTCAGGGGCTAGTCAACATATGGTTTCAAATGATGTGGAATTAACTGATTATGTTGAAGTGTCTGATTTGAATATTCATGTTAATCATCCTAATGGTACTAAGGCTTTAGTTACTAAAATTGGTAATGTTAATTTAGCTAATGGTGTGGTTTTAAAAGATGTATTAGTTGTCCCTGAATACTAGGTCAATCTTATTTCTGTACATAAACTTGCTAGGGATAATAAGTTGTATGTTGGTTTTGATGAGGATACCTGTTATATACAGGACCGGTTAACCAAGAGAACCCTGGTGACTGGTAAACAGTTTGATGGATTGTATCTATGTGGAAATACATATTTGAATGCTAAGGTGTGCTTTAATTCTGAATTATTTGAAATATGGCATGCTAGACTAGGACATCTATCTTTTTTTTTTTCTTTTTTTTTTTTTTTTTTTTTGGAAGGCAAATTTCATTAAAACAACACAAGCTGCGAGGACCATCTCCAAGACGGAGATGACCAACCGACAAAGATTACATCACAGGAAAAGAAAAATTACACCAATTTCGCCACTCTATCGAACCCTCCTTATGTCTACTTTTGTACCAAAGAAAGCCCAATGATTTCACATCCGAAAGGATGTGAGAAACGTTCACCTCCTTATCCTTGAAGATCCGTTCGTTCCTAGCCTTCCAAAGACGCCAACAAACAATAATAATGATGCCATAGACAATCTGTTTCTTCTTGGACGTAAACGGCATACTATCTACCATTTGAATAACATCATCGAAGGAAAACATGAAGAGCTGAGGGATGTTGCACCAAGAAGCAATAGCATCCCAAATACCACTAACCACCATACAACCCGTGAATAAATGATCAACCATTTCGTCACAATCACCACAAAAAACGCACACCGTATCCCCAACCGAAATATTTCTACGCTGAAGAGCGCATTTAGTAGGAATTCTATCCAATTTAGCTCTCCACATAAAAATATTGCATTTTTTAGGAATCCACTTGCACCACTTGAAAATTCTATTATCTTCCTGATGCGAACCTCCTTTAATCCTAGTGTGAACATCTCTAACTGAATAGCCTTCGTTATTACCTTGCATCCAAGACCAAGAATCTGCATTACCAGTAAGTTGAACCGAAGCTAAATCACGGTGACACTGGATCAATTCTTCCACTTTAGCGGCACATTGAGGATAGGTCTTCCAGTTCCAAGCAATCGCATTACACCCATTCCGGACATTAATTCTATCCGCTACAAGACATCGTTTATTAGTTTCCAATCTAAACAAGTTAGGAAATTTCACCTTTAATGGAACCGATGAAAGCCAAGGGTCAATCCAGAAGTGGATCCTAGAACCGTCGCCAACCACACCATGAATCAGACTAACGACGGTCGAGCCATCCACTTTGAGCTTATACCCAGCATTCACAAGTCTAGACCAAGTGCCTGGAAACCGATTATTACATGGAATTGTCTCCCATCTTCTAGTAGAACCGTGTATCGCATCGACAACCTTCCTCCATAAAGCATTACTTTCTAACCGATATCTCCATAACCACTTTAAAAGTAAAGCGTAGTTGTTATCTTCTAACTGAGATAAACCCAACCCGCCATCTTTTATACTCCTTGCTACTTTATCCCAACCAACCCAGTGGATCTTATTCCTATCTTCATTACCTCCCCAAAGAAAGCGTTTAATAATACTCTCCATCTTATGAATAACCGTAGTAGGGGCTTTGTATAAAGAAAAATGATAAGATGGTAAGCTCTGTAAAACCGCCTTAATCAGAGTAACCCGGCCTGCAATCGAAACCACCGACATCTATCTAATCAAGCTATTAATACTCTTAAAACTAAACTAAACTTAGGAGATCATGATAAGAGTCAACCTTGTGAGACCTGTCATTGAGCCAAACAACATAGAGAACCCTTCCCACTAAGTGAACATAAGTCCAGTTAAGTGGGTGAACTTGTTCACCTAGATGTATGGGGTCCCTATAAGGTGGTTAGTAGAGATGGGTTTAGGTATTTTTTTTACAATAGTTGATGATTATTCCCGAGCTGTTTGGGTATGTTTATTAAAAAATAAAACAGAAGTGTTTGAAAATATTAAAGAGTTTTTTAATATTGTTCAAACCCAGTTTAAGAAACATATCAAATGTTTTAGAAGTGATAATGGTCTTGAATTTGTTAATAGTCAAATGACAAGTTTTTGTAAAGACAAGGGGATAATACATCAAACCACATGTGCCTATACTCCTCAACAAAAATGAATTGTTGAGAGGAAACATAGGCATCTTCTTAATGTTGCTAGAGCTCTGTTGTTTCAGAGGAATATTCCTATTAGGTTCTGGACTGAGTGTGTATTGACTGCTGCTTACTTAATAAATAGGACACCTTCTGAAGTGCTGAAAGGAAAGACCCCTTATGAGTTGTTGTATGGATTTGAACCCTTTCTTGATCATTTAAAACTATTTGGGTGTCTGTGTTTTTGTACTGTACTTAATGATTCAGATAAGTTTAATAGTAAAGTTGAGAAGTGTGTTTTTTTAGGATATTCAAATTAGAAAAAAGGTTACAAAGTTTTTAGTCTAGATAGTAAAACTATAGGCTATTCTAGGGATGTTAAATTTTTTGAAAACTGTTTTCCTTTCAAGGAAAGCAAAATTTTTGAAACCTTTGATTCAAATCCTGAAAAACATGTTAATAGTTTAAACTTTTTTGATACTTTTGCAAACACAGACTCTCAAAACTTTTTTGAAGTAAATGATCCCTATGATGAGGGAAAGGGTGTAGGTAGGTTAGATGCAGGAACACATGAGGGCATGCAATCAGGTAGTCCACCAGGTGTAAATGGCTTGGCTGGGAGTCATCAGTCAGACACCAGGGATAATGGCTCTGATAGGGCAGACCATGTGACTACTGCAAATGATGACCAGGTCCATTCTGAGGGAGATACTTCAGAGTCTGTTGGTCTTAGTAGTGTTAGAAAGTCTATCAGAAATTCTATTTTTCCTTCAAGATACAATGAGTACATTGTAGAAGGAAAATTGAAATATGGTATTGAAAAGTTTGTCAATATGAACAATTTGTCTTTTGAGTGAAAGTGTTTTGCTTCCACAATGTCTAAAAATTATGAACCTAGGAATTTTACTAAGGCTTCTGGTAGTCCATAATAGATTCAAGCTATAAATGATGAGTTAGAAGCCTTAAATAGAAATGATACTTGGATTATTGTTGATACTCCCAAAAATAAGAATATTGTGGGTTGTAAATGGATATATAAAATCAAGTATAGGGCTAATGGTGAGATTGACAGATATAAAGCTAGGTTAGTAGCTAAAGGCTATAGTCAAAAGGAAGGGATTGATTTTGATGAGACTTTTGCCCCTATGGTAAAAATTGTTACTGTTAGGTGTATTGTGTCTATGGCTGTCTATAATGGATGGAGTCTTTATCAGTTAGACATAAACAATGCATTTTTATATGGTGATTTAAATGAGGAAGTATATATAATACTTCCTGAAGGATTTGGTAACAAAGATGATAACAAGGTGTGTATGCTTAAGAAGTCTTTGTATGGCTTAAAGCAAGCACCTAGAATATGGAATGAAAAACTTGTGAATGTATTGATTGAATTTGGTTTTCAAAGAAGTAAATGTGATCATTCATCGTTTTTTAAGTGTTCTAATTATGTTTGTGTTATCCTGCTTGTATATGTTGATGACATAGTTGTTACTGGAAATTCTATTGATGAAATTGAAAAAATAAAACTGTGTCTTAAGTCTAAATTTTTAATAAAAGACTTAGGCAAATTACAGTATTTTTTGGGAATTGAGGTTATAAATGATAGTGATGGCCTTGTCTTAACCCAAAGAAAATATTGTACTGATTTACTTGGTGAGTATGGGTTGTTGGCTTGTAAACCAGTGAATGTTCCCATAGAATAGAATCATGTCATCACTGGTTTGATGTCTAGTGAATCTGAACCTGTTAGTAATATAACAGGTTATCAACAACTAATAGGCAAGTTTATCTATCTCTCATATACTAGGCCTGATATTTCTTATACTGTACATTTTTTAAGACAAAATATGCATAATCCTTTAAAAGGTCATTTAAAGGTTGCTGAAGAAACAAATAGTCTCACCACCGGTTAGGGTTGATAAGATTATGAGTTTACTACAGGGTTGATCCTTCACTAGCAGCTATGGATTGAGGAACCTGCAAACAAGAGTTGATTGTGGATGTGGAGACGACTGCACAAGGTAGTAGTTTATAACAAAAACCGGGTGAATGGGAATACTATCAAGTGTGATAGCTCTCCGGGTTAGCAGAAAGTGTCCTCTCCTATTGGGGGTGTGACCCTTTTTATAGGAGAATCCGTATGCCACCATTACCCAAGTCCTAAACGTGGTTAGGTTGTCTCCATCACCCTTAATTATGTTAGTGAGGTGAGATAAGGAAAGCTAAATCAATGGGAATGATGGAACGTTGTACCGCCTTTAAGGCTGAGCTCTCGTGATTTATGCATGGTGATTGACCATGCATAAAATCTGCCTTTGACCGAGACTTCACCTTTGACTGGTCATTATTGTGCTTTGACCGCTTCCTGCGCATAGGCTTTTCTCCGCGCTGTCATGTTATTCCGGGTTTGGGTATGCGGAATAGTGTATTCGGTACCCAATCCCATCAAGTCCCCCCAGTCCAGTGTGTCTCTTATCTAAGAAGTTATGATGAGATGGGAGGGATGCTGGACTTTTAAGAAATGTGTCCTTGATGAAAGCCTGTTTGTAGTGTTAAATTGCGCATAAGGGTCTGGTGAGTTATTCTTGCGTTGCGGAAATGTTATGCGAAGAACGGATAATATAAATTTACGTCAAAGCTCCGCAGGCGTGATACACGTTAGCGTTTTGCTATGGACTGTTGTCAATTCCCCATGATCTTGAAAACGTGTGGTCATTATGGCGAGTGGGGTTGACGTGACTAGTGACAGTTGAGACGTGTGCAGGCACGTTGATCGGTGGTTTGTCAGGCGAGTAGGCGCATGAAGCGCGTGTAGCTGCATATGTACACGTGTTAGTTCCCTATTGGACTCATGCACGAAAAGGTCTAGGTGGCCCACTGATCATGACGTCAGCTGAATTAATTACCAAGCCTATATATTGATTTTCAATCATGCCTTTTCCCATTTCCACTTAATTCAAATTTGAATTTCTTTTCAACGTATCTCTCTTGCTGTCTTCATTTCGTCTTCTCCAATATAGCTATGTCTCAAGATTCTCAAAATATTCCAGAGTCGAGCCAGACATCTGAATCTGTTAAGGATTCTGGGAAGGAATCTTCCAAGAGTATTGAGGCCACAACCATCAAGTGGGATCAGGCTTCTTTTTCTGGGTTCCTTGATCAATAAGGTATTTTGCAAGAATGGGAACCGGAGCTACCGGCGAAGGGGAAGAATGCTTTGCAAGCACCGCCGGGCAAGATAACTCTGTATGCAGCAGCGTTTACTAGGTGCTGCTTTCGTCTTCCAGCCACCAAGTTTGTTGTGGATGCCTTGTTGACGTATGGTATTCATCCTACACAATTGACCCCTTATGGGTGGTGTCGTTTGATTCATTTTTAGGCTACCTGTAGGGCTTTGGATATCCATCCTACATTCGAGAAGTTGAATGTTTATTATGTTCTTGAGGCTGCTCGTGGTGGCAGTGGCTGGTATAGCTTAGGTATCCGCAGGAAGGTGAAACAACTTGTGTCGGAAAATCTGAAATCTATGTATGAGTGGAAAGATAAATTTTTCTATATCCACCGTGGTGTTATCCCTGCTGCTTTCCAGTGGATGGTTGTAGGTTTAAAAGAGAAAATTGCAGAATTACCCCCAATGGCAGGGTACAAAGAGCAGGCTTGGTACAAGTTGCTTTGCAGCAATGCCACTCCATTGATGATGGATGATTGTCCAGAAAGTGTATTGGCTTTGCTGGGCCTCAGCCTCATCTGTCCAGAAGTACATGATCCGAATCCTCCAGAAGGTGATGGTTTCGTTCCTGATTTTTATTTATATTGGGTCATATTGCTGAAGTTATGTTGCGCAATTATTTCCTGGTGTGTCACTGTTTGATTTGTTTGCCAAGAGGGGTGAGGCAAAGGTGTTGTATACTCCGGCTGTTGAAGGTGCGCAACGGTTGGTGGAGAGGATCAGCTCAAACTTTTTGTTTCCGAATCTTATTGATCCTCCGAAGCAATATGTGAGAATATGTTAGGAACCACATCTCTTTCCTTTATTTTTGATAACTTTCTTGTGTGAGCGAAGGAGGCGCAGGTAGGTACGCATCCGGAGTACTTATTATACGCGTTCTTTGTGGCAGGTGCGGGTATTCAACTCCGCAGAAAAGCTTCAGTTGAAGTTGAAGAAGTTACCTCTGAGCGCCAGAAACCTGTTGGTTAGTCATTGCAATTCCTTTTGTTCTTTTCTCACATATAGGTTAATGTATACAGATGTGATTTCCGCACCAGGCACGAGTACATCTAAGAAGCATGCCAAGGCGAGCAAGAAAACAAAGCCACCGACCGCTCCGATTATTGTTAAGGAAGTGGATGAAGAACTAACAGAGTCAGACACGGAGCTGGAACATAAGTGCACCAGGCGTTCATTACCCGCGCGTCAGTCTGAGGGTGTGTCTGCGGAGCTGTTTCAACAAGGGATAGATGAGTTGAAGCAGAAACAGGTCCAGATCCCGCAGTCATCGGGAGAGGCAACTGAGTTATTGCGTCCGGAACCTGTTTCATCGGTTCCAGTTGATCCGTTTAAGCCTTTCACTTGGTCAGAGGGTGGTATACTTGAAGTGCCCGTGAAGCCTCCACCAGTGCGTTAGAACCTTCCCATGAAGACTTTGAGGCACTTATCCGGTATGATTGGCTAAGCTTCCCTCTGAATAATTAAGAATTATATTTGTGTGACTTTTTGTATTAGCTTTTTATGTAGGGGCAACATCCATTTGCGGAGTCCCGCTCGACACAGGCTACATCTGTGTTTGAGAAGATATCTTATCTGGGCCGTCCAATTACTAAAGATATTGGCATAGCTGAAGATCCAGCGAAAGATGCAACCACTCTGAATGTACCTGAGGGAGTTGTGGATGAAGATAGGATGCCGCAGGTGGAGCCGATCCCGGAGGATTCTGCTGTTACTACTCAGAATGCTACGGGGAAGAAGGTAGATGAGTCCGCAACCCCTAATTTGAGTGTTGAACATCCTGCTGTGTCATTAGAGCGGGTGCAAGAGACGAATTCTCCGCGGTGGTCAAAAGTTGTTCTCAACTTGGAGACGGAGAAAGAAGATGAAGTTGTTAAGGAGAATCCCTCCGCCTTTGTGTGCATAGTGGAAGACTCCACGGTGATATATAAGAAGGCCCCTGCAGACGGTGATGGGAAATCTTGCCAATCTGGTCGTTGGCGGGGAAAGTTTTCCTCACGTGAAACTGATCCACCGAGGCCATACCAGCCGCGCTGGGATATCCTAGATACAACCCGGTTCACAAATGCGCTTGATGCACAAGAGTTTGTGATGTTGTCTGTTCCTCCCACCGAGCGTGATTACCAAGACAATGTGGATCGACGATCTCTCTTTATTGACATGGCTATGAATCTTGCTTTGGGTGTTAGTAGCCTTGGTTCTCTTATCCGACGTGAAAACGAATTCATGCGGGATTATCAGAACTTAAAAGATTCTAAGGCCAGCTTGTTGAGGCGTGAAGAAGAGTTCCAACGCTCCCGTCATGACATCCTGTCAGAGATTGAGCACCATAAGAAGATGGCGCATGACGCTGTGGAGGAAGTGAACAAGGTGAAGAGGGAAAAGGCCGAAGCTTCTAAGGTATGGTCCGCCGCTTGTCAAAGGACTAATCAAGAAACTGAGCTTCTACGTTCCACCATTGAAAATTTAAAGAATGGGAACTCTTGTCTGAAAAAGGAAGCCGAGCAGAGCCAAAAAGCCTGTGAAGAGAAGCAACAGAACTGGCTGACACTATTCGTAAGTACAACAGTCAGCATGATGATCTCCTCAGAGCCACTACCTCATTGTCTGATGCGGAGGCCAAGATAAAAGATCTTGGTCTAGAGAATGCCAAGCTTCAGGAAGAAAAGGTATTGGCGGAGTCTTCTTGTTCTCAGGAAAAGTTGGAGTTGGATAAAGTTCAGACTTCATTTGAAGAAGCTACTGATATAGCCGTTGCTGCCAATGAGAGGATCGCTTGGTTGATGAGCGATGGTGCTGCTGGGGTAAGTTAGAATTCCCCCTTTTATAAGTAATTATATCTTGTTCCGTAAATTTGTATAACGTTTTGAACTTGCAGATAGTCAAACGTGTCTGGAACGATCCCAAGCTGACAGAAGTGATTGCCCGCATCTCCAGTACTTCTGTGAAGCAGGGTTTGAAGCTGGGCTTTTGTGAAGGCTTTTTCCATCATGCGGATGGTAAGAAGAAAGAAGTCGGGCCATATGAAAACGAGTCGTATGTTAACGAACTGTTGAAGGCCTGTGATGATTATGAGCACTTAAACTTTGAAGTGTTTGAGCTGTTTGAGGCCTGTATGAAGACTGATGGCCCTGCTGGTGAGTTGCGCAATTACTTTAAAAAGTCAGGTCGCCTTGGTGAGGAACTAGCTGAGAAGGCGCGCAAGGAAGAGGAGGCCAAGAAAGCTGCTTCTTCTGGTGGAGCAGGGACGTCGTCCGCCGCTGAGGATAAGCGTGAAGAAGGTGCAAATACTGATGATGTTTCTCAGTATTTAAATCTTGGATGAATGTTTCCCTTCTTCCCTTATGTTTATTTGTGGTTGTTTATTATCGATGAACAATTTGTCCTGCTTTACTTATTGTGAAACTGATAGAATTTTTGTTTAAATTGCGCGTGTTTGCTAATCATTAGATGACGTCATCACTTTTTCTGACACAAGTGTCCTTGTCAGTCTAGCAATGATTGATGTGACAGCTATGACGGTTGTTATCAGGGCGACTGCCACACTGCCCTAGGGTAATCGAGTGGTTACCATTAATGGTAATTAATACCATAATCTCTCTCTGTCACACCCTCAAAATCCACTTGCGGAGTTTTACCGCGAGGCGCATGACAAACCAGGATCCAAACCAACGATCACAATAAACAAGTCTAAATGAACATAATGCAATTTCAAAAACAATGTTTAAAATCCCCAATCACAGCGGAAGCTTATTCAAAACATAATCCAAAATAAACCAAGTGCTCAACGTTTGAAAACCATGCAATCCTAACTAGACGCCGTGCAGACGCGTGCGCCCTAGTTCCATCGTGCTACCTTAGCGACCTGAGAAAACATGTAAAAGTTTACGTCAGCACAAAAATGCTGGTGAGTTTACAGGTTTTGTAATCCAAGTACCAAGTCCAACCTGTCCATACTATTACAAATCGAAAACCAAAGTACGCTAGCTAGGCGTATGTTTTGTTACTATCACGATTGGAAAACCATTACTAACTCGCAAACCAGATGTCGTGCCCGATGTAGTAACCTGTTGTTCCTGTTTGAGACAATATGCACCCGCCGACCCTCCAAGTCGACGAGCGGGGTTGGTCACTCCCAATAGCGCTATTCACATTTCCCCGTTGTGCAAACCCGCACATTCATGGTTCCCCCCGGGACTTCCAAAGATCGTATAGTAAACAATAGAAACCCATAGTATGACAGTAGTTACCAAACCTAAGTTTTAACACATGTTTTCTCCCCCGAAAAGTGAAACTAGTTAAAAGAGGGGCCGTAAACTCACCTTAAGTTGCGTTACTCCGTAACACGAATAAACTCAGCAGCTATGCTAGTCCCGTAAAGCGGCGACCTAACATATGACAGTTACAAGTACTTAGACTAATAACCCGCAGGTTAGTTAGTCCCTAGATGTCCAGACCATAACCAAGTTCGTTTGAAAACACCGTGACTGTTTAACTGACCCAATGTACAAGACTCGACATCCCATTGGTGACCCGAGACTCCCCGTGTTATGTTTACGCTCCCAAACAAACAATCATGCAATCACACTTAACATACGTTAACGTCCAACAAGTTATAGCACGTAAATCATGTATCACATAATTACATCCAAACATATGTTACCAAGTTATTAGATATGTTACGGGGTTCCTAGCATGTTCCTAGATGTCAAATCGGGTCTCGGAATGCTAATTTACACTTACAGCAGCAGTATACGCGATTAGGAAAAGTCAACTAGCATTTAGGTTGGTCAACTGGCATTTAGGAAGGCTAATTGCATGTAATATAGGCATTTAGGGTCATAAGACATGTAAATCTTGACCTTATAGGCGATTAGGGCTATAAGACATGTATTTCACTAGCAATTAGGTCATAAGACATGCATCTATTAGCAATTAGGTCATAAGACATGCATCTGTTAGCAATTAGCTCATAAGACATGCTGTTCACTAGCAATTAACCCCTACTCGCCTATACTATAGGCGATTAGCCTCCTAATCGCCTATACTATAGGCAATTAGGATTGCTACTCGCCTGAAACATGGCTGTTCTGGTTTTTCGCGCGTTTAACACTCTAAATCAATCCCAGAACGTGTGTAAACAACAAATATCATCCAAACAACTATATCAAACATATATCCATCAAAATCCTTCGTTTAACCTCGATCTATCAGCCCTGAATGCAATCATGTATCTTAAAGATAATACACATAACATGAAACATCACATTAGCATGCAAAACCGTAACCCTAATTAACAATAACTCAGATCTCATCATCATGATATTATTATTAATCTGAAACTACCCTAATAACATGTTAATCATCTCCTTGAATCATAAAAACCCTAGCTTTTAATCATAAACACACATAACACATGTATGATAGATAGAATCCGATTAATCACACTTATTAACGATTTTCAGAAAGCTTATTTGTTTTAGAACAGGTCTGGACCATTAGGGATTTAATAAAAACGTTAATAAAGATTGCATGGATGGAAACCACACCTTAGATTTGTGAAAGATTGATGAAATAAGCTTGAATCCTTGTGTTTTGATCAAAAATCACGTTCCAGAGGTTGTGTGTGTGTTGGGGCGGGTTATGGGACGACTAGGGTTGATATTATGAGGTTTAGGAGGTTAAGCATTGTATTTATAGTCGTTTTTAGTCGTCCAGCACGTAACACGCGATTGTGCAGCAGCTATACGCGATTAGGGATCCTAATCGCATGATGTTCATGCATTTGGGGCCTAATCGCCCCCTAGGGCATGCGATTAGCCCCCAATCGCCCATAAGATTGCCCAATCGCCCTCCCTATAGGCGATTAGCCACCCCTAATCGCCTATAGGGGCTGGTTCCTTGTATTTTGCGCGTTAAACCCCGTTTTAACATACGTTAACACATTTTCACATACCGACAAGTCACATAATAATTGTAAACACATAACACTTGCAAACAAACATATTCACACTCGTTCACCAATTCCCGGGACTCGAGACTTGTATGTTCCGTATGACCTGACGATTCTACGAATCGTCACCATTTGTACACTTGGTTAAGGACTGACATCTAATGAACCTCTAGACCAACATCCAATGATCTTCTATACTAAACCGGTAGTTCCCGAACTATAACACGACTTAACTAACCCAGTTAAGTACAATATACGTGTGACTCGCTAAGGTAGACTTTCATCTAGACAACGTTGTTAACCAGAAATTGCCGGGTGTCACACTCTCCTCTATATATAGTAGGTGTATATTTCTATCTTCCTCATTAGTTACCTTTGAAAAAATTATTGCATACTTTCTGAATAAATGGCGACTAGCACTTCCAACAGTAGGCTTCAAACCGCTGAAAGATTAGTATTGCAAGGGATGATGAAGCTGTCTCAGCATCCCAGCCGTGATCAGTCTTCAACTGATGCTCTTGATCTTCTAGCTTAGTATTGTGAGCATTTATTGTCACAAGAAGATATGCGGCCTGATAATCTTGATGATCAAGGGACTTCTGATGGTCAGCCGTTGAAGATGAAGAAGCTGTCAGAGTTAGGAGATGTAACCAAGACTTCTAAGAATAAACCCAGGAAGGTTAGGGGTTAGTGTATGCTTCCAATGTTTTGGAGTCTTTATGTGTAAATCATAAGTAAAATCTTTTGTTTTTTTTTTTTTTTTTTTTTTTTTGTGATGATCCCCCTTTTGTGTGTATATCAATAGTCTATGTCTTTGGTGTGGAGATTGTAGTATTAAACAATGGCTTGTATGACAAAGGCTTGTTTGCAATATAAATGACTTGGACTTAAAGTCCTTATTACAAAATCTGAGAATAATAGATTAAACATAGCATATGCGCAATTGCGCTGCATTCCAAGTACGTGGTACTGGTGAACCGTCTAGGCGCTCTAAAGCATACGCTCCTTTTCCCAATACTTCTTGGATTTTGTAAGGTCCTTCTCAGTTTGGAGCAAGCTTTCCCGGTTTTTCCGCATTTGATGCTTCATTATTGCGGAAAAAAAAGTCGCCAACACGGAAAGATTGTTCCTTGACTCACGCATTGTAGTATTTTTCTAACTGTCATTTGTATAAGGCTTCGCGGACACAAGCCGAATCTTGGCGTTCGTCTAGCAAATCTAGATTTATCCTCAATTCTTGATCATTATCAGTTTGTTGCACGAACAAGACTCTTGGGGATGGATGTGTTACTTCTGTTGGGATAACCGCCTCAGTTCCATATGTCAAACTGAACGGTGTTTCCTTGGTGCTTGTTTTTGAAAGAGTGCGATGGGCCCATAGAACATGGTGTAATTCATCCACCCAGCCGCTACGTCTTGTTCCCAGACGTGTTTTGAAACCTTCAACGATACTTCGGTTTGCGCGTTCAACTTGGCCATTGCCTTGAGGATGCGCGACCGAAGTAAATATCTGTTTGATTTTCATGGATGAGAGCCATTCTTGTAGATGTTGATCCGCAAACTGCGTGCCATTGTCACTTACAATTTCCAATGGTAGACCAAATCTGCAAATGATGAACTCCCATATAATTTTTTTGATGTTGCGCCCATCGATTGTGGCTAACGTCTTGGCTTCTACCCATTTGGTGAAGTAATCAATGGCGACCACCAAGTATTTTACATTGCCCGGCGCTGTGGGGAAAGGTCCCACCAGGTCTATGGCCCATTTTTTGAAAGGCCATGCTCCTGTGACTGGTACCAGATTATTTTTTGGTCTGAGTGTACCAGGTGCGTGCCGTTGGCAAGCGTCACATTTGCGTAATTCTTTAAATGCATCGAGGTGCATTCTAGGCCAGTAATATCCCGCGTTAATAAGTTTGGCTACGACCATCCTAGGAGCTGCGTGCAATCCACACGTTCCCTCGTGTACATCTTTTATCAAGTACGTGGCTTCTGCAGAATCTACACATCGTAGCAATGGTCCGAGATAAGATCGTCGGTATAAGATACCGTCAACGACCTCATAATGTAAGGCCTTGTGTTGTAGCTTCCTTGCTTCCGCTTTGTTTGATGGGAGGATCCCTTTGGTTAGGAAGGCCATTATGGGTGTGATCCAAAATTCTTTTCCTATCTGGACCACGTTTACTTGCTTTTGTGGTACAGATGGTTTGGTCAACACTTCAACTCGTACGTCTTTTGCCATATGATCAAACGCGGTCGATGCCATTTTGCTCAAAGCATCTGCTGGCTTGTTTTGGCCTCTACGTATGTGGATGACTTTGCAGTGGAGGAAGCTATTCATCAGTTCTTTGGTGTGCTGTAAGTATAAGATCATGGATGGCTCTCGTGCTTCATATGAGCCATCGATGTGATTAGCAACCAACATTGAGTCGACATGAGCCTCAATGTATTCTGCTCCCATCTTTTTGGCAATGCGTAAGCCTGCTATCAGTGCTTCATACTCTGCCTCATTGTTGGTTGTTTGAAAATCGAGCCTAATTGCATAGGTATATTCTATCTCGTCTGGAGTTACCAGACGTAACCCCGCACCGGCTCCTTCATCATTACAAGCACCGTCAGTGAATAACTTCCATTTTTAAGTGTCGTCAGGCGGAGTTGATTTTGATGATGCCTCGTTTGCACATTCTTCAACTTTATCCGCCGGGACTTCCGCAATAAAATCTGCCAAGATTTGTCCTTCGAAAGAAGGTCTAGACTTGTATGTGATCGAGTGTTCGCCCAATTCGATTGTCCATTTGACCAATCGCCCAGAAAGCTCTGGCTTGCGCAAGATATCGTTGATGCGGAAGTCTGTGAGGACATTGATTGGATGCCCTTGGAAATACCTGCGCAGTGTTCGAGATGCGTGGACCAGCGCAAGAACTTATTTCTCCATGGTGGAGTAGCGAGTTTCGGCGTCCAGCAATGTGCGGCTGACATAGTAGATTGGGGTTTGTACCCCTTTCCTGTCAACCATGAGTACTGCGCCAACTGCCTTTTCAGTGACGGATAAATACATGGTGAGCGGCTCTTTAGGCAGCGGAGCGGTGAGTGTTGGCAGATTGCTCAGACACTTCTTCATTTCTTGGAATGCCATTTCCGCTTCTGTGGTCCACTGGAAGTTGGATTTCATTAGGCAATTTTTTAGTGTGTCCACATAAGGGAAAGATTTGGACGCGTAGTTCGACAGGAATATGTTCAAAGCTACCAGGTGTCCCATTAAAGTTTGGACTTTTTTTACTGAAGATGGAGACAACATGCATTCGATTGCTTGTACTTTTTCTGGATTCGGGCGGAATCAGTCATTGGTGACAATGACCCCTAGGAATTTTCACTCTTCCATTCCGAAAGAACACTTTCCTGGGCTTAATTTCATCCGCACACTGCGCAATTGATCAAAAGTTTTTTGAATGTCATTCAACATCTGATCTTCCTCTCTACTTTTGATAACCAGATCATCGACATATACTTCCAAGTTTACACCGATTTGTTGTACAAACGCGGTTTCCATTAAACGTTGGTACATTGCCCCAGCGTTTTTCAGCCCAAACGGCATCTTGGTGTAACAAAAGGTGCCCATGTCTGTGCGGAACGCTGTCTTGTCTTCATCTTCTTTGGCCATCTGGATTTGATGATAGCCCTTGTAGGCGTCCAGAAAACATTTAAACCTGTAAGGTGCTAACGAATCGACCTTTAAGTCAATCTCGGGCAGCGTATAACAATCTTTTGGGCAACCTTTATTCAGATCCTTGTAGTCGACGCACATGCGCCAAGTGCCATTGGATTTGCCTACCATGACTGAGTTTGCCACCCAAGTTTGGTACTTGCTTTTGCGGAGAATTCCCGCCTTTAGAAGTTCCATTACTTGTTCATTCATCGCCTTTGTTTTCTACGGCCCCATGCTGCGTTTCTTTTGAGCAACCGGTTCTGCGTTTTTGTAGACATTGAGCTTGTGTTCCGCGATGTGACGCGGGACACCAACCATGTCTGCTGGCTTGAAGGCAAAAATATCCATGTTCTTTGTTAACAGTTGCTTCAAATGTGTGCGAATGGAGTCGGAGATTACATGGCCGATGACAACTGTCTGTTCCGGGAATGCAGGGTGGATAACCCATTTTTCCGGTTCGGTTCTGACAGTTGGTTTTGTTTGCTTTGTGGGCTTCGGCGCATTTTTGTGTGACTTGTTTTGTTTCCGCGGATGAATGCGACTCCTGTTCGCGTAGGGAAGCCTGCCATCTGATGTGGCGTGGATGCAATGCAATTGAATTTTGCCAATCCTTCCCGTCCCAGCAAGATGTCATGCGAGGAATTAACGGGAAGGACAATGAAATCACACGTTTCAGTGCGTGAGTGCTTTCCGTCTGAGAGTGTTACTGGAAACGTGAGCATTCCCAATGGATAAATTGTCTCATGAATAAAGCCGAAAATTGGCTCCGTGACTGGTATTATTCTTGCTTTGTCATCATCGTCCAGCTGGTCGAAACATTGCTGATACATGATGTCTGTGCTGCTACCATTGTCTAAGAACATATACCTCGTCCGATAATGTCCGACAACGCCTGTGATGATTAGCGGAGCTGTCGACGAAGCCCCTCCTTTTACTCTTGGCATGATTACCTGCTCTTCCTTCCATGCGTTGTCGTTTATGTCCGCAAACGTGCGTTTGTGACTTGTGGTTCTATGGATCATGTCGCACGCATTGCGCGATGTGTTGTACACATGATGTGCATTGAGGTTACGTATCCTTTTCTGAGAGGGTTCGCCTCCTTCAGTATTGTCCCTCTGCTTTCTCCGTATGTTCTTCACGAGGTGCGTTAACTGCCCTAATTTTATAGCGTTTTCTATTTCCATCTTCAGACTGTAACAGTTGTCTGTCATATAGCCTGGTCTTCGTGGTACTCGTAGTACTTGGACTTATCCACGTTCCGTCTGTCACCTCGGAGCTCTTGTGGTTTTGGGAATTGAATCTGTTCGGTTTTTAGCACTTCAGATGGTGTTTTGGACAATGGTGTCCACTCGTAGTTTTTCTTTGAGTTCCCTTTGTGATCACGAGGCCCTCTCGAGCTGAGCATGTTTCGTGCATCTTGCGCTGAGGAGTATTTTCCTTCTTCTGCTGCGCCCGAAATTCTTGACCAAACGGACTGCTTGCCTTTTCCTCTATTGTTTGAGGATGGATGATAGCTGCTGCTTTGGTTCATATTTTTGTTTCGGTGAGTAGATCACTTCATCCCAGGCTTGTGGCACGCCATCTTTTCCCGTCAGACACTTCATTAGGTCATCATTCTTACCCCGTGTATGAATGTTGCACGGGTAAGTTCTTTTCCGAGGATTCCTTCTCATGGCGTGTGCACAAGAGAATGTGCGCTTTGTCTTTCTTGTGTTTGCGCAAGTGTGAAAAGTGATTCCTGAATTTTTCTAATGAGGTCATCGAAGTCTACCAGACTTCCAACAGGCAGACTTTCATACCAAACCCTGGCTGCCCCTGTTAACGTTTGCACGTACAGATGGCTCCAGGCTTGTACAGGCCATAGCTTAGAGCTGCCTACGCAATAAAAAGCATTTAAGTGATCGTCTGGATCTCGCAAACCGTCGTATTTCCCAATAGTGCTTGGTAGTTTACACTCTTGGGGCATTGGTGCTAGCGCGATGCGCGCACAGAATTTTGATCTCCCGGCAAAAGTCTTCGGCCTGTATGGCTTGTAGAGATCATCATCTTTGGGTGCCAGGCTGCTGGCAATGGAATTAGAGTGTTGTTTTCGATTGGAATTGTGATGCACCTCATTCTCTGATTCATAGCCGTCTGGTTCCTCATTCAGGTTAACGGGGTCCTGACCGTGAGTATTGCTACCACGGTCTCCACCACGTACCGCCTGACGAGGTCCCTTAATGCGACGGCCATTGTTGTTTTCCCGAGACGATTCTGAATCCTCTTCTCTTGTGTCGAAACTTAATGTCTTTTGGACATTGAGTTTAGCTTGATTCATCACCATCTTCTGATATTCGGCAATTGTCTTTGAATTTTGCCGGGCCAACCACTCATCCCGATCAACCGGGGATAGGTTGTCTTGTTTCTTTTTTCCTCCAGTAAGTCCCCCCTTGATCGGGTGGAACTGTAATGTTGAAGCTAGCTGCTTCTGAGCCACGTTTAGGGTGACGGTGTTCTGTGTTACGTCCTGAATTTCGTCGTTGATTGTTGCATCTACTTCAGCAGTGTTGTTATTGTTTTCATCTTTTGAGAAAGTCATGGTTGCTATTTTGAAAGATGTATTAAACCGTAAGGGATGGCACCAATGAAGAAACAAATAGTCTCACCAGTTAGGGATGATAAGATTATGAGTTTACTACAGGGTTGATCCTTCACTAGCAGCTATGGATTGAGGAACCTGCAAACAAGACTTGATTGTGGATGTGGAGACGACTACACAAGGTAGTAGTTCATAACAAAAACGGGGTGAATGGGGATACTATCAAGTGTGATAGCTCTCCGAGTTAGCAGAAAGTGTCCTCTCCTATTGGGGATGTGACCCCTTTTATAGGAGAGTTCGTATGCCACCATTACCCAAGTCCTAACCGTGGTTAGGTCGTCTCCATCACCCTTAATTATGTTAGTGAGGTGATATAAGGAAAGCTAAATCATTGGGAATGATGGAAGGTTGTACCGCCTTTAATGCTGAGCTCTCGTGATTTATGCATGGCGATTGACCATGCATAAAATCCACCTTTGACCGAGACTTGACCATTGACCGGTCATTATTGTGCTTTGACCGTTTCCTGCGCATAGGCTTTTCTCTACGCTGTCATGTTATTCCGGGTTTGGGTATGCGGAATAGTGTATTTGGTATTTAAAACTTTCACCTTGA